>JAOVVF010000002.1:13726477-13738623 GCA_028565595.1 Duopalatinus emarginatus | reverse complement strand
CTATATATGCTCTCTAAGCTTTTCGCTCTCTTTCTTTCAAATACACACAGCAACACAGAGCTGCCATTTTCATCTGAGCTACAACCCAGTAAAAACATCTCGGAGGTTTTCCTCTGTGACTAATACAATTATTAATCCGGAGTTAGAACAGTAAACACACTTACTTTCAAAACAAGGTGTTTTAAAATACTAGCCAAACTTATGGACTGCACATAATGTCATAGCATAGCAGACAGTGAATTACACTGAGGAGCCAGACAAACTGGTACACCAGTCTAATACATGGTCGGTCCCTGACAGGGCATGGACTCCAAAAGCGTGTGGAAATATTCTGTAGGCAATGAACACCAGACTTCCTGCAGTTCAGTCCACAGTTCTGTTATATTCCAAGACGTAGGATTTCTGTTTTACAGCACATAGCATAGCATCGAATTGTGTTCGATAACATTGAGATCCGGTGACTAACAATAATAAGGCATCTCTAGACATAGTGTGGCACATTGTCTTGTTTGGAAGAAGCCAAACCCATTAAAATGAACACAGGACATGAACAGGCATTACTGGTCAGAAAAGAGTGTTCACCCGTACCAGGGGTCCCATGGAATGCCAGCTAAACAAAGTCCATACCACTGTGGAGCCACAACCAATCTGTACAATTTTTTTACAGACTGTACCATAACCACAGGGCTATAATCAAATAAATTGGATCCGATGGGAGATCCTTTTGTAGCTGCCACATGTAATCAGCACCTAATAATACTGCAGATTATCAGTATAACATATTTTCCTGAATCAAAAAAACTGTGTGTGTGTAATAGAGAGAAAGAGAGAGACAGAAAGAGAGAGAGAAAAAGAGAGAGAGAGAGACATGAGGAAAGTTTGGTTAAAGAGGAGCTTTGATCAGTCGAGGCATCAGAGCGTGTTAGTTTAGACAGAGATCTCTTCCTGCTGTCAGTAAACACTGAAGGAATTCAGTCTGCAGTACACACACACACACACACACACACACACAAATAAGCACTGCCTGCGATTGATGTCTGACTAAGATGAACGTTCATTAGAAGAAGAGAATTCACAGATGCACTGGTTAACGCTGCTGAAGTATTTATGTGCCCATATGTGACCACATGAATAACGTTAACTATACCGGCAGCCATTTTAGTGAAGCCGTCAATCAGGTGTGAATGAACCTGATCTGTGAGAGTGCCAGCCGGAGGTGTCGCATTACTGTGAGCGAGACAGTATGGCTTACAGGCAAATAAAAGGCAGAAGGAAAGGCATTATATTTCCAGCTTTCTATCTTACTGTAAGATATGACTAATGGTAGGGGTCACTATACCCGATGAGCAGGAAGATTAGTTCTGACCTTGGCGGTGACCTCGGGAGGCTCGGGGACGAGGGAGTGATAAAGTACAGAGGGAGGAGGAAGAGGTAGCTGCTGGCTTTGCCATTGCTTGTCATTATGGTTTGTTTCCACTGCAAGCAGAGCCGGTTATTAATTTCATTCCTTTATGATTCACAATCTGCTCGTTTGAAATATGCCATATGCTCCGAGCAATTGGAGGATGACGAGTGTCAGGATCGGTCCAATAAAGGCAACCTAAATGAGGCTGATTTACGGGCCATGGCTTACGGCGAGCGGCGTTCTCTATCTCCCCTTCCGCGCGATAAAGCCCTGAATGTGGGCAAACAAGCAAGGCTCCCAATCAATCCCCCATCCAGGGCAGATAAAGGCGGGCCACCCAGCACACAAGCGCACGATAACAAACACGGAAGCGCAGTACATATTTATTAGGTGGGCATGCAATCAATAGAGTCCCCAAATCAGTTTGTATTAATCGAGAACAAATATACTGACCTAACACAAAAGGAGCCTGCTTTATCTGTCACTAATAAAAATTCATTGAGACAAGGTGACTACATGGGGTATAAAAGGAATGATGCCCTATCCTCCTGCACTTGTTTCCTTTTCATTTACAACACCATCACTTCTTTTTTTTTTTCCCCGTCTGCCCTTCTGTGGTTACATCAGCAGGGCAAAGAAGAAGCAGAAAAAAAAGTATCTGGTAAAGTAAAATAAGGTCTGTCTCTGATGCCATTCTCACCTTATAGAGATGACACTGCTGCTCCTCTGACATCATCAGCTCATGGCTGTCTGTCACGATCGACTCCATGTCCATCAGCCAATCCCAGAGCCCCTGGTACTCGCTCTCAAATTCTGATAGGCTAAATGGAGAAGAGAAAAGTACAGCTGTGTTAAATGTGTCCTGGGAGAGAATATTTCCTTGATATAAACTGTCGTCTCTCCTCGTCTCTGCTGCTCATCTGGCTGGAGAAGGGTGCCCGGGCAGCATGCAGCTCTTTTACTGAGGGAATATTTGACAAGTCAAGGTAATTACTCTGTCCCGTTAGTATGTGGCGACGCGGTGCAGGTAAGTGAGGTGTGAAAAGGGTCGGAAGCAGAAGGGATCTTTAACCTGCGCATTGAGTGACGGATCCTGAGCTCGAACAACTTAATTAAACATGACTTCACCTCCCTATTCCCCGAGCCTGCCTTCTGCCCCGACATGAAAGGACATCAAATATTTATAAAACGACCGGGAGCCATTGTGTTCATTCTCACACATACTCACACACACACACACACACACACACACATCACAGACACATACACGACAGACACAGACCATGCAAACAAACACAACAACAAATGTAAAGACAGATACACACACATGCACACACACACACACACACACACACACACACACCTTCCACTGACACAATTACCAAAGAAGATAACTAATGCTATGTCTAACCCTAACCTTTACCTCTGTAATAAAATGGCACTTTTTGTCTCTTTTTTATTTATTTACCTATCTACCCATTTATTTATTTATTTATTTTTAAAGTGAAGTGATCGATCACTGTGCTTGGACACACAGGAATATGATCTTCGCGTTTTAACCCACTTCTGCAATCGAACACACACACACACACACTAGTGAACGTACGTACACACTAGGGCGAGTGAACACTTAGGCAGCCCCTATCCACAGTGCCCAGAAAGCAGCTGGGGGGGGGGGAGTTGCCTTGCTCAAGGGCACTTCAGTCGTGTCTTGTCAGTTCAGGGGATTGGCCTGGCAACCTTCCGATCACAAGGCTAGTTCACCAACCTTGAGCCACATATTGCCACAAAGTCCAAATTATCACATATTTCAATTCTTGTAGGGATTTTTAGTCCCTACAAATATGTAAAGACGTGACACACACACACACACACACACTATACTGGCACACACTGGTATCTGTGTTTTAGTGTGTGGGCCTCAGCAGGAGGGCCATGTGTTTATAAACATAAGTGAGGAAATTGTTTTGCATTCATACTGCTTCAGAACACTTTGACAGTTATTTCAAACTAGTGCCATTTTCTTGTCGGGCTTTTATAAGCAATCCAGAAAGTCTCCCCAAAGGGAGAAAGAAACTATGAATAAGATTACACAAATAACTATCAAAAAGCGAGAGAAAAATCAACACTTCTCCTTTATTTCTACTCAGCCCAGACACAAACTAAACACAAGAGCGGGAATGAATTGCGCTGCTATATATGTAATTTCAACACGCTTTGTGGTGTGTATTTGCATATCGAAGCAGGCGTTGATGAAACAAAACAATGGAGAAGAGAATATGAATATTTTATTTATGCAAAAAAATAAAAAATGATGTTGATCAGCCAGAAAGACTGAAACAAGGTTAGGACTCACTGTGTGGTGTTAAAGTTAAATATATACAGATACAGTATATTACAGTACTCTGGCACAGCAGACTGATTGGCCAGAATGTTACTTTAAAAACTCCTCTCCTTTTTCAAAATTCATAGCTGCTCATTAAGGCAGGTAGATTCAACAGGATGTGTCGACATGTTCATGTGCTGTGAGTGTCTCTGGATCCCACCTCCTGCTGCACTACATACATCAGCCAACTGCAATCTGACTGAGGTTTTTTTTACCAGGTGGATTATCAGATGAAACGGTGTGAAGAAATAACAGATGATGTACAGTATATAGAATTAGGATCATGCAGGTATGTCAAAATGCAAACATGAAAAAAAAAAGCAAAAGCAAATTCACATGCAAAATGTTTATATTCTCCTGGACACTTATTCTTTTTTATAGACTTTTATAATAAACTTTAGTTAAGATTATGCATGCTTGGCATAGGTATTTCCAGAAAAGGTATTATTAAATGGAATTCTTTTAACAGTATTTCAGATCTTCCTCCTGACTCATTAAACAGAACGACTGACTGAACTGGAATCAGTGTCTGTGTCTCTCTCTGATCCCCAGAGCGGCTCTGCAGGTTATTAAAGAAGAAGGATTAGTAGCCTGAATACACCTAGAAATCGAACTTGGGAAAATCCCAAAGGATAAACCATTTTATTTATCTACTGTATTTCCTTGTCTCTTGTATTTTGCTTTACTGTTTTTGTTTAATTCCAATAAAATAATTCTGATTCAGATATAACTCTCCACTACAGGACTTTGTTAGCTCAGTGGTTAAGAGGTTGGGCTTCTGGTCAGATGGTTATGAGTCACAATAATACTAAACAGTCACTGCTGGGTCCTTGAGCAAGACTATTAACAGGCATATATAACAGCTCTGTTATATAAATGAGATAAACGTAAGGTGCTCTAGATGAGGACGTGTACCAAATGGCACAAACTATAATTTAGTCACAATGCATTTCAACATTTTGAGTGAAAATAAAGACATTTTTTACAAGCAAAATACCAAATCTTATTAAACAAATGCTTGCCAAAAAACATGCTGACCATCTGTTATTATACTGTCAGCTTCCAGTTTTTGGCCTAACCTCCAGGCAACCAACTTGCATCTTTTACCTGCCCAGTGGGCTAGTTAATAAATGTATGACCTGTCCTGTTCTGCTCAGTGTAGGCGTAAATACATGTTAGAGTATTCACCAGTAGGTAGGAAAAATAAAGATGCTGTTTTTTTTTTCTTTTCTTTTCACAGGCCTTAACATCGGTCTGGACCCCTCAGCTCTGAGCGAGCGACACAGGATTCATCATCAGACCCCACCTCAGTCCCTCATGTCCAGCCCTAAAAGGTTGGCCTCCTTATTGACACCTCTCACAGCTCATGTTAAGTGACACTTTTATAGAAGCTGATATTTAATTTATGGCGCTAATACAGAAGCTTCCATTCCGTCACTGCTCCACTGCCCCGCCAGCTATTCTTTAAACCAGACAGTCTTTCTAGGGAGAGTTTTTGATTGGGGAATGAATGGCAAATGTCCCGTCTCTGTCAGCATGAAGTGTGTGAGCGTGTGTGTGTGTGTGTGTGTGCGTGTGTGTGCAGCCTATAGCGCTATGATGAAGGAGGAGAAGTGAAGAGAGGCAGCCCAGGCGATAGCTTTCGACAGCTCCTCCCTCTAGACATGTTTCTAAGCAAAAGGTAAGGGCCAAAGAGTCAAAACAATGAATCCTTGAGCAGGCAGCTCGTCATTAAAATTCAAAGGATCATTACAGTTTTTTGCTGCAAAATAAATCATTAGAATGAAGGGCTTAAAAGGATTAAAACGATGGCTTGATTCAAAGCCAAGGCACAGAGGCAAGTCCAGCCTCCAGAGTTCCTTTACTGCATTAGTGTATAAGAGAAAGTGAGGGAGGGTCGTCTTTTAAATGATGGGACGAATGCTACAAATCAGCATCTTGTTTTAGGACCAGTTTCACAAAATGTGAGTGTATTTGTGTATAATTTATGGAAAAGGAATCGTAATTTAAACTTTGTAAACCAGACCAGAAACATGCAATATACAAAAATGTACAAAAAACATTTAGATAATTTTTATGTTACAAGGCAGTGTACAATTTCTTTCTTCTTACCAGTAGTTTTTTTTTTTTAAATCTGTATTTTAAGTCTCTGACCTCAGCCCTTAACATTTGTGTGATGTGTGAATGGCTATTCCTGTACCTGTTAGACTTGGACATGAGAGAGACGTTTTTGTTTCTGCTGGAGCTGGAACAGTACTGCTGACTTCCAAGTTTCACACTCATCTGATCCAGAATATCCCTCTGGGCCTCTCTGTAACACTGCTGCACCTGTTATACACACACGCACACACACACACACACACACACGATCACCACATCAGAGTGCACAGTTTTCCTGGGTTTCCTATATACAGGCAGGTGACGAATTAAAGGAAACCATGGTGGCTCTCTTATTCTGTCATGGCAAGAGGTAGAAACCCTGAGAGGTTGAAAGCAAACCCATTCCTCATTTGGGTAACACGGGGAGTGTAATTATAACTAATCTCCTGCTATAAAGAAAAATGCAAATGTGTAGCCAGAAAAACATTATAGTTATGTTTTATGTTTGTAAAGTTTTGCTAACCCTGACTGATCAAGAGTTTGGTCCTAGTTTTCCTGTTTCTAGGCTGTCCATTGTAGCAATACATTACTCCATTTTGCCAAAATAATTTTGGTCTGTTTGTCCCCGTAAAGCAAAGTGTCTCTGTAAAACATTCTGGTAAGTGGTGTCCTTTCATGCACAGAACATGAAGGTTTAATGAATGGTTTGATTTTGGACTACTGTGTGAGATATCACTCTGCACCAGCATTAACAAAACACTAATTGAGAGAATATTATCATGGAGGAATGATGTTCGTCATTTTATTGCCATTCCAGAGACTTAATGCCAGACAACACTGAAGCCAATCCTGCAGCTCTTGATGACCTGTCAACTTATTACACCTATTTGATATTTTTTTCCTTTAATTTCCTTTAATTTTTCCTACATTTCCTTTAATCCTTCTTTCACCAGTCTGAATTTACATTAAATGCTGCACCATACCATGGCTACAACATTAGCTTTTATCAAACCCCATCATGATACCACATCCATTATGAATGTAGTCCCAACTACACACAAATCTCCGAATATTAGAAGTAATGAGATCTGTGTGGAATAAGTACTGTTCTTTGTGGGTTATCGTCACTATAGTCACAAGCAATTCTGACCAGTGAGAAAAAAAATGTTCCTGCTGTGCATCTGTGCTCGCGAAAATTGGCTACATTGGGCGAACGGAGATCAGTTAAAGCCCAAAGTATGCGGAGATGAATCTGCGGCAAGCCAATAAAATTTCCAACAGCCTGCTTTGATTTTTAGCTCATTTCTTGACACTGTATGAAGCGCGATGGTTTGCATTCCTTCCAGAAGGCACACCGCCTGCTCTACAGATGCCTCTATAAAGGTCAAACAATTCCACAAATGCAAACTGCTCCTCAATCAAAGCTACCCTTGATAATAAACAAGCAAATCAGCAGAAAGATGTGTTGCCTTTTCATTCCATTTATTGGGCGGGTATCAAGCGCTCGACTCCGGCGCTTTTCTCATTTGGGAGGAATGAAATGAACCTAACTAGGAGCTCCAAGAAAATTAGCGGTGCAAGTGCGGTGCGTTCGCGCCTCCCCCCTCAGAGGAATTTGCTTTCATTTGCCTTCATTTCGGATTCACTCAGCTCACTCGTTGATGCCATGTCAGGATCCTAATTACCCAATCCCGCTGGAGCTGCTTACACACACAATAATGACTAATGCCCGCCACAGACAAAAGCAATTTCTCCCAGCCACCTTGACTGTGAAGACAGTCCTGCCCAGTGTGGAGCTCTGACTCCGGGTGGCACATGTGATTCTGACGAATCCATGCGTCAGAATCTCTCTCCAACTGATTAGGAATGGCTTGCTTTCACTTTAGCTTTGCAATCCGAAGCAGAGATGTATACAAAATCCATAGAAGACTATGAATACAGTTTCTTTGGCTGAACATGAGAAATAGCCGTGCCGTAATATACAGTTACATGTATTAGAGCTCCTGCATATAAAGGAGAAAGTGGTCTATTGATAAGTGTATTGGACTTCCAACTGTGTATGATATACATATCCCTTTACGTATCCCAATGCCATGCAAGAAGTGCATAAAGTATGCATAACACAATTACAAATTATTTATCTTCTGTATCTGTGTGTGATATAGTAAAAAAGTGTAATTGGGTAAGTAGGTAGTTGGGTAAGCTACAGTATGAAATTCAACTGCGACTTAACTGATGGAGTGTAAACCTTATATTCCACATATAAACTGAGAAATTCATGTCACATGGATAACATATTAGAAGTCAAGGACTAAAGCATGGGCAGTAATTTAATTTGAATTTGCCCTACATTAAAGGTTCAATAGCTAAGACAACATTTTCTGCAACGTAGAAGGCCAGGACACTTCTTCCATAAATATTTAATAAACATCTCCTTAAGGAAAGGAAACATTAGACATTTTACATTTTTTTTAGACGTGTGTAAACCTGTAATTAGAATCACAATCAGCTACACTGTTAGCGCTGCTGTTATAGAAAATTTGGCAACCCCCTCTGGCTGATTGTATGCATGTGGTATAACTGATGATAATATGACATATTTAAAGAAACACAGAGGCTGGTATGGCTCTACCTACGTGGTAAGTAAAAAAAAACCCAATCGAAGCCGCTTCCAGCCCTCGTCTGCGCATTCTCTGCTCCTGTTTTAAATAGAATTACTAAAAAACTCGGCATCTCTCGTGCTGTCAAAAACAGCTCTGCTGTAAAAGAACTAGTAATACACCGGGGTCAATATAAATTTAGATCATTTGTAACTCCTGTCTGGAGAATGTGCGAGTTATGTAAATTTCATCAGAATTTGCTGAATCAAGCCATTTTAAGCTTTTTGTTTACACGCCAGTGCCAATTTCATAGCCCCTTGAAACTTCCGCAGATCTATGTCCCCTTGGACTCGAGCGAGCGATCTCGCTGTCAATCACACACAGGGAGAGCGCTACAGTGATCATCACTTCCTTTGCCTCTCCCCACTTCGACATCATGGATATAATTACAATGAGCCTTCAGATATCAGGCCGCAAGGAAATTAAATGTATGGCAAATATTAATTATTTATAAACCAGGTTCTAAACAGCCTGGGCTTCCAGTGGTTAGGTGTTCTTCAAAAAAAAGTCAATAAGAGTGCACAGCCTTAAAAATTAGCAGGAGGGAGTATCAGATGTTCTAAGAGCTGTTGAAGTCAAAAGCATAGTGAGGAGGGTTCCTTTAAGTTAAGACCCAGATTGATCGTTTTGGGCCTCTGACATGAATAATAAACTCATAATATTCCTCAATAACACTGTTTGGACCTGGGGCAAATCCTGCACTGTCTTCCACAAGCACAAAGAAATTAAAGGCAAATAGAAATTAGATGAGTTAAAACAAAGAACTGGTTGAGTCAAAAAACAAGAAGATAAATGTAGACAAGGGTGAAGTATTAATGCTTTAACAGTCTCTGACATAAATAGTACTTTTAACTTTAAAGTGTTTATTATCATATGTACAATTAGAAACAAGTTTCTAATTAAATTCTTACATTGCCTACCTACCTGATCCTGAATACTACTACTATTTCTGATACTACTACTAACACTACTACTACTACTACTAATAATAATAATAAGAAGAAGAAGAAAACAAAACAAAAACACAATAATAATAATAATAATAATAATAGTACAATATACAGGTAGTCTTATGGTGTTTCTGTCCAAAATGTCTGTTTTAAAACAACAACAAACTATCAGGCAATTTATTATATATTTTTGAAAAAAAAAAAAACCTCACAAAATGTTATTAAAATAATCCACACAAAATTGTGTGTCTATAGTTTTTTTTTTTAACTTAGATAAAAGAATGTCAGCTAGAAAAGAAGGAGGATTTAGGAAGGTGGCTGTAATGCAAACAGTGTTAAAAAAAGAGCAGTGAGGGAGCTATATAAATTAACAAGGAGAACTATGTGACTCTGGTGAGCAGTAGCAACACTGAGAATGGTAGCACAGGGGGTTGTGGCTACCTCTTAAACTGGATGCTTAAGCGATATGACCAAACACATGGTTTGTTTATTTCTTTATCGTCTTCTCGGAATGCGAGGAGCATTGTAGGAAGATTGAAAACTGTGGGAAGTCTCCACACCCCCCCCACCCCCCCACCCCTTCCTTCCTTCGTCTGGTGTTCCAACCAGCCAGAACATACATTGGCCTGTTTGAAATGTCTCCCATCAGACTCGTCCTTATGTTCCCAGGCAGTATCGGAGCGCGGCGCAGTGCAGGCATGCTCAGAAAATAAATTCAGCCGGGAGTTGTGTGAGCTTGTGCCAGCAGTCATAAACGGGCAAGAGTTCTATCAAAGCAGCTCATAAACTTGCACGTACAATAGCAAAGCTCCGGCTTCACCGAATTCCGAGAGGACTTCCATTTTGAGGTGGAGAAAATAAATAAATAAAAGAAAATCCTGTTCAGATGGAGAGGCATATAATTCATTTCAGCATGTAAAAGTTCACGGGAAAGAAAACAATGTGGTTTTATTTCCTGCTTCACCTGCATGCAAAGGAGTATTCAAGCAAAGAGGAGGGGTTTGAGATCCATTTGAAAACTACTGCTTTCCAATCACTGGCTGTAAAAACCAGGGTTTAATACGTAACGCTGTCTCCTGGTATGAATCACATGACTTTACAGGCCAAAATAATGGGAGTTATTACAGCGTTGTAAGACAGAGGTTTCTCTCGTTCCTTCATGCTTATCAGGCCTCCGCAGCTAAACAGGCTCTGATATAACCACATTCATGGCCTGTTGTTGGCTGCTTCATCAAATTTGATGATGTGAGCAGTTAAAACTGAAGGCCATATTTCTGCAGCTATCTATACAGGCAGTGGAACGACCAGCAATCAGGGCAGTGCAAAAAAAAATGTGAAAAAAATTGTTGAGGCATATACTAGTGAGAGAGAGAGAGAGAGGGCGAGAGAGAGCATGACGCAAACCTGACACATCTGAAATATGCATGTGTGATATTAGTGACAAATGTTCCACATGATTAACAAACAACTCACGATAAAATATGATTGAATTCTTCGTAACGCTGTACAGAGCTCGGATTACGTTTAGCACGAGCGTCGCCTCATTAAGAATTCCTTTGACCTTGACATTAAAGCACAATTCGAAGTCTTAGCCCCAGTGGAACAACAGATCAGTGATCCACCTGCCTCTCACTCCTTCCCCTTTAAGAAATATCTGAGGCAGTTGGAAAGCTTTAGCTCCTGCAACATTTATCAGGGCGTGAAATTAGCAATTGCTAGGAGCTAAATTGCTGCCTCTTATTTAACGTTGTTGCTGAAAGGTGACATTTAATCGCTGATCCCCGTTTCCAAGAAGTCTGAACACCAGGAGAACCATGAGGAGGAAGAGACAAGGAGGCCTCAGACCATGCTCGCATTATAGATTAGTTGGGTGCGGCAGGGTTAGATCGATTGTGTGATCATCAACATTTTCAATCTAATACAGACTCACCCCACTTAAATATGTGTTGGCTTGCTGAGCTAGGTCATGCATGCCAAGCAATCAGACAAGCGGTGTGGCAAGAATGTCAAAGTAGACAGACTTATTACCAGCACTTTATGACTGGTACTTAGGCTGAGTGTACGGGAATATAAGTTTGTTACTTCGATATTTCAAACTTTCCTAATGTCCTAAAGCACCCCTCGTTTCTTCTCCTCGCTCTCTTTCACAAAAGGGCTAAAAACAAAGGCGTCGCGGGAAACTACTTCAGAGAGGCTCGCTTCAAAAATCGCCTCACTTCAATTCGACTCTGCTCTTTCAGCAAAGCTTGACAGACCGCGCCGAATGGCTTAGATGAAGATATTTTGAACGAGCCGAGCCAAACGCTTCAGGCAGGTGCTACATGAGAATCCATTAATATAGGTAATTAACATTAGCCACCATTTTAATTAACATGCAAACTAATTAAGAAATAATTAAGGAACATAAAAATCTGATCCTAATTCTAAACTGGAGGAAGTGTACCGTCTACTAACACAGTGAACCTGTTCTGAGTTTTAAGGAGAAGAAAAAGAGATGATTTTTTTGGGTGGGGACACGACGTGAAAGGTAGGTTGCGTTTCAAAGTGGTTTAAAGAGGAAAAAAACAAAGCTTCAACAGGCTCACATACATAGGACTGACCAGATTGCAACACACACACACACACACACACACACACACACACAC
>JAOVVF010000002.1:13708508-13726377 GCA_028565595.1 Duopalatinus emarginatus | reverse complement strand
AGCTTCAACAGGCTCACATACATAGGACTGACCAGATTGCAACACACACACACACACACACACACACACACACACACACACACACACACACACTGTATTGTATTGCTATTATCATGAGGACCTCTGTCTTAAGGCCAGTAATGAAGTGATGTGGACAACTCATTGGCATTTGCATTTGACCCATCTGTGCAGTGAAACACACACACACTAGTGAGCACACACTAGGGGCAGTAAGCACACGTGTCCAGAGAGAGATAGGCAACCCTATCCATGCTCAAAGGGCACTTCAGTTCAGTCTTGTCAGTTGCAGGGATTCGAACTAGGGGCTGTGTTTGGTCTGTCCAATTTAACCAAATTCAGCCCAAGTTGACCTTTCACTTTTTCACCAAATCTCAACATCTGGCCAAGTCGTCTTAACCTGTTTTTTCAAGTATTTTTGCTAGTTGGGTGACTGAGACAGAGGACAGAAAGAACAGATGGACAGAGATTTGTGTACATTAATTATATCGGTATTAGATATGCTTACCGACTCTCTTTAACACACATTAAATACTGTGTTAATGTGTTTGCATCTGACCGCATTATAACCCCAGTATAAATGTTTCCCTGTTAAATGTTCCCACTGGCAGGTTGAGCAAAGTCCATTTCCAAAACCCATGTATGCATGTAGGATATTTGCTGCGAGAACAACTCTGGGAATGTCCACGAAGCAGAGACAGAACGAAGAATGCCTTGCATGAAGTAAGTGCTTTTAAATGCTCCTCGTAGCAATCACAGAAAGAAATTGATTTCAGTAATAAGAGAAAGAAAGCCATTGTGGAGATCGATGCGTAAAGTCAGAATGCAGTGTACAGAGCCAAGCTTACTATTTCATTAACAGTAGGACAAAAACTCCACAACCATTCGCAATGACAAATGCCCGGGACTATTATATGCACATTTCAGGTAAGTGCTTTGGGCCAAGTTAAATTCGATTTCTCTGCCCCATTGTATCTCTATTTATTATTTGTTGTATTTGTTCCAGATGGGGAGAGCTGGTGCTGCAGACAGAGTTCCTTCAGCTCCAGAGAGCGGACTCTCAAATAAACTCGCTAAGAAAAATATTACTCTGACTTCCACGCTCCAAAAGCTTCTATTCCAGAGCACACCCTCTCATCCACACACACACACACACACACATCTATATACACACAGAGCCCTAAACAAGTGTATTTCACTCTCCAAAATCAAAACAAGCTCAAGGTTAGCGTAAAAAAAAGTAACAG
Source organism: Duopalatinus emarginatus (assembly GCA_028565595.1). Classification (NCBI taxonomy): domain Eukaryota; kingdom Metazoa; phylum Chordata; class Actinopteri; order Siluriformes; family Pimelodidae; genus Duopalatinus; species Duopalatinus emarginatus. The sequence goes on along the minus strand of JAOVVF010000002.1, from coordinate 13,725,112 downwards.
CTCACACAACGTTCATTTAGACAATGAAATTTTCATTGTAGTCCCATTATTAATTATATCCCAAATGCACCAACAAACATGCATGTAAATGCACACACACACACACACACACACACACACACACACACACTGGAGTCATAAGGTACAGCACCATCTGATGACCTTGGTCTTCATTAGCTGTGGTTATGAGCTGTAAATGGTCTGTCGAAAAACGCCCCACTCTGTGTGTGTGTGTGTGTGTGTGTGTGTGTGTGTGTGTGTGTGTGTTGCTAAGGCAGGCAGCAGAAGGCAGAAGGCAGCCTGGGCAGGAGGAGGGGTTAACGTGCTGAGGGGAATCTTAAAGCTGAGCTCTGACAGCACCTAAATGGCTCTGACACCTTAGCGCCGCTCTCAGTCATAGCAGTAAGCCACCTTCAAAGTTGCTGTCAGGTAAATGACCTTGTATTCCATTAACTGATAATTAAATGGATTTATTCCACTAACGGTTTTAATTAAATTGCTGGAAATATTGATTACCTCTATCATCCCCAACCACCCCCCCGCCTCGGAAAAAAAGGTTTTGGAATTGTTTATTTAGAGAAGGGGGAGAGAATTAAATTAGATTGAATCTCTAAGAGACTTAAATAACGTGTCTTCCTTTTGCTGCCCAAACAGAAAGGGGGGGGGGGGTGTTACATATTTTGATGTTTGATTAATTATTTTGAATCGGTTTTTTTTTCTTACCGTAACCTTAAAACCTAATTAAATCCTCTACTTAATCAGACGGACAGTGGCTGTATCAAACACAACGGGCTGTCAGTCCAGAAGAGTGTACACTGCTGCTCCGTGCAGGTGTGTAGAGTGGAGATGCTGAACACAGGGTTATAGGAAACAAGCTCCCGGTGGTTGGTGAGGTGGAACCATGCTATTGCCATAATACATATTGGCTCCTGCGCTGAAGCTTGTGTCATCAGAGCTCAGAGAGAGAGTCCCAGTAAGGCCCCCCTACGTCCACTGATGGACAAACTAATTACGCATGAAATCAAATATGATTTGTTCATAGGAGAAAGACCAAAAGTGGAACCCGGTCCTTGGCCGGGAACTACTGAAGCACAGACTGAGGAAAAAGTGCAGCGTGAATGGCTGTTCTTATTTGTGTAGTTTTAATAATGTCTGAAGTACCTTGTCTTTCGAGAACCTATACAATTGGGGGTATAGGAAACGTCACTGAAAACGCCAAATCAATTGTTTTTAATTGTGAGCTAACGCCAATCTGTCACTCCAAAGGTTGTACAAAAACAAGAAAATTAGATCAGTCATACTCATTTATTCCCCTCATGGGTGGTATGGGAACGTTATTGTGTTGTTGGAAAATTAGCAATAATCATAGGGCATTTTGTGTAATTCTGAGCAATTAAGTGCAATTCAAAGTCAGCTCAGCTGTGGCAGGGAGAGGATGAGCACTGCCTATTGTTCAGAAGCGAAATGTTTTCGATAAACTGCATTTAAGATTCTAGACTACCGTCACTGCCACATAAACAGATGTAGCATGTTGACAACAATAGTATAGGTGCAAGGATGAAAGTAGAAGACAAAGAGTATCAAAAGTGAAAGAGATTGAGAGAATATCAAACACATAGCGGTAAAGAATGCAGAAACAGTTAGGGTAGACCTCCTATACACACCAAGTTATAGGTCAGTCATAAGGTAGAGTGTGCAAAAAGATGAAATAGGAGAAATAGGAAGACCTGAGAAGGTGATGGAAAATTCAGTGCATAGTGGGCATGGTAGGTTAGTACTACTGTGTGTGTGTGTGTGTGTGTGTGTGTGTGTGTGAGTGGTCACTTTCCTGTGTTTCATTTCATTCATGAGACTCCTAGAAGTCTCCCAGCAGCCTTTTACCCTGCCACACAATTTCATAAACTGCATCCTATAAGGAGTCAAGTGCATTAATTTACACAAGCAGGTCAGCATTAACACACACACACACACACACACACACACACACACACACACACACACGCAACATACATCATGCCTTTCAATCTGCGTAGAAAAGAATATTCACCCTGACAGATGATGCTTTCTAGTTGTAAATTTCTATCAGGCTAAAAGCACTGACCTGTTGACAGCACACACACAATGTCTGCACAGAAAAAAAAAACCCAGTACAAGCCTATCACACAGCATGGACACACTCAGGCACTGGCTTACCCATGGGACATGGTCAACACTAGAACTGACCAGGAAGCTGTATTCCACAAAGAGCACTCACTTGACGTTCAAGGCCACTATCAGACTCCGTTACTAAATATCACAGCTGGAGCATAAAACACGAGAAATCCAGCAGGTGAGGTGAGCTGTGTTCTACAAAAAGCCTGACATTTATAACCGCCACACTGCCGTAATGAATTTCATCAGTTTGAAAAAGCAAGATGCATAACCGGGGTGGGATTTAATGGCTAAATGATACCTGTGCATTCACAATGAGTGAAAATGTCCGAGGTATTATCGCTGGGGCCGGCGCGGTTTATTGGAAAGCGATAAAAGGTGATATATTTTGACAGTAACGTTATAAATGGCTGTTCATTTGTCATTATTACTCAGTGCACTTTTTTTCTGTCGTTTTGAGCTTTGCGTCAAAGCCTTTATTTAAAGAGACGGCAGTAAAATTAGAAATATCACACACAGAGTAAGATATCCTATCGCCTCATGGGCGGTGAATGTTAAACTCAGCAGGTTGTGTTATTAGTTTCGCTCCATCTACAAAATCTGTGACAGACGTCATTGTTCTCTGGCTAGCTATCAGCTAAGTCAATTCTCAGCTATCTGACAGTAAACAGTTTGCAGAATCAAACACATGCGCATTTGTGTTCCCCCCAACACACATGATTCTCAATCATGTCGGCTATCCATCCGTCCTCCTCATAAACTGTCCCCATTCAAGGACATGCAACGGATGCAGCGCACCTTGAGATAAGGCACTTCGTTTCAAACGTCTGTGGCACTCGGTGCCTATTTAAAAGATGCATCAGCCACTCCTTTGCTTCAGCTACGGCATCCTGTGTTTCCACTGACATCATCCAGTGCAGACCAGAGAAACACAGTCTGCTCTGTGTTACCAGTCGTGATTTTACACAGTATAATCTTTTACCGCTCGCAGCATCTGTCCCTGTTGGCCATCAAAGACCGAGGGAAATAATTATGTTTATCAAAGAACTCACTGCACAGGATGAGGATTTCTCTTTCCAATGCTACACTGCACCTGTGAGCTCCACACACAGGCAAAGAAGAGTACTATGTCACTTCTCTATCTACCCTGAGTGCTTTGGAATATATTTCATGAGTGGGTTTTATTTTTCTCCCCCCTTCAGCCTCTTTTCCGTCCTCCTGTTTTGCTTCTCATGCATGGCAGCTAGCACAAGCAGCTTCAGCGCTTTGGCCAGATTTCAGGAGGAAGAGATCCAGAGGGCAGACATTATAATTTTATATCACTTCAAGACAGGAGAGAAAGAGAACGAGAAAGAGACAGAGAGAGAGAGAGAGAGAGAGAGAGAGAGGAACAGAAGGCTCCTCTGGCAGTGGGAGAGATCTCAGAGGAGGTGTGATGGGATGCATTTCTCCGCGTCTCACCTGAAAGGCAATCTTAAATCAGCAGGCGTGATACGGTAATTCCACCGCTCATATTTCATAACATGGATGACACTTTTATGTTTAGCAGATTGGCTATAAGCATTACAGATACTGGCAAAAAAAACAGGCTGAATATGAAGAACAAAGTACCAGGAACAACATGCTAAACAAAATGTTCGGTGTAGGAGAACCGTGGAACAAAGTTTTAGCTCCGGCTTTGACTAAAGTGCGAATAGCGAATGGTTGCATTTCTAGCCAGCCCCCCCCCCCCCTCCCTAAACAGGCAGATGGTGGCCTGGGTAGCGAAATGAGTTTATTCACAACTGCATCATGCTCAATTGCTAATCCACTGTGCACTCTGGTCCACTGACTACAGTGTATCTCTAACACCTCCGGTATTAATAATATACCGCCAATTCCTTTCAGATGGCTCTCTTTCCTGCTGAAGGCTTGTTAAATATTCATTGACAATTATTCTACGCTGACTGAAGGCTAAGTGCTTAGAGAGAAAGAGAGAGAGAGAGGGAGAAAGAGAGAAAGAGAGAGAGAAAGCTATGCAGATATTGATGTTCACTCCTCGCAGTCACAGCCTGCAGATCCCAATCACACGCTCACTAGACGACCCAATAACCAACGACAGCCTTCCAAACTGCCAAAGTGCTGCTGCTATTAGCAAATGAACAAACATGGCCATGACCTGTGCCAAAGTCAAAACATGACGGATTTAATAAAATAACTAAAATCACTAAAATTAATATCAACACTGATACGAGCTTGGGTTTAAGCTGTAAATATCACTATGTACTAGTGATATATCGCATTCAAGACCAAAGGTAGTGCTGATTATATACAGATAAACATTTAAACAGTCAGTTTTTGGGGATGGATGACACCTATAGCTGAGTCTAAATGAAACTGAAAGTGTTAATTCAATTTCTCTTGCCAAAGATTACACCAGCATAAAACTGCTTTAGCCAGCAGCATCCAATCCAATACTTGTTAACATGTTAAATTATTTGAGCTGTTTAATTTGTTTGAATTTAGCTTCTATCAGGGTCAGGGTGGATCCACAGCCTATTCCAGGCACACAGCATGAGGCAGAAAAACAGCCTGGATGGGATGCGAGTTCATTGTAGGGCATCGCATACACACACACAAAAACACACATACACACATTCACAGCAAGTGGCAATTTAGTTCACGCTCACCGACCACTTTATTAGGAACACCTGTTCCCTGCTCAATCATGCAACAAACATCAGCCATCATGTGGCTGCATTTGGCTTGCCCTGGCAGGAAAGCTTAGTTCATTCAAATACTCTTTACATCCATGGTGAGCAGAAAAGCATCTCAGAATGCATATGTTGAATCATGAGGCAGACTGGATAACTGCATGAATGAGTAACTATAGTACATGTGGTACTAGACAATTGTGTCAGAGCATCTCCAAAAAAGCAGGTCTTGTGGTGTGTCCCAGTATGCAGTTGTTTATACCTACCAAAAGTAGTCCAAGAAAGGACAACCAGTGAATCGGTGAACCAAGACTCACCGATGGACATGTGGAGTGGACCTTAGTCCATCTGGTTTGATGCCACAGAGGCACAAAAACAGGATCTTAACACTTATTATTTATGTAGAGTGCAGTGAAAATTAAGTTTGGTTGTTGGAATAAAGTGTGGAAGTGTTGTATCAGCTATAATTCCTTCCATTTGTGAGGTTTATCCTTCTGGGGTGTCTGGGAAATAGGATGAGACTTCAACACTAGAGGCCCCTGTAAGGTGGATGACTGCATTTGTATTAATATTAATTATGAAGTCAAATGTATTTGATATGATTTGAATTACTCGGTAAAATTGTTTGACAACAGCAGATGCTGAAATAATATGAAGCATAAAAATGTGGACACATTTGGCTTGTCTGGCTTTTTAAAGATAGTCTAACTCCAGTGTTGGTATAATCACAGCGAGCTGTTTTCTGTGGCACTGAGAAAGTCAAGTACTCCCAATAGCACTACACCTCAGTATCACAGCAGGGTTATCAGATTAGTCTTTATCAAATTTAGACTGAAGTCATTAAACATTGCAGGCGTTGCATGTGGAAATCCTGATAACCACAAAGGAAATCAAAATCAAAATAGTTTCCTATTGCACCGTGCCTTTTTAGAAAGGCACTGTGATTCTAATAATCATTGCCTAAAGTGTGCATTGTTGCTTTGTTTGTGAGCGAGTTAGATCATCTTTGATCTGAATGCCAAGTGCACTAGGCAAAGAAGGAATGAGAAATAACATCTGGTTTATATTCTTGACTTGTGCAAGCATCGTATCTAGTCAAAGGACAAAGAACAAAAAAAGGTTATATGACAGCAGACTTTTGGTACAAGTAAACTTGTATGCATTTATAAAAATAAAAACAGAATTAGACAGAAATTAACATCATATCTGAACCGAAAAGAGGGCTGTTTATGAGAAGCATAGTTTTCGTTAATATTCTGCAGTCCATTCTGCACTCACTAACAATATTTATTTCTAAACACAGCACTCATGCATCTAATGTGAAAGGAGGGAAAAAATAGCATAAGTTCAGCCCCACCTGCATATTAATTCATATCGTTCGTGTGATTAAATATTTGAAACTGTCTGCAAAACTAGGCACTATTAACTTTTTCATAAAACATTCATTCCAATTGTCAAACTGCCATGGGCAAAAAACACTTAGAGAGGTATGTCAATATTAAATCACTTTATAAATTACAGCTGGAGTGCCTTTGCATGCTAATACACGCAAAGAGAACAGAAACAAATTACTACCTATTTGGATCGTTGATTGTATTTCATTTTTCACTTAGGACCCAATAAACATTCTTCAGAGCATTTAGATGAATGTGATTTAGCCAAATCTACTGTTCAATGTGTGTATGTGTGTATATGTTACTTCTACACATTTTAAGGACAACATTACAAACTGGAAAAGAATGTTTAGCAATGTGCAAAACTACTGATCTAAATCCCAACCACCCTGAATTGTCCAAATCCCAGCATGTCGAAATTATAACTCTGCAAACCTGCGCCTAAATATGCATCAAAGTCTAAAAATGTCCAATTTGAATTCTCAAAGTTAACACTAATGTTAGATTTAGAGCAACCCTGACCATGAAAGTGAAGAGTACCTATAAACTGGGATGAGGTGCAGGCGAGTTCCTCTGCCAGAGTTTAAGTGCCACCTCGTGTAATTTCATTTTCACAAGCAATAACCCCGGGTCACTTTTAAAGCATGGTGACTTTGATATACCTAAGACTCTTTCCATATGCATGATGGGCCTGTGCGCTGTGACACGTCGGCTGTTAACATATGCCAGCGAGTAGTGCAGCGATGGGTGAGGTGCCTGCAGCCCCTCTTTCCCTCCCACCGATGAAGACTCAGCCAGAGAGAGAGAGAGAGAGAGAGAGAGAGAGAGAGAGAGAAAGAGAGAGAGAAAGAGAGAGAGGGAGGGAGGGAGGGGTGAAATGGCAGCCCTGGGGCAGACAAGCTGTCTCCAAGCAGCCTCTGATAAGCGGCCTGCTTGCCTTTTACATATACACATCCATATGACGGTAGCGGAATATGCCACCGACACCTAGCAGGGACAAAGCTTGCAACACTGATACGTAGAGCGCTTAAAGCAAAGCACGAGGTCTGCGATGAGACGTGGAGGTCCCTAACACTCTGATAAACCAAGAGGGTAAGGCTGCATCAAGGAATGCCTGGCTGGAAATTATATATGTAAATATCACAGTAAATGTTGGCGTGTCATGGCGAGGTTGTTGACCCGGGGCCATTTCTGACAAGCTGGTTACAGGATTAAACTGGGCAGCGTAAAAAAAATAACACGCTTTAATCGGAATGGGAGAGGGCTGAAAGTGGTTTCTATGCGATATATTCAGAACTCTATTCCACCTGTCCTTTTTCTTAATTTTCAGCCACCATTTTGAGACCCACTGACAAAAGAAGGCACACATAAGCACAGTTATGAGAGTGTGAGAGTGTATACAGAGTGTGTATTTATGGACATCACCAAACTACAGGGCATGTGCCAGAGATCCAGTTGGTCAGGTAAAGTGTCTTACATAAAAACAGCCCAGCAAGGCATTAACCCAGAGCTGGATGTGACTCTGTACCTTCCATGTTAATAATCTGAGGGATTTCATCCTCACCAAAATCCCTATACACATGTAGGTCACCATGCACCGTATTCAGATATGTCCTGACATTTAGCAGAAGCATGGGATGGCTCTCTATATGCTACTGGGATGCATTACCATAGCAATAACTGAGACTACCTAAAGATGAGACTGGGGGATTTGGGTAGCTCTGTTTATCTCATGATCATGATTTTTTTAAATCTAAGAACAGTGTCACTGAGACTCACATAAGCGTCGATGCTTCATGTTGTTTGTTATTGATCTTGTCTCGGTATATCTTTGTGTTATTCATTTCTGGTCTGAATTCAGTGGCTTTGTGTAACAATAATGCCACAGCAACAGAGACAAATTCTTATAATTCTGTTGTATTTCACTATCAATAGATGCTTGCTTACCTCCTTCTTTCTACTTCCTTCTCACCGTACAGTTTCATAAATTACCGTTTGACCAATATCCAGTCCTTGCTGGGATTTTAGTGTCTCTTAGAAAATAATTCCTTAACACCAAAATGTGGATTAGAGCATATGTTCAGAGCAATAATAACAAAGTGTAATTGCTGTCAGGAGAGATGCGCCCTGCTTTGCACGCACCTTAATGGCGTTCTGGGGAAAGGCTTCATGTCTGGGCAGCGCGTATATTACATCTATGACAGCGCGCATTGCTCATCGGTGTGCCGTTTTTTAAACCAAAGCAAATTAATAACCTCAAGCAGCACCTGTTGTAGAGCAGCATTAGAAATTAATGGTGAGGTCGGGGGGAGAGGGGTGGCTCGTTGTCAAAAAGACCGCCTTGACAGCACTATCCGAATATTGTTTAGTCAGAGAAATGTGGACCCAAATGAGCACTAAAAATTCCCTATACCTCCATCAACATGGCTCAATGGGCCATAAAATAGTTTGAGACATGCAATTAAGACATTTCCTATTGAGGATTCTTGTCAAAATAAACGTGACCTCTGGGTGCATATACAAACCTGCAATATGCTACAGCGCATGGAGACTGACCTTGATGTAAATACGCAGGCAGATAACTTATATCATTAGACAAGATGTTTTACGAAGGTCCGTTTTGTACCAATGGTTGAACGCAATTTGGGATGCGATAAAGGACAAACCTTCACACCACACTGAACTTTAATCTAAAACATAACAGGTTTTGGCATGGTAGATGCGCTGAGACAAGTGTCAGAGGTGCCAGGGGCCCTAAAGTCCTACCCCTCCTGCACATATCTACCCCACCCCTGTCCTAAACGCAGCCTTATTCAAACACAGTGGGATTTGTGGCTCCTTGGGTGACCTTCCTCCCACTCCTTCGGCCTGCCTCTAATTAGGCGATGCATCTGATCATCATTAACAGCTCTGAGATAATGAATCACTTGCTCCTCTCTCTCGGTTAATTCGCTATAACCAAGCGGCTAATGGCTGTCAACGCTGACTGATCACACTGATTGTGGTGACTTCTAATTGCAACAAAACAATTTAAAAAAGCACCTCGCTTAGATATGCCTCCCACAGAAGAGAGGACAGATTAGAGAAAAGAGGAACTGGGAGAAGAGAAAAGAAGACAGGGGGGTTTTATGTATATATATATATATATATATATATATATATATATATATATACACACACACACATAGTTCTCTCTAGTGAATCTCATTCGCCTGAGACAGAAAGCAGCCTCCACACACAAACCCAAAGATCCCTCGCTCCCCACCACTGCACCCAGGGCCTCGTCATAAAGCGCAACATCTAATTGGAGTGCAATTACCTAATCACAATTGACAATTAAACAAAGAGAAATTGGTACCTAGAATGACTACCTCTGCAATTACACATTAAGTGCAAGGTATAAATTGAGTTTTGCACATGGCCTAGCATAATTGTGTGTTTGAGTGTGTGAGAGGCAAAAGGCTCTCCTGCAATAAATAAATAAATAAATAAATACTTAGTGCTTTATTTTTTATAGTTTTTTATTTATGAACAGGATTTCCGAATCCTAGGCATGTCTCCATATTCTTCACAAAGTGAAACAGCAAACTGCTAAGCTCTATCCTTCAGCCCTTTCCTATGCTAATAACCAGCCCTTCACTGCCTGGCCTGGCCCTGAGTTTGTTTATTTTGCTGAGTGAGCAGTGGATAGCCGCGGGCTAGCCGTGAGGAGCGGAGTGGGATTGGAAGGAGGGGAGAAGAAAGGAGCCAAAGAGGGATGTAGTGCAGGAAATGGTTCTGAGATTGGTCTGTGTGGCTGGGTTAATAGACCATACCTCAGAGCTAGCATGGAGATCGGGGTTCTTTGTGCTTTTAGGGTCCTCGTCTCTCTCAGTGGCCAAGATCTGGGCTTTGATGGTGTCCAGTGTGCACAGCATCCAACCATGCTGCCGGCGGATCTGCCTCTGAAGCTCCTGCCACTGGTGCGCAATCATCTGGAGCATGTCCCGGAGGCCTGCGTGTATACACACACACACACTTTATATATTCCCATTAATACACACACACAAGCTCATTTCCAGAGAAGAGAATGTAGTCATCCACAGACTACATATTATTTTAGTCTTGCTTTGTGTTGGCTTTCTCCAACTGTGTACACTTAAACATACACAAAACGAAACTGTAACAAAAAAAAAATATGCACGCATTGTTTCTATGCACACACATCAAGTATTACCCAGTGTGGTGAATCCCTGCTCAGCAGTGCAGAGGTCCAGCAAGTCCCCCCCACACACATCTCCCACTAGTCGCCTTTAACGAGCCTTTAATGTGCTGTGATTCCTCCATTCATCATGCCTCCCATTTAAGCACCACCCCTACACACATTCCCTCATCTCCACCACAGCAAGTGCAACCATATCACCACTAATAATACTCCAAACATTAGCCTAATCACTACCATCAGCATCTCCATCATATATGGAGTGATGTGATGTAGTCAAAGCATGGTAGTTTGATATTTTAATGTCAACTTTAATGTCTCTCTTCAGAGAAACTAATCAGAAGCAGGGGAATACTGAGGCTTTTACTTTTTTAGTTTGTGTTATATATATTTTATGCTCATTCTTAGGATAAATACATGAACACACTGCATTTGGCTGCTAGTCCTTATCTGACCCATATTATTTTGTTTGTACATAATTAGGGAGGAACAGGTACCATGCATCTCTGACTTCAATTCTTAGTCTACTTTTTTTAAGTCCTACTAGTTGCTTATACGTTTATTAGTTTTGTGTGTGTGTGGGATTTACTGAAAGTGAACCACTCATTGACCACTGTGCTTGCAAACAGAGGAATCTGACCTCCAGATTTAATCCACTGGTGCAGTGTAATATGTACATACACACACTAGGCAGCCGAGGCCTTGTGGTTAGGGAACCGGTCTTTGATCCGTGCAACAGACAAGACATGAATGAAGTGCCCTTGAGCAAGGCACTTAACCCGTCAACTGGTTTGGTGCTGCCCCCTGCTCTGGGCAAATGTGTTCACTGCCCCATAGTGTTCACTAGTGTGTGTGTGTGTGTGTGTGTGTGTGTGTGTGTGTTCCATTGCACGGATGGGTCAAATGTAGAAGTCACATTTCTCTGTGTGCAAAGGTTGCAGAGATTAAACCTTCCAGTCACAAGGCTGGTTCCTTAATCACAAGCCCACGGCTGCCCCTATGGTTTAACTTTTGTCTGTCTGTGTTGTGAACATTGCTTTAGACTTGGACTTATGGCGTGACAGATAATATACCAAGTACACACTCTTTGTCCTGTTAATTATTTATGTTAATGTTTTTACATAAGCGATTATGTAACTAAACAGTGTTTTTTTTCTATCTACTATAATAGTCTCAGCTATTACAAGCGTCCGAGTTCTGCATTAATTCCTGTACACGCAGAGCCATTTCTAGCAACAAGACTCCTGCCATTGCCACAGTCTGCTCACTCCAAATCCTGCTCCAGGTAATTAAAACCACACACACGAGGGGCAAGAGTGCCGCAATGCTCTGTGTGCATGAGGAGTTTTTGTCTATTGAGTGCAGCACCATGCCACCACTCGCACCTGCCGAAAGCTTGGATTTGCTGAGTTGCTAGGAAACCAGGTATTAGGGGCCGAGGTGGAGTCTAGGGAGGAGATTTACTTATAATGGCAATGTCTAATATATACACTGAAAGGATGTTCCAAGCTATAGGAGATTAGATGTATAGGTGTGTGCGTGTATGTGTGTGTGTGTGTGTGTGTGTGTGTTCAAGAGATTGTTATGAGGGAGCTGGTGTGGCATGGTCTGATGGGCACGGCGAGAACAGTCCTGCTCCAGGCGTCCATCTGCATATTTAATAGTGTCTGGCTTAACCAGCTGACAGGGAGGTCAGCTTAGTGGATTTGTACATTTGCGCAACACTCTGCCAGACGCTTCAGGGGAATAATCATAGAGAGAAAAAGAGAAAGAAAGAAAGATTGAGGAAGAGAAAGCAGGGCTGGGATAGAGCGGGTCTAGTAGGTGGCCTTTGACTTTGGCTCCCGCTGTTCTTAATTCCAGCTCTCTTCATACAGAGCACCACACTATTGCGTCCGCTCACATTCCACTCGCCGCTTTATCCCACAACTCAATTCAGCCAGACGCGCTCGGAGTAGATGTGAAAAAAGGCGAGCGTGCGGCGGCAGCAACGGCTGAGAAGCGGTTATTTGAGAATTTATAAATTCTGAAGGTCAGTATGTTAATATAAACATTAATAATAAATGTGCGGCTTGCCGGTGCACTACCTGATTTGTGGCAGGTGATGAGTTCCAGCAGTTGCCTCCCCTCCTCCAGTAGACTGTCTTTCAGCGTGCAGTGACTGTCCACGTTCAGCTTGAAGCTCTGCACACACAGACACACACCCGAGAACAGAAACACGCACAGCATGACATCTCCACGCTGAGAAATATCCTCATGCTCAGTTTATCTCTCACACATTCCAGCACGCCTTCACACTCTCTATGTCTCTCATTCACACATGCACAAACCCACATATGCACATGATATAATCAGAAATTCTTCCTCTTTAACTCAAATAATCCCCTATACAATTGTCTCTCTATTTCCTTCTCTGTCTCTTTCTCTCTCACTCTTACACACACCAACACACACACGCAAATACACACCCCACCAGTAGCACTGTCTCCTTTCATCTCGATTCATCTGCACTCTTGAAACAAATGCTCATAAGTCACATTAGGGGCCTTTGTGCAATTGCTGAAAATGCACATAATCTCTTGACACACTGGCTTCACACAACCTCTAAAGATCCTTCACACACTCCCAGACCTCAAACACACATTATTCATAAAGAGCCGCGCCTCTGTGCATTGGAGCCTCTATTCTCCTTCTCTGCGTATTTGTCTGAGTCAACCCTGCTATCTGTGGCGTGCTGAATTATTAACAAATGACAGACGTCCCTCTAATACATCATCCGTGGCATAAACTAATATTCAAATGACATTATAAAACTGAAGCCATTTTTCCCACAGATGTGCCCTCCAGAAAATGACCTCAGAAGCCCACTCCATTCAGCAAGGGAGAAACTGTTTTACTCTTTCTTCTCTCTCTATGTCTGTCTTTCTAAAGAAAGGGGATACAACAGTGTACCATCCTTCCTGGCTCAAAGGATCCATCAGACTTGCGTCCCATAACTCTCGGGCGTGTGCGCTTCCCCCGAGCGCCTGTCCATTTATTCTGATGTCTCTATTTCAACTACTACACTCCCTTTTCCCCCTTGCTTTCCCAAATCCTCTATACAGACATACACACTCCTCCTTGCTGCCTCTCTCGGTGGGTGCCACTGCCGCAGCACAAACTTTCATGTTGATTGGTTTTGATATTACCCAACAGAGGGCTCTCCACTTGCTAAGTGTAATCAAAGTGTAGAAAGCATTATCCCCGCTCCTGGAGGAGAGGTGGGGGGACTACTGTGTGGTTGAAGATGTGAGGCGGGGGCGGAGGGTGTGGAGGGAGAGCGATCCCATGAGGAGGCCTGCAGTGAGGCGCCTAGGGCCATCCTCCCATTCCATTCTCATCTCCTCACATCTCCCCCAGCCCTGTTTCACACCATTACCGGCTGGTCTGATCTGACTGGTCCTGCCGCGAGAGCCCGGAGCTGCCACTGGCTATCTGAGCATCCCTCTATCTTTCCCTCTGCCTATGTCTAGAGGAGAGGCCTCTTTGTCTGTGCCTGTCTCTCTGACAGTATCCATGTTCACCAGTGTTCTGCATGCAGCTCCACCAGCCTTCAGTCCTGTACATCAAAATGTCTACTGGCAGCTATAATGAATAATTTCTACCTGCCTAGGAGTCCCTTTGTCTCTATGTATGACTATCTGTTTGGGTTTAGGTATAAAGTACATCAAGTCCTTATGTCTATATAACCATCAAACTATCAATTAACTGGAACTACAAGCCTTCCTAGCCATCAGCAATGGATGATGTGCTTCCTCTTGAGCTGTGGATGGAGTGGATACAGTGGTACCTCTTACAGGCCAGTACATTACATACAAACATCTCACACTTCAACGCCTAATGATGGGCCATTTAACTGACAAGAAGACCAAACACAGACTTTTTTTAATCCTGTTTACTCAGCAGTAACTGCTTTAGACAAAACTCCTTAAGATTGCAATCCTTAAGGCTCCCAAGAACATTGGATCATCAAGAGAGCACAATAGTCATCTATGGCTTGGAGTCTCAGAGGACAAAATTGGCTGAGCTGTCTGGCTGGGAGAGACGGCATCCCATCAGTCGGAGTAACATCAGCCAATCATGTGATCATATTTGTAGATAAGAGCAGTTAGTGGGAGTGTGTTCATCTCTTCCTGCGTTTGGTTTGTGTTTTTTTTTTTTCTGAAAGTCTTCGTTTTGCCTCTGTGCCTTTTTGTGTGCTGTGCCAAATTACAATTGTTTTGTAAAGTCATTTGATAACACAACAGGGTCAAATAATACATAAATGATACTTCATACATTTTACAGGAGGAAAGAGCGCAAGACTATCATCATATTTCTAGGAACACATTATATAGCTTAAGCAATGTTAGCTATTTTAAACCAAAATTACACAAATACACTGAAGTGCCAGAAGATGTGAAACACCAGTCTAGTACTTGCTAGGTCCCTTACAGGGCATGGACTCAATGACTGTACATCTTGCAGAACGGTCCCCAATTCTGCTGTATTAGGAAGTGTGTGATTTCTGTGTTCAAATTGCATTTTATGACATCCCAGATGTGTTTCATAACATCTGGTGACTTAGGTGAAAATGGCAAAACCACGAAATCAGATAAGTGTTCCTTTAACCATAATTTCGTATCTCTAGACATGTGTCACAGTGCATTGTCCTGTAGGAAGAGTCCAAACCATTATTGAGCAACCACCAGCCTATGTATTTTGCATAGGCTAATCTGTACCGGTTTTTCTGGCACGTCAGAGTATATTCCTTACACAACTCATTTTCTTGAGTTGCTCTTAACCCACAGTCTTAATTGTTGTCTTCTCCATAACGACCAACAGTTGATATTGATATGATTAGTATAGCCGTACAAGCTACATTGTATCACGGTTAACGCTTTCAATGCATAATCAACTTTTTTGTTTTAAATTTGTAAAAGAGAGGAAATACATTTTGACTAAACAGTAGTGGTTATAGGCTGCTGAACGTAGAAAGTGAAGATGTGACTTGAGACCTAAAGCCTTAAATATTCTTATAGGTGCTGTAAATGAATATAAATTGCACATATGTTAAATGAGCTGTCCGATACTTTAGGCTGCCTGGGTGTAGTCTGGAAGATGAGAGGGTTAAGGAAGGCAGCAGTTCTGATGCGGAGATGGAGTATGGGGGATACGGCGGTGATGGATCAGCACACATGCACATCTATCACTGATGACAGACAAGAGCAAGTGTGAAGAACGCTTATTTATGGCTCGGAATACCGGCTGAACTGATATCCTTTACACACCAAAACGCCTTAAAAATGAGTAAACAAATAAACAAAAGCCACAAGAACCAGATATCTGTCACTGACTGAGTGTCTTTTAGAACACTGCACACCAGAATGTGAATGCTAATACGAACATGCAGTCTGTGCGGGAAGGACTTTACGTGCTATCATATATTATCATATATTAATTGGAGGATGATGAAATCAAATACTGAACCTTAATAAGAGCAGAGGAATGAATATCACAATCATATTAAAATCTTATAAAAAGATTCCGTATGGCAATGGGTACACCCATACACAATTCATGGTTGACTCTCACCAATAATCCCATGCATATCATTTTTCCGAGCTCAGGTTATCTTTAATACACAGTGCATACTGCTATAGACTCTTGCTGCTCTAAAGCTTTACAAGAGAGGACGATTTCTTTGAGTGCATGATCACTCTCGACACATGCAAAAGTGCCCTTGCTTCCTTTTCAACATCCCTTACCTTGACCACTCTAAGTCATAGCGGAAATAAAATCTGCATAAATTTCTCATGCAAAACTTGGACCCTCTCCCGAGTCCTGGAGTGTGTCTTTGCTGTGTATATATATATGGGATCAAACTGCTTGTTTGTCAGGAGTTTGGCATGTGAGCCGTGTTTTGTTGGGCCGTGTTGTTGTTGCTAAGTGTTTTGTTGTGTTGGAATTGTTTCCAAGACTAGGTAGGCAGCTCCGCTCACACACTCTGACTCTCCTGCTCAGACCTGACAGCAGGGCAGTCGGGTTATCGCTGACGTGACACCAATAGATGTGCCGAAGCAACCACTGGACCACAGGTTTCCCCCCTGCCTAATCCCCAAATCACACACACACATACACCCACCC
>JAOVVF010000002.1:13689047-13702537 GCA_028565595.1 Duopalatinus emarginatus | reverse complement strand
GGAAAACAAAGTGAACTCTCTTCTTCACAGTGGTCTGCTCTGGTGTTTGTGTTACTGACATCACCCCAGGAGCTGGAGCTAAGATACTGCACACAGCAGCAGGAAGTGTTAGAGTGGCAGAGCCGTCTAAGGTTTCTCTCTATCACTGTGCATTTGAAATCCCAATGAATACACATCCCTAGCTAATAGAGTATAATCAAGTGATCAGCACGACTCCAACTGTAGGCATCTGTGCGTTAATGTAAAATGAATATGACAGTTCATGTTCTTCTCCATGCACTTTCAGCTGCTCCATGGTTTTGCATGAGCAGCAGTTTGAAAAGATGAAGTACCTAGATCTGTACCTGGGGAATTAAGTCTGGCTATATTCAAGGAGAAAATCCAGTAAAATAAAAAACAAATGGAAATGTAGATTTAATTAGTCTTGTAATAAAAATTAGTACTCAGAGGGCTTTATACAGGCAGTGGTAGCTCAGTCATTAAGACTTCGGACATCTTGCGAGAAGGTCAGGTTTAAATCCCACCACCTGAGCTGGCGCTTTTTGGCCCTTCAACGAGGCCCTTACCCCTCAACTGCTCAGTTGTAAAAATGAAATGAAAATTTATGTTGCTCAGGATAAGGACATCTACCAAACGCCATAATGTATACAATTTAGAAAATCGATGTGCTTCCCAAACAACAGAAAAGATTTCTTTTAGAGGATTGTCTAATTTACTATCTATTAGATAGACAGACAGACAGACAGACAGACAAATAGATAGATAGATAGATAGATAGATAGATAGCTAGATAGATAGATAGATAGATAGATAGATAGATAGTTCAGTTAGTCAGACATTGATGTTGGGTGAGAAGGCCTGGGGTGCAGTCAGTGTTCAGGTTTATCCCAAAGATGTTCAGTGGGTTGAAGTGAGGACACTTGATTTTTTTGTTGCCAACCTTTGCAAACTTTGTCCATGTAAACCATGTCCTCACTAAGCTACAACATGGGTATAATGGTCAGGTATCAATAAACTTTAGCTGTATAGTGTAGAAAAGATAAGTAGATATGTAATCAGTCTCTGTGTGGATTTTCCTCTCTGGGTTCCTTTTACTGTTTAAAAACATGCAAATCACACTCGGTGAATGCGGGGTTTTAATGGGTGTGTATAGTGCACCGCAATGGACTAGCATCCCATCTTAGGTAATTTAGTAAAGATGAATAGATGTGTCATGAAATCATTGAAACATCATATCACATCAGCTATTTATAAATGCTTGGCTTTGCCTAAGGTGCTGCAAGTTTAAGAACCACTTATGTCTTGTGAATTAACCTGTTAACACGTCCAAATTTTTAAGACGTTCTCCTAAGATGTCCAGTTAGTGGTCTCAATTGTTTTGGGGAATATGGTAATAATAAAATAAACCCATGTTTTGTGGTTATATTAGTTAAAAATGCTGATGGCCCCACTACACTACCACAACACACCACTAGAGGGACCAGAACCCACAGGTTAAAGACTGCTGGTGTGGACAGACAGCTAACACATAACACAGCCAAAGTACAAGTGTCAATGGAGATCAAATAGCTTTGCTGGTACTTATGTGTCTATGTCTTCTTCTCCTCTACTCAAAAGAATAAAGTCTCAGAGCAGATGAATATGTAGCCTCTGGTCACTGTGTTAACCAAGAGTCTATTACAAGAAGATGAAGAAAAAAAAAGATTCAATTTATCGTCTTAGAGAGGGATAAATTGCACTGTGAAAGAAAAGGAAGAAATATATCAGGGTAGATGGACAGAAAGGGAAAAGGAAAAAAGAGGCAGAGAGAGGAGGGGGGTGGTGGATGGAGATGGAGAGCAGGTTGGTCAGATGCGTCACACTTGACTAAACCCCTGAGATTCCCCCCAGCAAAGGCTTCAGCTGCCAGCTGTCTGTTGCCAAAAGGATGAAGTCATCTCCAGGGGCCCGCATGCTAATGTAATCAATCACTTCCACCCGTGACATGCATCATCTCAGGTGGATGTGGCTGCCTGCCTCAGCCTGGCCCACTCATCCTTCCAGACACAAGCAGACACATTCTCTCATACTCTTTCTTCTGGGCTTTTTACTTTCTCACAGAAAACAGAACTAGGAGTCATTCACTGTATCGTCCCTTTCATCTCATCTCATGTCATCTCATCTCCACTACTGATTCCGATCATCTTATCGGCTGGAGGAGGACTAATCAGGAGGGTTTTACAGTTCTGCAAGCAGAGATTGGCAGATTAAATGGGAAACCAGATGTATTACAGAAAAGAGGAACAGAAAAGATGTTAAGTTTGGGCTTGCAGCAATGTTTTATGCATAATCCATAATGGGGTTTTTTATAATAAGTTTTAATACCTTTTTTATTACATTTTATTGCATTTTTTTCATGCAGCACAATGTATGTACCACAGTACAACGTTAATATCATTATCATAAAATATTATTTTATTCATTCATTCATTTTTATCATTATTTTATAAAATACTGTAAACAAGTTTACTGCTTCATTTTTGGTTACTGACACAGTTGTTTCTTTCTGTCTAAACTTTTACACCATTATTATTTTTTTATTATGCATTATGTATATATCATTATGGCAGACATACATGTGTGCGCATAACAGTGTACTGTTGTTTTAGGAATTTAATTTTGAACTCAGCAAGAGCTGATTTTGTTCAAGCAAACTAATGAGAACCTATACGTATTATTATTTTTGTTTGTAGTTTTTCTATTTATTATTTATTAAATCATTGGTTCTTTTATGTACTACAATTAATCAGCTTGAGAAAGGAAGAACACAGAGAGAGAGAGAGAGAGAGAGAGAGAGAGAGAGACTGTGAGATTCTTCCTGTGTACTCTTTATGCAGATGAACAAAATAAATGCCTTGATGCCTCTTATCATGCTGATGTATTACTGTCATCACTTTGATAACCATTCAACTCTACACAATGTAGAACTAAACCTGTTACACACAACATATTCCTCATATGTGTAACATACAGAATCTGATGAAACAATATGACCCTTGTAAGTGAGCCACCAGGTGACAGCAGTGTACCACTTTTTTTTTTTTTTTTTTTTTTTTAAAGAATCCCTTACTGGAAATGTCCAGGAGATGGAGCTCTTCTGTATTGGGTATGTGTATGGTTTAGGGGTTGCTTGTAGGACGATTTGTATGAAGTCCAGCATTTCTGTTGCAGTGGTTTGGCTTAAATGTTTATAAATTTGGGCTACTGATCTGAAAGTACATGTACTGTACACTTCTGATTGCTTTACTTTCATCTGTCCTTTTTTATCAGTATTAATAAGCAGCAACTGCATTATTAGGCTGACCTTTAATTGTTATGTTAAGTAGTTTAGGTTGTGTTTTTTTAGCACATATGCAATCTGAATGTTATGATAGTCCGTCATTCTTATCCGCTTAGTCTGTCAGGGTCACGGTTTGTCCAGAGCCCAGCCAGAATCACTGGGCGCAAGGCAGGAATACCCCCTGGACAGGGTACCAATCCTTTGCAGGGTACTACACACACACACACACACACACACACACACACATTCAGTCACACACCCACACCTAAGGGCAATTTAGCATATCCAATTAGGCTACCATGTTTGTTTTTTAAAAGATGAGAGGAAACTGGAGTAGCCGGCAAAAACCCATGCGGACATGTGGAGAACACACCAAACTCCTTGTTATAACAGATTATTGATTATTTATGAGCATATAAATTTGTGTGCATTCTGACTGTGGGATTGTCCTATGTCATGTGAGCATTAAATTCCTACCTAAAAAACTGAATAAAATGACCTCACCTCTAACTTTCCCCAAATGTCCTCATAATTCTCCTGGTGCTGGATGTCTTCTAGAAGCTGCTGGATTAGAGGTGTACACTGAAGCACCATTCTGGAGGCCTCAGGCTGCACAGTAATCCTCTCAGCTTTTTGAGACTTGGGTGCACACCACCCAGCCTCATCCTCTGACAGCAAGTCACTGAGGGGTCCAGACTCGATACTTTCATCTACAGAGGGAGCCACATCACTAGAAGAGGATGAAAACTTCCCTGTTGAGACATACATCCTATTGGGCCTGGGAGAAAAGATGTGTGTATTGGTCTCCCATTCTGGGTTGGCCTCAGTCAGCTCCCAATTGTCCACATCCTGAACTGAGTGCTGCAAAGCTCTTGGAGGTAAGGCCTGAGCCAAACTTTCCAACTTTGAAGCCAGTATTTCAGTCTTCTTGAGCTGGGCAGGAAGGGCAAGGAATTCATCAGAGCCATACCAGCAATCATCTTTATGGTTACTGTTCTTCTCAAGCATTTGAGTACCCTGTTTTGGCATGATCCACAAAGAACCTGTGGTAGAAAGATGATCATCCAGACTGGAAGAGCTTTCACGTGGATTGTGATTTGAGGTTTCCTCCCCTGAAGAGGGTGGAGGGGTAGAGGAGTCACTGTTCTCCTGCATAGTTTTGGAGAACTTGCTCTTTAAGTGTGAGCTGTGTTCAGTGGTGCATCCCTGCTCGGCCACAGATAAGCTTCTCTGCAAGGGCATTTGGACTCTGTGCTTCTTGAAAGCTGGTTGGTGACTCGCTTGCCGATTCTTCGCATTCATGATGTGGAGATTCTCTTCTGACTGGCTTCCACTGCTAGGGTACACTGTCTCCAGGTCCAGCCAGAACCTAGAACGATCAGGCAGATCCAAAAGAGAGGGTGTGCTTCTGCTAATGTCAGTCTGGTACTGGAAGGAGGATTCTTCTATGTACATGGGCTTCTTGGGCACACAGGGCTGAGTAGGTGATACATCATTACTGTGAAAGCCTTGGAGTGGACGTTTAGACAGGCTAACATCACTCTCTGTGTCTGTAGAAGGTGCCTGGTCCATGTGCCTGCTCTGGGTCTTCTGGGTAGAATCAGCCGGTTCCTCCACAGGCCCCTGGGTTAATACGGTTGGTTCCTTCACAGGCCCCTGGGTTAATACGGTTGGTTCCTTCACAGGCCCCTGGGTGGATCTTGTTGGTTCACACACAGAATCCTGGGTGGATGCGATTGACTCCTCCACTGTAGGCAAGGATGATTCTTGGCTTTGTCTGGAGGCAGCAATTGTGAGAAGATCTACACTTTGGAGCAATTCAGGGAAGTCTAATTCCAGCTCAGGATAGAGGGAGCGCGGGTCCCCTTGACCCAGTCCTCGGCTCTCTGGGTCTTCACTGGGACTGTAGTCACTCAGTTCATAGGCTGTGATGCCACAATCAAGGGAGAAGTAGTCCTGACTGCACTTGATAATCAGCTGTCCCGAGTCGTCCACCTCTGTCAGAGAGTCCAGTCGTGCCTTGGGGAAGAACAATGAAAAAAGCAAAGCACACAATTATATGAATATGTACATAAAAAGAAAACTATGTTTGATGTACAGCATATCACAAACACCATCTGCCAAAACAGCCACCAAAACCACCCTGACTCATTAATGTATAGACTCAAGACACAATGGACTCAAGACTTGGGCACCCATAACCCTGCTGCCAGTTCACTAAATGTCCTTCCTTGATTCACTTTAGGTAGACATTAACCACTGCATATCAGAAACACCCCACAAGACCTGCTGGTTTTTAAGTGCTCTGACTCAAGACATCACAATTTGGTTCTTTCCCTCCTTCTAACACATCAACTATGAGAACTGACTGTTCTGTTGTTAATGTTAAATTAATGTTATGGATGATCGAATATTGAAATATTATATGTCCAGATACTGAGTTATACACAAGGCACTACAGCTGAACACACACACAGAGAAGCATCGAATTTCTTCTTACTTGCAAAAAAATCAGAAAAAAAAGCTGCTTAGGACTTGGTTTTAGATTACAATAATGATGACAGGATGGTGTGGTGCAGCACAAGATAAATTATTCCTAAATTATAAGTATTTTGTCCAAATTTTCTTTTAGCAGAAAAGTGATGGGATTTATCACATATCTCTTAACTTTGTTCTGTGGCATATTTTTGGGCATTCTGCTGTAGCAGTTAAAAATTTAGGTTTCAGTCCTGAGCATAATGCTTGTAGATTCACATATTTTAGCCACCCAAAGCATTACAAATAAAGAAAATTGTAATTGTAATAGGTTTCATTATATTATAATTTTTACATTACATTATTACATTTTATCCCAAATAAAGTATAACACTAGTACATTAATACCACTTACTGCACTTTAAAAATGTATAAAACTATTTAACACATTCATAAAATAAGTGATATGTGTGACTGCAAAATGAATGATGTGTGTGTTACCTGGTCTTCGTCTTGGCTGAAAGCCTGAAGTATGTCTGTCTGCCGGGTGTAGTTCCCGTTGGAGTCCTGCAGGCCCTGGAGAAGCCTCTCCTTCAGAACCAGAACAGACACACGCAGCTGATGCCAAAGGAGCTGCACAGTGCGGATGTCCACAATGATGTTCACTGAATACGACAGCAGCTTCAGGGAGAACTCAGTCTCCAGCAACGCATGGATCTGTTCCACATGATCAGATATGTCTTCACAGATGTCCTGTGTCATACACACACACACACACAAACACACACACACAACCAAACCGTTAAGAGACTTTACATTGCTTCACAAATACATACTATAGCTCTTGATAAGGGGAGAGGTCGTATAAAACATCACATATCCAATATAAATCCTTTAGTTCTTTTAAAATTAAAAATAATTAAAAGAGACACAGAGTTTAAAATAAAAAATGAACTAAAAACAAGACTTGTAAGATGTGAGATGTCTAAAGATGCCACAGCCAAAGCAGGTATACACACTGACATAAACAAGAATCTCTAAAAGTTATGTAATAACCTTCAAAGTGACACTTTTGTTACATAAAACTTCACCTACCGTAAAAAAATAATAAGAACTTCACAAAGATTTAAAAAACATCCACCAAATGAAATACAGGAAGCCTTATGTCATACTTCCACATTCTGCACTTGAGTCAGTTTCACATGAGCCATGATTAATTTACATACGATATAACAGCGTAAACAACTCTGTTTCATACTGCACATGTTACATACCATAAACACAGATGAACCTTATTACACTCCGGGGAACACAACAAATTCAAAATCAGTATTATATACAGTATTCTGGTACATTGTATATATTAAATTATATATATTGAGGATTTATCCTAGGTATGAAAAACTTTTTTTTATTTTTAAATTTATACCTACAGGACCAACAAAAGCATAACTAGCCTGACCCAAACTGGAATGGAGCCATATAAGTAAACTCTGTCTAGCCCAGCTTCATTAATATCCTATAACCAGCCTAATCATCATCATGCAATATCTTACGCCTCACTAACAGCACATAAATAGTGTGTTATCTTCCATACTGTAATTAAACCAACCAACAAAACCAACTATTAGCACAGACATGAAGTCTTTATTAAAAAAGCAAATTAAAGTAAACCATAGAGCTTTTGATATTACAGAACATTTACTCATATACTTAATCTCACAGTCAGATATAAAGTCCTATAAACATTTTAATCACTCAAAGACTATGATTCGAGCTCCAGTTACTGTCTGGGTGAAATTTTACCCCAAAGCCTCAATGTACTCTTATTACCCCTCACCTCCATGCCAGCAGGTTGACTGCCTTTTGACTGCTATTTGTGTGTATGTGTGTCTGTGTGTATGTGTGTGTTATACCATGTGATACCCTGGGATGCCCCTGGACCTTGACCAATTTAAAGCAGTTACTGAAAATGAACTTACAAATCAGGTGACTTCTTTGTGCATACACAAAATAAACTTGACAACGTGTTGAAGACACTGCATTTCTCCAATACAAGTCGGAGTACTATAAAAGAGCAGCAAGCTGAGCAGACCATATATGATCCCACTGGTCCCTTGTCTTAGAATACTGTTTTATATGCTAAGTCTAATATGAAGTTTTATATTTCTGAAATGTATTCATTTCAGATATTACAATTTTTTTGCATTGTAATATTGTAGCAATTCAGCAAGACTAGCTGTGAATAGGGATTAAAATAGGCATTTTTTTAGTATAGGGCATTTTTTCAAAAACAACGGAGAAAAAAACAGCAGCATCAGCGGTAAAAGAGGCATGAAAGCACCTTGCACAATCCCTGTCCTTTCCTGTCTTAAGCTAAATGACTGGGATAATGCATGTTGTTTTAAGCCATAGGTTCTCAACCTTGGGGTCATGACCTCACATGGGGTCGTCTGAGGTGCAGCTAGGGTTGTATTTGATTTTTATGACATTTGGAAAACTGTTATTATTATTATTATTATTATTATATCCAGCAGCACCAAGTCTAACATGCTCTTTATTACAGTGGCCTTGTACAGACAGTGTCAGAACATTCAGCCCTTTAATGGGGTCACTGGCCAAAAAGGTTGAGAACCCCTGCACTAAATAGATAAGTAAATATGTAGGATTTAAGTATAGCTGCTACTAAGATCAAGTTCACAAATAGTATGCTTACAGCCTCATGACTGCTGCCTGCTTTTACCTTCTCTGTCTCTATGGAATAAATTACAAACTGCTGAAATTAAAAGGCTAATTTCAGAATTTAATAGTGTGAGACAGAAATCTTTACCCTGGCCTAAAACAGGGGTCCAGCTGCTGGGAACATATGACATACTCAGATACCCAACCCACACACACAGACAAGTACGCCCACTCACACACCCTAACTCTGTTGGAGTAAAATCATATAACAATAATATACTGAAGTTATTATAGCATTCTATACTACATGTAGAAATCCAGCATGAACAGTTAGTATCAGTTAGAACGTAACAGTGAAATATATATTTCTATAAACAAATACTGAAATAAGTTGTTTCTTTATTCTACACATGAATGTTACAGTATGAACTTCTCATATGCTGTAAACAATGAAGTGACTTCCTCAATGACCTGACTATGTATCTAATATCTTCCAGATTCCAGCTAACTCTATAAAGTAAAGAAATTAGGACTCGCTATAGAGGATTAAAACACTGCAGACATGCCAAAGCAACTGCAGCGCCAGTCGTTGTGTTGTTGCCAGTCGGCACCAGCATGTTGGCCATGGTGCTTCCTGTCTCCTAATATAATGTGGCATGTCTGAATGTAGGTCAGACCTTCTGCCAACATGACAGAGCCGCTACACGAGACTTCTACCACAGTGGCTCAAAAATAAACACTACAGTAGGGGTCAACTGTATCAATAAATGGCATCTTACCCTTGTTAAAGAACTGCCCACAATCTCAAGTTGAAAAAAAAATATGAACAGGTGTAATGATAAAGACAAGGACAAATGCACATGATTGTAATATTACCATTACTGACCATTAACTCTTAATGTAGCAATATTATAGTAATATTTAAAACTGCACATAAGTAAAATTACAGCATGTATATAGACCATATACACACTATGCAATATGCAATACTGACACACATCGTATAACATAGCACGAAACAGCTCTGAGATGTCCTTCATGGCATTTACATGTGGTTTGTGTGCCGAGTGTGCAGCAAACACTCAACAGTTACAACAGGGATCAACAAAAATCCCATGTGCACTTTCACTTTTCATACCAAAAGCACCCAAGCAGTAACAGCACTTTGCTTATTAAAAAAAATAATTAATACACAGACTGTAGAAAATTAGTGGACTCTTTTACATGTTTCAATATTGATCCAACTAAGCAGATAAGATTTCAGTCCTACTTTATAATACATGGCATAATGTATTGCATTATAACGTATGACATAATTGCTGTAACCTAAACCATGCACAATGGAGAAGTGAATACAATTATACCACGCTAATGCATGATAATCATATTCCATGTGTCCCTTTCATTGTAGAAAACAAGTAAACCCCATTAACATTATCCTGCCCAGCAAAATCACGTCTATAATGGCACAGGCTTACCTCCTCTGGGCTGAATGATATCAGATGAACTAGACAGAATTGTAGTATACAAGAGAATAGCAATGCATTCAGAGAAAGTAAGCCAGGTCAAGCTGCATCTAAATCACATGTTTTACAGACTGTTCTGTCTGTCCACCTTTACTCTGTCTTTCACACTGACCCGTTTTTCCATGCCTCGTGTTGAAGGAGGGGCTCCCACCACTTTATGGCTATTTTGGGATTCAACCTCCCATCCCTCCTCCTCATAGCCCTTGTGCCAGGTTCACTGAAAATAGCGAAGTGCAAACAGGCCAGGCATCTGCTACTGGGGACGGGGAGGTCATGCTCACACTCCCAAGAGCCTATGACTTTCCACACGCCCTTAGTCACAGTCACTTTCTGTTGTTGTTGTTGATTTTGTTGCTGCTGAGAGGCACAAACAGAGCTGTGAGCTGCTATGGTGGGCATTTTTTGAACAGCCTCTTCAGATATTAATGTTAACTTGGACCGATTTGCACTCGGCACCACCATTTCTGATAACCTATGCCAGGAACAAGATGCAAAATGGGATAACATGGTATGCAGTAATTTAATGTGGGAAATCCACCTAGCAGCATGTTTTTGTAAGGTGGCAGGTAACCAGAGAAGCCAAATAAATCCAGCACAACACAGACACTTAGCTGTGAGGTGGCAATAGCCATGTGGGCCACTGTGATGCCCACATAATCATATAGTTGGACCCGGGTTTGACTCCTGCATAGGGCAAGACATGACCAGGGTGCCCTTGAGCAAGGCACCTAATCCCCCCAACTGCTCCCCGGGCACCACGGTTTGGGGCTGCCCCCTGCTCTGGGCAAGTGTGTTCACTGCTCCTAATGTTCACTGGTGTGTGTGTGCTTCACTGCACTAATGGGTCACAAGCACCATAAGCAAATAGTTCACTTTGACTTAGTTGGCTTTCGTAAAAAAAATGTTCAGGTTTCATTTAGGTCTGGAGTAAATATGGACATCTGTCAAATGCTGATACTGAAAGTAAAGCATGTTCGGATTTATGATCGGCGTCTCTATGGCTATTATAAGTGCCTCACAGAGAGCTGAACCATATATATTACTCAAATACTGTCATATAGAAGCGCTTATAAATCACACCACAAACAGTAATACTGCAACCTCCAACCACAAAGTCTAAATTGGTGGAGAAATCTGGCTGCTCTATAAAAAATAAAATCTCTCTTAGACTTAATGCCTCCTTCACCCGCGCCTGCGCTTTTTCTTGTTGGGCACGATAACATGCCAGGATTATCCAAATACTCCAGAGTGCTGGGATTACATCACCCGAAATAAATATCCACAAGCAGCTGCAAGCCTTCTCTAAGTGAGACCTGATCCTGTCTATACTCTGTACGCCTCAGAATATGCATCACTGTATGCATATGTCTGTGACTGTGTGTCTACTATAACTAGAGGCACGGCTGCTTTAAGTTTGCCCGCACCTACTCTGTGCACATTATTTAGTGGGTAGGGCTCAAAAGGGAATGTAGACACCACAGCTGTGAGGCAAGATCTTCACACCCTCCTGTCCCTCACCACATTCTACACACAGCTGCTGGGGAATGATGGCAACATGGCATGTACACATTCTGCACATACCCATATTCATAACACCCTTTCAATGACGTGTTTTTTCAAACATAAGCCAAATACACTGGTGATGACACCATCTAGTGGTGAACAGATATCAGTACAAGTTAAACTAACAACATCAAAGAGTCACTCCATTGGAATCCAGTCAGGAGAGGGATTCTACATGATAATAGTTTCTGTCCTATAACATTTGGACATGTCAATGCACTTTGCAGTGTAGAATTAAAAGCTTGGACAGTACTTTGTTCTTTATACTGCTACTGACTGCTGCACTAACAGTTATTCTTAGATCCATTTTTACTAGCATGAGGATGCAATGCTCAGCAGAATTAGTGGCATCCTTTATGGAAATGAACAAAAAAATATATAAAACTGTATAGTTTTATTAAAACTTTCGTTTGTTGTTTTTTTTTTTTCCTGACTGCCCAAGAAAAAATTCAATCAATTTAATCACATGAGCAATCACAAGACTGATAAGCATCATATTCCCCTTCACAATCTCCAGACTGTAAATCATACACACCTTTAAATAAACTGGTTCGTTCACAAACACCTTGCAGAGTCTCCTTAACGGCTCTTTTATTCATCTGTTGGAAAAACTGCTGATAACAGGCACCACTGACCTGCATGTATCCCAAGCTGACTTCTACTAGATGCTGATATTTCTATGTACTGGTCAAATGAGTAACTAACTTTAATAACACACATCTTATTTAAAAGGAGAATTAGAGACATCACTAAAACATATTAAACATGTTAATACAGCCAGTCCATTCTAACAGCTGTAGGTATAAATACAAATACAAACATTTATAACCTAAGCAATTAAAATCAGTTGATTGCAAAGTTTGGAAAATATCAAGTCATGATTTTATAATTAAAATAAAAATCCCCTAACAATCTGTCAAATACAGAATAGGACAACGCATGATCAGATAAGGGTAAAGGCTCTGCTTTGCTCACTTTGCTTATAAAAGTAACTAAATGTGACTGTGTCTGGTCTGCTGACTTGATTCTATGATTTCTATAAAAAAAATAAAAACAAATGGCATGGTATAAAAGTTCTGTTATTCATATTTATCAATTGATTAATTAAAATAATTGGGGTTTTTTCTCCACTAGATGGCAGACTTCACTTATCTTAAAGTGTCTCTGACACAGCAGGAGTGCAAAAACTGCTGTAAGGCAATAACACTGCATTTAGGGCATATGAGTCAGCTCACAAAGGACACTTATTATTAGGTGTGTTGGAGCACTGAACACATTACACACTGTCACTGATTTTGTCGGTACTTTTACCCATCAAAATGGTGATGAGGGAAGTGAGGAAAGTACAGTG
The DNA here is from genome assembly GCA_028565595.1 of Duopalatinus emarginatus. Lineage (NCBI taxonomy): Eukaryota > Metazoa > Chordata > Actinopteri > Siluriformes > Pimelodidae > Duopalatinus > Duopalatinus emarginatus. The sequence goes on along the minus strand of JAOVVF010000002.1, from coordinate 13,689,621 downwards.
ATGCTAGGACTGAATTATGTCCTTATGTTTAACTTATATAATGCCACATTACTTACTGGTTTATAGAACCACAGAAATAAATCTGATAAAAGAATGAAAAAAAACTGAGCCACAGTAACAGAGGAGCCTTAGTCAATTCTATTCAGCAGCGTCTGCACTACGTAACCTAAAATGAATCATTGTCTGCTGACAGAATAGACAAAGAGTCCAATTATTCCCAATGCAGTCTTGAGAGAGGCTAAACTAAACATTCACTCCACACTATTATTATTACTATTCAAACTTGAGCGACTGGGCAGACTATCCATTTTTAAAAGATAATGTGCTTTTGGTAGTGAAAAAACTATTACAATCCTGTTGCCATTAGTATCAACAAGCGGACTAACTATGTACTGGGTGGCAGAGCCGGCCCGAGGCATACTCGAAATACGCCGCCGCTTAGGGCCCCTACGCCACCAGGGGGCCCCCAAGAGCACCAGGATATCATGATAAAAAAAATATATTTTAAAAATAACATGTAACACGTAAAATGGATTATTATATTTATTTATTTTCATAGTTGGCACACCTATAT
>JAOVVF010000002.1:13666157-13688952 GCA_028565595.1 Duopalatinus emarginatus | reverse complement strand
GGCACACCTATATATAGGTTAATCAGTTGCTGCTGTTGGCTGCTGCCACTGTTGGGCAAACGCAAATATGCACCACCAATACGCACTTCAGCGTATTGCACAATATCTCTCTCTGAGCAAATGAAAAAAAAAATGAAATAAAATTGAAATAAATAAAAATCAGCTCCCGCTTTAAGCCTTCCACTTTTTTTTGTTTTTTGTTTTGTTTTTTTCTGGTGCAGGGAGAAAGGTAACTGAGCATTATGCAGAGGTGGTCGGAGGGGGTAGGGGGCCTCATATGAAAATCCGCTTAGGGCCCCATAAAGGCTTGGGCCGGCCCTGCTGGGTGGGTATCTCGATATATACTCTTTCATTTAAGTAAATGTCAGAAACTGTGTTTTAATGGATAAAAGAACAGCATTGCTCTAATTGGGTCTGAAACTGCTTTTTAAATATTTGTAAAATCAAGCAAAATTAGGGTACTGAAATATATTAAGATTCAGCTTATTGCAAAAAAAAAGAGAAAGAAGTGAAAGTGAACTATTTGCCTACTGTGCACATAGAGTAATGTGACCTCCACATGTAACCCATCCATGCAGTAAAAAACAAACACACACACTAGTGAACACTAGGGGCACTTTCCCAGAGTGGGGGGCAGCCCCAAACCACAGCACCAGGGGAGCAGTTGAGGGTTACGTGCTTTGCTCAACGGCACTTGAGTCGTGTCTGGTCCGTTAATGGGGATCAAACCAGTCACATGACCGGTTCCCTAACCAATAGCCTAACTGCCCAAGAAAGAAAGAAAAAAAAGGAAAGGTACAGCACTACATCTTGGTTGGTTTCACTTGTCCCTGGAGCGGTGACCTGATTGGTTAGGTGATTAAAAAACCAGCTTCTGAACTTGCTGCATGTCATAAGTTTTCACATAAAATATGTCTAACCTGAACACAAACTAATAACAATGTGCACCGTTTTAAAAAGGATCTTACAATAGTCTCTTTGACATCTGTGCCCATCTTCACTGATAGCACAAACTGCATTTCCCAAAAACCCCAGACAAACAGCAAACTCCATGTTTAATCACATGAGCAATCACAAGACTGACAAGTATTGTATCCCCTTCACAATCTCCAGACTGTAAATCATGTACACCTTTAAACAGACTGGTTCATTCACAAACACCTTGCAGAGTCTTCTTCCTGTTTTATAGGCAGTGATATTAGTCAGCCTTACATCCTCTGCTTGTTATTCTGATTATTCACTTTGGTTTTGCTATTTATTTCCTGCCAGGTTCAAGTCTTGCTAATCACCTGATCCATGTCCTGTTTATTGGTTTTAATTTCTAGCTTGCCATTTGAATTTGTCTCTGTTTACATGATAATCTCAACCCTTAGTTTGATTTAAAGCCTGGGGAAGTTCTGATAAAAATCATGATGAATTTAGGAAAACTACTAAAGTCTATATTTTGATGATTGCAAATAAAAAAAAATGTCACTCAAATCTTATTCACTATTTAAATATATAACTATCTAAGCATGTTTTGTAACATTAGTAATTAGAGCTGTCGAAGTTAACGCGATAATAGCGCATTAACGTGATCTCAAATTATCGCGATAAAAAAAAATAGTGCCGTTAACGCGAATTCTAATTTGGCCCTGCGATTCACCCGTAGTACATGTTGAGGCTTGTCACGCGCTGCTTCAGTAAGAGTAAGGCTGCGTCCGAAACCGCATACTTCCGTACTGAACAGTACGCGAAAACAGTCTGCGTGCGTGACTAGTCCGAATGTGCAGTATGCATCAAGCAGTATGCGAAAAGTTCCCGGATGATGTACTGTTTCGGGTTTGAGTGATGGCAAAAGATCTGTTAAATGAGAAGTTTAATTTCTATTAAGAAGAGTATGATTGAGTTGGTTTTGTTATGCATTTTGCCGTTCTAAAACACTTTTGTAAAGTGAGATTTCAGTATGTTGTAGCACTTACCATTTTCTCTTGTCCCAGCAGTTTTTAACAAGTACTTTTAGCATAAATGGTGTTCGCCATTTTTAATTGTTACATTTCACTTTCAAGCCTTATTCATTTACATAGATTAAAAAAATTTGATTAAAATTTGACAGCCCAATTAGTAATTAATACGATGGAAGTAACATACAGTATTGTAACACAAAACAATGTCCTGCAGGGCAGAGAGCAGCGTCTAACATCTGCTCAGATCCAGACAAAACAAACCTGTCTCTTCTCTACTAAAACCCCTCACCCATGATTTATTTACAGCAGCAGGTAGACTATAAAAAGCCAAGGCATGAGTGGCTTCAGAGTGTTTACTTTAAACATAAAAAGGGATCAGAGGAACACGTGTCAGTGCTGGCTGAAATCTAAGGGATCAGGGGATAGTCCTCTTACAACAGTGGACTTGAACAGATGTTCTGTCACACCTGCATTAACAGTGAACCAGCTGAGAGAGAGCTGTGCCTGATGCCACATCTAAAAGCCTTCAGTTCCAAAGTGACGGTCTTGTCTAGTCGCTAGTCTATGAACAAGCTAGAATACATCGCTTCTTCATGAAGTCTCTGCACTGCATATATACACAGCCTGCATGCTTTCTAATAATAGAAAGTCCTCATACAGCAATTAAAAATAAAATTAAAAAGGCAGTTAGGTCAAATTGGAGGTTTAGCAGTTATCAACCTACATTAACTTTGAGATGATTTAAACCTAGGTCCAGCTTATTAGCTTGTTTTAAAGCTAACAAAAATGCCTTCTTTGGCTTCATTACAATGTAGCTAGAAGGTGGCATGATGGTGCAGTTGGGGAACGCTGAGAAATGCCTGGGATTGATTGCCTGCAGGATAGCCAGTATCCTTTCTGTCTGGGGTTTGCATGTTCTCCCTATGCCTGCCTCGCAAAGTGTGAATTGGGAATCCTAAATTCCCAATGTGAGTGTGAGTATGTCTGTGAAAATGTCGGTGTGTCTGCCTTGTGACAGACTGGTGATCTGTCCAGAGTGTTTCCCTGCCTTCTGCCCTATAAGCAATGGGATAGACTCCAAAACCATCTCAGGGCCCAGTAGTAGGATAAGCGGCTTAGATAAAGAATGAGTGAGTGATAATGTAGCTAACCTATTTGGCTAGCTTCCAAGATAAGTTCACTTGCCTGATAAAAGCCATCATTACTGCCCTACAACTGTGTTTTTTACTGTTTCTGTGTTCATTGTCCTGTCTAACAATGTTACTTATGTCCTACTTGTCATATGTTTGAGACTAGCTAAGTTGTACTGTATACCTGTGTGTATGCATGCAGATTTTTTTTTACCACGGTTATATAATCTAGCATGGTATTTTAGTTATTTATAATAACATTTTTTATGTATTTCCATGACATTAGAAATAAGAAGCCAAAAAATGTAAATCTTAAATCTTGTAAAGCTTCCCAAAATCTAGATGATCAGACAAAACACACTGAAACAGATGTGCGTCTATTGTTTTGCACTGGAAGCTTATAGCTAACAAGTAAGTGTAGCTTTATAAACTAGCAAAAGAAGCCTTTATTTGTCACATACACATTATAGCATAGTGAATTCAATATGCAATTTCTATTTCTATATGCAATGGCTACTTTGTAAGGAAGTTGGGGTCAGAGCACTGAGTCAGCCATGATACAGTTCCTCTGGTTAAGGACCTTGTTCAGTGCTTGAGCTTGAACCTTCTACCTTCTGATTGTAAACCCATTTTTAACTGTTCTGGCACAGTACATCGATTTTGATCTGCCTAGGCAAATAGCAAATACCTTACACCATTACACATTACACCAAAAAAAATTTAAAATTACACGCTAAACAAAAAGTTTGCGACATTGACACTGGCATTGACAAAAGCGGCATTGACATTTTTCTACATGCTGAGGCCATGCTGGGCTATATATAAAAATAGAATATGGCCCACACTGTGTAATAGTTTTGAAATAGTGTCTCTTACCTTTAGCTGCACTAAGTGAACATCCACATGCCTGTTGAGACTGTCCTGCTGCACAGACTGTGTAAGATCTCTCACTCTCTCAGCTGTAGTTCTTAGCCAGGTCTCAATCTCTGGCAGGTGAAGCACCACTTTCCAGTCTGCTCCTGTATGCAGGGGAGGGGGTTTCTGATTCCTCAGGCGGGGTTCTGGGCTCTGAAGCACCATACTACCACCTTCATTAGGTCCACATGGACCCGGTTTAGGGTTGGATTCCAAAGTAGGAGTGACAGATGTGATCATAGGTGAGGCAGCCTCGCTGGCCACCGGTGACACTGCAACGCTCATGGTGTAAATGTGCTAGATCCTGACAAACTGTAAAAAGAATAAATGAGGTAAAGAGGAAAAGGGGGAATGGGGGAAAGACGGACAGAAAGACAGCATGAGTAAATGAATATAAACACATGGATTTATATATATTATGGTTTAAAGGGGGATTAGGGATGAAAATGCACTGCCTGTCCATTTCATGCTCTGCTGGCATACAAATTGGCTGTCACTTGCCCAACAACATGCCCAAGGACTTTTAACTTTTAAATATCTTTCCTTCTGAATAAACAGGAGTGTGTGCTAATTTTTCATGACACCTTTGCCTCCTATCCTCTCTCAATATCAGTTAACACATAACCACAAACAAGTGTTATTGGGTCAGTCAGTCAACTGCCTCAAACAAGACAATAATCAGGACATTCATATTAGCTCCTTCCATGAGAACTAAACTCAGTCACACTTCTCTATGCAATTTATCAGCATCAATCTGCCAGCCAATACACACATACATGCTTACTCCAATGCACAATACCGACATACTCCAATGCACAACACATGCATAAGCCAATTGTGTTGATAAGAAGTAAGATACTTACTGATCTGTTTCTCCTGACACTTACTGACAAGGCATACTGGATCTGAGTAGATTTCTACATTTATAAGAACATTAAAAACCTGAATTTCATTATGACACACTTTTGAACCTTTTTTGTTTGTGCTTTGCATGTATACTTTCACAAAATTTGAAAAAAGGAGTGGTCATTATTTTGACTCAGTCATTCATTTCTTCAAGTAATATTTCATTATTGACTTATTATCAAGGCCTGTTCAGTAAAATAAAAATCATTAGTTTAACTCTCTTTATATTTTTATATTATATACAGTAGATAGTTGATTTTATGTGAAAGTCATTAAAGCATTTCATTGCATGTTGTACCATGTATGACTTTTGTATATGACAAAGAACATTTTCAACTTTTAATACTTAGCATCCCAAAATCTACTAATATTTATTAATAATCTATTTATATTTGTATCCGATTATAATTCATATTCTGTAAACTGTTTCCCAAATAAGTCTGAAATTGTGGAATTCAGTCGACACAAAGATGTCTAATAGATAATTTACTAAAACGAGTATATTTACAAAATCCCAAAATGGCCACAACAGTCACTTCGTATATTAAATTGATTCCTATTGACTTCAGACACAAATGACAAGAACTTAGAATAAAGCAGACATCACTGCAGATCTAGATGAGCTACAGGAAGTCAATATTCACAGTCAAATGAACAATAGGTTATAAAGATTTTAATAAGCAGCCTCATCTCTTGGTTCTGCACCAACAGAAATGCACCAATTAGTTGAATCATTCAGGCAATATGACTTGCTGACATTTCCACTTAGTCTACTCTACTTCGCCTTTGCTAGTTATACACATGAATAACAAGTGAGGAATTGCTTCGGCCGCAAAAATGAAATTCAAAAGGCGGTGAGAACACTGATACAAATGACAGTGCGAATCCATTCATATTTGTATTAGCTGCAAACTATATTCTTATCGGTATTAACCACAAAACTCTTGTACACTGCATGTTGTACCGTATATGACAAAACTCTTATACACGCTCATAAGGCAGATACCCACCTACACCTACATTAGGAAGTAACTGTTTGAATGTGTAATGGGTACACAGCAGAACTGATGACGTCCTGTTGTACTGGTCAGTGGAAGAAAAACTCTTTTTTCTGCTGTCAAACATCCTTCAAGCTTTAGAGCGAAAGAGCTTAACCTCATTCATACCCAAAGAGTGAAATCAGCATTTCATTCCTGCTCTCGTCCTCCAGTCCTGCTGAGACAGTGACAGCCACAGAGTGGCACTTATCTTACCCACATGAGTGTGAGAGACAGGGGTGGGGGGTGAGGGGGTGGCGGGGGTTAAACTGAGGGAAAGGAGCCAAGCTGTTCTATCCCTTGTAAGCACCAAGTGGGAAATCACAGATGAAAATCTGTGTATGATTACACAAAAAATGTATAAATGTATTTTAGTTTGACCACAATATCAAGCTGGTCTGACATTTCCAACCGAAAACAATGCATACGTACTTCGGAGGAGAGGGGGAACTTTAAAGCTTGTACCATGATGACTGCAAGATCCTTCAGATGCCTCTCACTTTCTCAGAACATTTCACACCATTTGGCATACAAATTGGCACGTGCCCAACAACATGCCCAAGGACTTTTAACTTTCGTTCTGAAGTAAACAGGAGTAAACATGACACCTTTACCTCCTATCCTCTCTTAATACCAGTCAACACAAACAAGTGTTATTGGGTCAGTCAGTCAACTGCCAAGACAATAACCAGGACATTCATATTAGCTCCTTCCATCAGCACTAAACTCAGTCACACTTCTCTATGCAATTTACCAGAATTAATCTGCTAGTCAATACACACTCTCTCCTGACACTTACTGACAAGGCATACTGGATCTGAGTAGATTTCTACATTTATAAGAACATTAAAAACCTGAATTTTATTATGACAAACCTTTTTTAAAACCTTTTTTTGTTTGTGCTTTGCATGTATACTTTCACAAGGTGTGAAAAAAGCAGAAGTGGTCATTATTTTTGACTCAGTCATTCATTTCTTCAAGTAATATTTCATTATTGACTTACTAAAAAAAACTAATCAGTTCAACTTTCTTTATATTTTTATATTCTATAGATGGTTGTTTTTATGTGAACAGTCATTAAAGCATTTCACTCCTTCTCTGTTTTCAGATGCCTCTCACTTTCTTATGTGTGTCAGAAGGACGCAAAAGTGAATAATGAGATCCCGCCGTGTAAAAAATAAAATAAAATAAACAGGATAAATAGCACTTAGTATTTATCGCAAATGCCTCAGCTGATTCACAATGTAAGCAATAAAATGTGGCATTTTATCTAATAAGATACAAACTCCCTAATCCTGTCCAGTGCTTAATAACAAAGCCACTGAAAGTGAACTGCATATAGGAATTTGGTTTTAAAGAAAGTAAAGATACTCATGCATTACAGATGTTATATATTATATACCTGCGAATTATATACAACAACAAACAGAATCAATGTGTTGGCTAACTAAACTATATGACTTGTGTCATTTACATTGTAATTTTACATTACATTTCTTTTGGCCATGTTCCCTAAACCCAATCTGTCCTATTCTTTAAGCAAGTGTGCACATTGTTTTTAGGGTTCAGTCATATAGATAACTATTTAAACAGCAAGCTGTGTACTGAATTCAATTGATAATTTGATTACTAGTACGTTATATGAAGGCACAGCTAAGGAGTCTGTAACAGTTAACGCTTGACCATGTAAAAAGTCATGTTACTCAAGTGAGGTGGTATCATTTGTTTATCATGAATAGCCTCAGTTCGCTTTGTCAGTATAAGATATGCATAGGATATGGGATAACACTGCTTTTCCATATGGAGCTTTGAAAACATGGTGTCACTGTATTCTTAATGACACGCTGTCATGCCAAAGGAAGACTATGACGATGTAAGCCTTAGTAGTGGTTGGTTATGTAATTAGCTATAGTCATTTTCTAAAACACTAAAACAACCCACAATTATAGCTCTCAGGAGTCTGAGCTACATCTCATCATTGGCAAAACTAGTCTAATGTATTTTTGTAAATCCACTCTTTCCACATTTTTAGATTTATCCATTATTTTAATTATTTTATTTTCATTTCATCATTAATCATCATGAAACTGCGAGCTTGCATTAGAGTATTACTGTATGATGTGTTAGACATGGTTTTGCATACATATAAGAACATTTTCATGTTTGATGTTTCATAAATATAAGTTTACAACCATGAAATTTAAAATTAAATCACAGTAGATGTTTACATGTTTTCAATGACTGTGAAACGTTTATGTAGATATGCACAGCACTTACTGTATTACCCCAATAATCAAACGTGCTGCAAAATACCTAGCACACAATCCATCTTAATTAAAGCTGTCCAAACCAGGCTAAGTCTCTGATTTACTGCACACCACACTACATTTCTACTCACATAAACATGACAGTAATAACCAGCCAGGAAATAATAATAGACTTAATAGGTACAACACCTCTACAGTTCAGTATCTACAGCAGAAAAGCTGCTCTGTGTTGATCATACATCCATTATAAATATATGAATATATGAATATTATAAATATATGAATCTATTTTAGCGAGATTACTAGGAGATATTAAGGATTTTTTTTATAATTAGACTATGAGTTGTCATGCACAATGATACACAATCACAGTGCCAAAAAGTAGCTTAAATTTGCAACCTATACACTTTTTTCATTTACATTTTTCCTGCAGTGAAGCTGCTGCATATGAGGGCACACCCATGTTTCTGCTCTCTATACAGGCCTATCATATTGCATTTTAGGTTTGATATGACCCATCACAGCGTGAATCAATACAGCTGTGTAGCTGGACGGTAAGAGTGTGGGTGTGTTGGCAGGAGCCTCTGAATAATCCTGTGACACCAACATCTTCATAACTGTGTTTAAAACCTATTTCCTGCCAGGCAGTGATTCACCATAACTGGCATCACCTGACTTATGGTGATCTGCAGGGTCCATTACCAGAGCCGTGGTGGGAGTGTGCCTTTGTGTGTGTGTGAGAGAGAGACAGAGAGAGAGAGAGAGAGAGAGAGAGAGAGAGAGAGAGAGAGAGAGGCTGTTATAAACTCGGTATACTGTAAACTATACTGGGTATATTGAGCATGCAGGAAAAATGAATCCAGCTTCAGCCGGAGAGCTTGGAGGACCTGAGACGATTGTCTGCAGGGGAACAAAGTCGAGATTCTTCTCTCTGGGACTCCTGGCCATGTGCCCTGAATTATTTATTGTTTTAAGAAGCAGACATGATACAAAAAATGTCCCTTCCTAAATACTGCATAGATCCATAGCAAAGAGGTGCAGAACTGAAAACTGCAGAGACAGAATATGATTTTGTCTTAGGTGGCAGATGCTACCATTTTTAGCACTGAAAACAAATAAACAAACGCTTTTCTTTGGTAGTAAAGAGGAGTAAAATATATAAAATCCTAAAATCTTATATCATCTTATATTTACACAATCATAGTGTAGAAAAAAAAAAGGTTTTCAGCTTCAAACTATGCAGTTTTATTAGTCGTTACAAATTTATCACACTTTATGGTACAATAGTATCCTAGTACTAATTTTGGCTGAATTCTATAATAGACTGTGTGATAACATAATTATGCCACATTATATGATGAAGATCCTCCAAGCATAGATCTGAAATTAAAGCCCATGCTCTGACTACATCATTACTGTGATTACCTGAATCGATGTGATGCAGGCACATGCAGAAAATATGGGCACATAAACAAACATGCTTCAGAGTGAGGTTGAGGCTAATTCTTCTGTCCATCACCATGTTTTGTTTACATTTGTCCATTGTATTGTCACTGTATTTGTAGCGTCATACTATGCCATCTTCCTATTGGTTGCATCACACAGCATTCTTACTATGATGTTTTAGTCAAATATTATATTATATTATATTATATTCAGTATTTGACGTTCTGGAAAGTTGCTTTGTGACTATGCCTTTTTCTAACATCCTATAAAAATATAATTGAACTGAAGTTCATTTTGGCAGCATATATACAATTTGTCTTTCTTGAAAATACTGCCTCCTTTTTAAAATAATTTATAGACTTTTACACAATGTCCTCTCTATATTAAGTTATCTGATTCATCTTAAATCACTGACCTTCACACCTTTAATGACAGTCTTTAATATGACTTCTACTGCATAATTCTTTAACATGAAGTCAATTGCCAATAGTGAAGTCATTTCTGTTACCTTCCCTGTACTCTTAATAACTTTCACTAAAACTTCATATAAACATATTAAAATGAATCAAATTCTTATCTGTCACTAATGTCTCTAGCTCTCTTTTTTCAAATCCCCTTCATAATTTTTGATGACATATTGTGATACATAACCTCCTATATTTCTAGGAATTACATTCTAGGAATGTACAGGTATAAGACCTAGCATAGGTATCTTGCTCATTTCTTCCCAATAGAGAATGCTCAGTGACACTAAACTGCCTAACATGGCTAAATCTGAGAGAGTTTTAGTCTCAGAAGTATCCACTGATCCTCAATAATTCATAGAAATAACCGTACAAACTGCAGTTTCCAGACAGTCCTCTGTGTTTTTTTTGTTTGTTATTCTGCTAAATATACTACAGCATGCATAGATACAGTACGTAAATCAATTAAAACAAAATGTTCTCTGTGCCAGTTCTATGCAATTTCCTGGACATTCCTTTTCATGAACAATTAGGATTACCAAGAATTGCAACATTACTTTAACTCAGGAAAAATAACTAATATCATTTTACTTGGCAATCACATATAATGGAACTCTAACTCCAGTTATCTCTGAGCATTTGTAGACATAGGAAAATAGTAGATACCAATTTATCTGGCACTGCTAACTAATGAAGCATCATGCTAACGTAATATGTCAACACATCTCCATATTGTGAATGTCCAAATTTGTGAATGGCCAAATTTTTTTTGTTAGAATAAAATATTATATAAAATAGAATATTATAGGAAAACATACTTTTTAATGATTTTTACTGAACATAATGTGTATGTTTTAGAATTAATTAGAATTACAAATGTTATTTTTATTTTCAAATACAAATCCTTATTAATTTTCATCAAAAATAGTCCAAGTCAGCTAAAGCAAATATCCTCAAGCATGACCTCATTCTGACTACTATCTAGTTACAGTACATCATATTATATATATATAATATAACTTACAAACAAACAAACTCAGTGGCAAAATTATTGCACTTTCCTGATACAGCATGAGATTGTACTTCTGAATTTACTCTATATATTTTATAGTTCTATCTATCTTTTATTTGCTCCTAGTGGTTTTGTAAACATGGAGGTAAAATCTGAGGCCTGAAGTCAGCCAGTCAGCTCTGAAAATCTTATTAAAACAAACCAATTGACAGATTACTTGATGAACAATTCGATTTCAGTACACACTACATGAAAACACATGTTAACCAGAAAATGTCAGATTTACTGTAGGTTAGCAAGTCACTAGGACTGGAAATCAGCCTAATAAAGAGGATGAGCTTATCCGGTGAGTCAGCAAACACACTGGACCTTGTGTGTCAGGTGTACGGTTACAGTCAAAGTGTATAACTGGTCATTACACTTATACATTTAAACCTCCTGTACTGCCACATACTACATCCATGTACTACATAACATCATTTTAAGCAGAGCTCTCAATACATCATCACACACTGAAGAGCCTTTCCTGTAGTTTCAATCTATCTGCTATGTAACAAAGGCAATACAAGATATCTAACCTATGAAATTTATTTTATTGTATGCATTGTATCTCTAAGGCATTCATTTCCTGTTTCTCAGATCAATAAGTTGACCTTTGAACATAATTAACACAGTGGCTTGAGGGAACCTTTTAATCAGCAAGTTTAATGCTTCTGTAGCAATGACTTCGGTGCTGCCCTGAACTCCATAAAGAAAGCTGCGACAGACCAGTTCAACAACACAACAACCTGAGCAAAACATAAGAAACCAGGAGAATGACCGGAAGGAGTTCAAAAACTAATACCTCGTACAGCGACACATACGTAGGTTGCTAATTCAATAATACAGATAGGAAGAATTGTCATTCTTAAATATATGGACTATTTTCCCTACAAACATGCTTGATAATTGCTGTAAGCTCAAGGCTAATAGTGGCTATCTGCCCACTGCCCCACCCTACTGTGCTTTCTGGTAACAGCTAGTTGTTCTCAATATGTCTGATAGTTCAGAACATTGCTGCACTCTTCACTTGAAATATGATATGGCTATCAGAACATGCTTGCTCTTAAATCATCAAACACTAAAATCTTTTACCTGAGCATGTCTGGGACTTAGAATACAATACATTACTAGAAATAACAAGCCTTATGACATGTAAAACCAAGATCCGAGGTTACCGTTGCCCATAATGGTGGCTTATGATCTGGGTCACCTATCTCCCCTCACAACAGACTGAAAGCTCACTTTAAATGCTGTCAGGATAAAACAAAGAAGACGCCGGCTGGAAAAAAAAAAGGTTTAAGCTTTTGTACCAGCAGGGGACAACTTTAATGGAACAGAGCTTCATATCCCCCCTGATGTCACCCCTCCTTTTTCTCCTGAAGCACAGAGATTCATCACCATAATAAAACAAGTGTCTAGTAGAACAGGGAGGGGCCGGACAAGAGGGAATTCAACCTATAGACACAAATTAACACAATCAACAGCTCAGAGCTTTGGACGAACATATTTAAAAGACTGCACACACATGTGGCTTGTACAAAAAAAAAAACGATTACACCACACCGCACAATACACACAACACTTTCCTTATACCTGAAGCTGAGTGGCAGCCGGTGAACAGGGCCAAAGCTGTACCAGTGCTGAACAGTAATGCCACAAGAAGCACACTCACTATTAACCCTTTCCTCTCTTTACTCAGCGAGCAAGAGGAGCCTCAGTAGAAATACTCCTGAATCATACACACACACACACACACACACACACACACACACATAAACACAGAGCTCATGTATGTCAACAGTCTGCTTTCTACAGAGTAACTGTGCACAGGTTCATATCCTGCTGACCTGCCTGTATCCTAATATGGCATCAAAACAACTGATACACACTTACAAAGACACACTTCCCTACAGGCTGGATCTGTTCTCTACTGAGAGCTGCGTGCGTGTGTGTGTGTGTATGCGGCAGCTTTTCCTTCTCTGCAGGCCTCTTTGACAATGCAGGACGCCGCTCGCAGTCTTACCAGTCACCGCTATCCGCGCAATATAACCTTGACAGTAGGAACTCAAGGCTCTGCCTCAACCACAAGCACAATAACACCATGACGGAGAAAAGGAGAGACGTGTGGCACTCACCTGATCCCTGCTTTACTCCATCTCGTGCTCAGGGCGTGAGTGAGGCTGTGATGTGGGGGAGGTGTGTGTGTGTGTGTGTGTGTGTGTGCATGCGTGCTGAGACACTGCGGCCTCGAGCAGCGCGTAGCAGCGGATGCTGATGATGCAGCGCCTTCAGCCGAGCAGCCCTGTTGCCTGGGAAACTGTGGAGTGATGAGGCAGTCACGCTGCGTTGTGATTGGTTGGCGAGGTGTGGCGCTTCAGGTGGGCGGGTTTTACACGAGACAGGAGAGCTGTGACCGAAAATTACCCTATATTAATGTAATATATATTATAATGTCACCTTATAAATATGCTGTTATATTAAAAGTAGTAGATATTTGTACATTATAATATAATTAATATTTGAATCAGTGACTAGCCCAGCCCCCTGAGATATATTATTAAAAACATAATAAATGTGTAAATGGATAAAAATGCAGCAAAAGGCAGTTTTAAAATATAAAATTACTGACAAAAGCAGATTGTAAAACTGTTTTGTTAGAATCCACAAGCAAGGATGCAGTGTGTGTGATGCACTTGTTGTTGAATTTCTCTACATGTTCCACTGGATGGCAATAATGTTGCAAGATCGAGAAAGGAGGCATGGGATGGTTTTGAGAGACCCACAGTGTGTTCAGCTATTCAATGGCAATGAGTTCTCTGAGGTTCAGATGTAATTCTGCAGAGCATTAAATGTGTGAACTTCACAAGAAGCTCTTTAGAAAAGTTCAGTATGTGGCACTGATTATTAAAACGACTGCCAACAACTCTGTACTTGTTATAACAATGCACTATGCATACTTGCAGTATATATATACAGAGTACACCCCTAACATTTCTGCAGATATTGAAGTATATCTTTTCATGGGACAACACTGACAAAATGACACTTTGACACAATGAAAAGTAGTCTGTGTGCAGCCTATATAACAAAAAAAACTTCCTTCAAAAAAACTCAATATACAGCCATTAATGTCTAAACCACCGGCAACAAAAGTGAGTACACCCCTAAGAGACTACACCCCTAAATGTCCAAAGTGAGCACTGCTTCTCATTCATTCATTCATTCATTCATTTTCCCTTCAAAATGTCATGTGACTCGTTAGTGTTACTAGGTCTCAGGTGTGCATAGGGAGCAGGTGTGTTCAATTTTGTAGAACAGCTCTCACCCTCTCTCATACTGGTCACTGAGTGTACCCAAGATGTTACATCATGGCAAAGAACTCTCTGAGGATCTTTAAAGACGAATTGTTGTGCTACATGAAGATGGCCAAGGCTCCGAAAGATTGCCAACACCCTTAAACTGAACTGCAGCACAGTGGCCAAGATCATCCAGCGTTTTAAAAGAGGAGGGTCCACTCAGAACACATCCAAATGCACATCCAAATGCAAATTTTTATTTTTGTTTTAGGATAGTTTTAATTTTTTAATGAGACTGATAGAATTTTTTGATTTTCATGCTGCAGGTGGTTAAGGCTGCCCAATACTGCCAAAGTCAGGCAAGTTTCATCATGGCATCAAGGAGAAAACCTTCTTTTTAACACCTTGAATGTCAAACTGATTGACTTTGGCTGTTTGTCAGGAAGAGACTTACAGGATATATGCTGGTAATTGCACATTAAATGAGTAACAGATATGGCAAAGAACTAAATGGATTGAATATCTCTTTTGTGACGTACCATTTTCTGGTGATATTCTTACTCAGGAACTTCATCTTTCTGGCCTCCAGAATGGGTACTTAGCAGTACTAATAACTGCTGTACCACCCACAGGCTGGGAAAAAGACAAGGACAAGGTTTTTGTCATAAGTAAACAACATTAGAGCAACTTAAGAACAAGCTCACAAGCTGTCATTCCTGAGCCATGCTTACAGGTAAATATGTTGGATATTACAAAAAGACTAATTTTATGATGCTGTATTTTCATTAACAAAACAGATGATTCACAGTATTGCAGTCACAAAGGAAATCTTCTATTTTGGTCTGTTTCTTTCACTATTAACTTTTATATGGACTTTACATGCATCATTTCACTACAATACTACAGGGAACAATTAATGCCTGAGAAAATATATCCTTGCAGATAAATGATCCATATCAGGTGAATGTGATTTTAGGCCCAAACAGAAGACACCACTTAACCCAAGGAAAATGATCCTATTACTCTGCCAGTTATTACTGTTTCTGCCTCAGAGGAAAGAGGCAACAGTGTGAATGTTTCCTTAGATGGAAAACTCCTAGAGCATATTATCTGAAGCATGGCAGTCTAAAAATCTGACTGACTTAAAGCTGGGATTTTGCTCTTTTGAACTTAATATACAAGAATCAGGGGTGGCCCAGAAAATGCCATCACAGACTGTTCAGAAATTGGCTTTCTGAGGTTTTCTGACTAGTCAGAAAACTGGCAGTGACTGGCCTTAAGGTAATATAAATATAGTAATAATTTCATGGGAAGAACTAAAATGACAAATAAACATGCATAGACACATAACCTACCAAAATGAAGCAGCAAGGTCATGGGAATCCAATGCTCACTGAAGATGGGGAAAGAAGGCTAGCTCCTTTACAGACAAGTCCAATCCATGAAGGCCCCACCTCACCTCTAATGTACTAGTGTGTTCTGTGTGATGTGTTATTGTGTGTTCAGTGTGATGTGTGTTTTCAGTGTAACGCATTAGTGTGTGTTCAGTGGTGTGTGTGTGTGTGTGTGTGCTCTTTAGACAGATTCTTTTCTAACACGGGACTGGTAAACCAACTGGTGTGAATATAAATGTCTATTCACTTCTAAATGATCAAAGTTGTAACAACCTGCACAGGAACAGTGTTAAGAGTAAATGGTCATAATTATGTACTTAAATAAAATATATGATCACCTATTGTTAATACACATCAGATGCAACACGATTTTTAGTAGAATGTGTTGAAGAGGACTGCATCTGTATCTGAGACCTGTAAACTGAACTACAGCATTGACCTCTGTTTCTAAAAACAGCTCAGAGTTTACACCTTACTAAACAGTTCAACTAAAGATGAACTAAAGAAGATCTTGAGATGTTAGCAGGTGGATATAATAATAATAATAATAATAATAATAAAAGGGACACAATAATTTTAGATCATCCATGCACAAAAGTGTAACACTTGCACTTGTTGTGTAAACTCTACTTGTCCTGAGACATAATGTAAAAATGGCTCCAAAATATGTTTTAAAATACCAAACATCTCTCAAAAACCTCCTGACATTTTTCAGGTGTTAAAATATGTTTTAAATCGACTTTTAATAGATTTTGTTGATACATGTCTCTTGTAATTGTTAAGACAATTTGTTTAAACATTAACATGTTTAAAGTAAATGTGAACTATGTGACCTCCATATTTATCCCATCTGTGCAGTGAAACACACACACACTAGTCAATACTGGGGCAGTGAACACACTTGCCTTGCCCGGAGCAGGGGGCAGCCAAAACCTAGCAATCTAGCATGGCAAAGAAAGAGGGAAAAAACAGTGTGTCACATGACATGGAGGAAATGACATCAGCAAGTTATTTGCCATGGGAAGATCAAAGCTAAGGCCTCTCTTCTGTATTTCATATTTTTTTAATCTTTTCAACCTTGACTGAGTGTGTCACTCTAACCAATGCAGCTCTGTTACTCATATTATCAGAATAAGACAAAATTCATTTCAAAGATGTCTTTTTTTCAAATTTACAGAATTTATTTACTAACAGTATAATTGTTATGATTTAATTTAACATCATCCATAAACAAGTTTTATATTGTGTGGAGCATCCACTGTATACAGAGTCTGTGGAAATAAGAACACAAACATTTAAATTAAAAATAAACATAGAGTATTTTAAAACATAATCTTTCCTTATTTTATTCTATGTTTATTTGTACGTTTCTTCCATGTTAATATAATTAAATAATCCTTTACTGTTTGAGAAATCAGCAGTGATCTAGTATACCCCATGTAATCTAGACTTATACTATATACTATCTTAGTTTATTTTATTGTGGTGTGACCTGTTTTGCTTGATTAAACTGAATCGGCTCCGAACCATTCATGTTCACTGATCTGCTCAAGGCCTGGCCGTTTGGTACGGTCCTGCTGTAAAGCACCACTCTATCAGATGGTGGCAGGCTGTGTGGGCAGAGAATGGAGACAGAAATTTTAAAACAACTTCTGTTTACAAATTTCAATATAATTCTTATCTCAGATTTCCAGCATTTTGTAATATCTTGATGTGGTGATTCTGCATTTTCAGACCAAACAGCAGTACCCCAAGACTCCATACAGTTGCATGGTGGACATAATACTTCTTGTGAGGAACCCATTCTGGAGGCCAGAAAGATGAAGTTCCTGAGTAAGAATATCACCAGAAAATGGTACGTCACAAAAGAGATATTCAATCCATTTAGTTCTTTGCCATATCTGTTACTCATTTAATGTGCAATTACCAGCATATATCCTGTAAGTCTCTTCCTGACAAACAGCCAAAGTCAATCAGTTTGACATTCAAGGTGTTAAAAAGAAGGTTTTCTCCTTGATGCCATGATGAAACATGCCTTAACTTTGGCAGTATTGGGCAGCCTTAACCACCTGCAGCATGAAAATCAAAAAATTGATTCTCATTAAAAAATTAAAACTATCCTAAAACAAAAATAAAAATGGTGAATGTAATTCTTTCAAAGCACAAATATTTACATCAGTGACACTGTAACTATGTACTATAATATAAGAAAACAACTAGTCACTGACCATTACAGCCACATTACACATCCATACCATTCATCAGTACACCTTCATTAAAAACAAGTTGCTCACACACACGTCTAAATTACACACACACATTATCATGTAGTTAATTATTGTTAATATTACTATTACTTTGCCATATCTGGTTTTCTCCATCTTTCTGAAACTGATTTTTTTCATCTTTTTCTGACATTGTCTGGTCAGAAAAAGATGAATCACCTGCTGCATGATGATTTTGTCCAGTGGTTCCTCTAGCATGCCTCCTTTTTGCATGCACAATTCTAAAACATTCATGCATGGGACGGGTCTTTCCAGGACCAATAAAAGGGAGTTGGGCATATCAAAGCAGTCGTGAAGCTGCAGAACATTCTCACAGTGAGGTGCTGTTGACGTCATTTGCATTTACTCCACCTCTAGAGGGCGCTCGATGGACTCGCCAGGCTGATTCAAAGAAATTGAAAGATTCAAAGTTTTATTTGTCACATACACAGTCATACACGATGCAACCTGCAGTGAAATGCTTTTGACTGTCATCCACAAAATATAAGCTACATAAAAAAAGAAATAGAACAAAATAGAACAAAATAAGTAAAATATAATAAAAGTAGAGTATAATAAAATATATATAAACATTTACACTGTATTTACATGTGTTTTGTGTGTGAGAGTGTGGTGGTGTGGGAGTCTGTCGGAGAGTCTGTGTGTGGTGGTCTGACATTAGAATAAACATAGTTAGCATGGGTTTGTGGTAGGGTGGCACCTGCCCCACATTTTACAGGATAGTCCTGTGAAAGGAAGGTTGGTCTCACATGTCACACAAACAAAATGAGCTTTTCACAGTTCACATGGGTAAATTAATATTTAATTATGTTATATACATCATTGCTTTATGTTAGATAGTAACATCTGAATCTAAAACATACATGCAGTATAAAAAACCTAGATGAACACTGACATGTCTATAGCGCTGTTGAAAATGACGTGTCTATCAATTAATTTTATACTGAATATGTTACTAATTAGATACATGTTGTAATTTTATGTAATTTAGTTAGTGCTGATTTCCTCTTACTGATTATTAGAGTATTATTATTGATTTAATAGAAGTAAAGTGATTATTCATGTTCGCTGTATACATTAGCCACCATCTTTCTGCTTTAACCATGTTTTTTTGCCGTTTGACTCAATCAATGTACATACAGTGTATGTAGATATATAAGCATTTACACCCCTTGCTATTAACAAAAATGTATGAGATCTGTAACAAGACACAAGTCAAAATCAGTCGAACATAAAAGCTAGTTGATTTTTTAGCTTCACAACTGCATCTGTCCATAGACTTGTACTTGTTTCTGAGCAAGCCTCACCAAACTATTATTGTTTTATACGACTTATAAAAGCAATAAGCTTTTTAACAATTTTCTTCCAGTTCCACCTACAATATTTCAGTTTGTCACACAAATTTAATGGCATATTTAGACAAATGACAAAATGTCAATAGCCCATTGCTGTCATTGTGGAAATATTGTTTCTGAGAAATACTAAAGTATTTTAACAGATATTTACCTGAGGTCCATCATGCTTACGAAGTGCTTTATAGACTGATCCAAATCCTCTATTCCCAGCAGGTTTCTCAAGGTGTAAAGGGAAAGAATTCTCTGTGCTAAAGGGGAAAATGCAAAATGAGCTCTGTGTTCTTTTGTGGTAAGGCCATCTTAGAAATATGGCCAGCTTACAATTATAAGGACTACAGTTCTGCACCATTACGAAGTAAAGACAAAATAATACCAAACTGAGATGAAAATTAGGCCTCCAAAAAGTCAGCTACTTTGAGTGTTGATTTATATTCAGCCAATATGTTGGAAATAAAGCTTTACAGATTAACATTTAAACAATTTGAAATGTTGGTGTAAATGATGGATTATAACATACCCCCGGTTCATAATACAATTTAAAAAGAGAAATTAGCAATATTTACACTAAATTCTTATAAATACAATAAAAGACAGTGGCTGTGATGATAAATATGGAATTTACTGTATAAAGCAGTTCAAATTATTATTGCACCTCTGAATTACTGCGCATAATAAATTGCGCAGATGAACCCATTAAGGGAGAAGTTATGAAGTTTGATGGCCACAGGCAGGAATAACCTCCTGTGATGCTCTGTGATGCATTTTGGTGGGATAAGTCTTGCACTAAATGTCGTCCTGTGTTTCATAACGTTGCTGTAGAATGGCCTGCAGCTTAGTCAGCATCCTCCTCCACGACACTGCCATCAGTGAGCTTTACTCCAGCTTTACTCCTATAACATCACCATACTTGTGGATCAGTTTGTTGAGTCTGTTGGTATCCGCCTCCATCTGCTGCCCCTAAAGAAAGAGAGTCCCTATTAGTTTTCAGTTACATAAGTCTATATTTTACATAAAATAAGATCAGCATTTATTAGTCCCACAGTCCCACATTAGGCCCATACATTTATGTCAACTTGAATTTGCACATTTTAACAAGAGAAAATTAAAAACTTATTTAAAAAGTTTTCAAGAAAATGATTTCTTTTGTGATGACATTAAAAGTTTTTAATCCATTTGCTTTTAGTGGAAACTGATTCATGGCATGCCATGCCATGTTCTTCCATCTTTTAAAGAGTGACGTGTAAAAAATGAGGCTTGCAGAGTCTTAACATAAAATCACAAAACACAGTTTATAACCAGGCAGAAGAGAAGCACACAGGAATAGTTATAAATACAAAGACTTTATTCTGAAGATGTTACTGAGACTTAGGTTATAAAGAAAAAAGGAAAAGAGAGCCAGATATTATATTGAGAAAGGTGCCATGTATTATGAAGGCCTTACTTCCAAACTCTTATTTTTCCACCAGCCTCACAGCAGAAGCTTATATAAATACGCAGCAACACGGTTAGCTTCTACTGGCGTATAGCTTTATCCCAAGCTGACCCAAACATAGACTGATCAGAGGGTGACACATTTTTGTAAAATAAATAAATAAATAAATAAATAAATAAATACTTTATTAGAAATATAAAATATGAATCACTTCCCATGACTACAATAACCACAGCGCAACAACATTGTTTTAAAATCTATAAGTATTCGCTTGCTGGTTGACTCATATCCATAGATTTTATTTATATGCTATACTTTCCAGTTTAAACAATTAGTTAATTTTGACTGTTCATTTCAGTACTAAATGACAATGGCCCTTCTATAAGCAGTCATGAATTACAGACATTAAATTCAATTAAATAGTACTAAAAAGTATTTACACAGTGTAAAGTGTAAGAAATACAGTACGGTACGGCCCATACACTACCAAAATCAGGCCAAACTGGAAAGGAAATTGGCGCAAGAAAAGAAATTGTTGTCGCATGCAAAATAAGTCCTACAAATAGTGATATTGTATAAGGTTTGTGTTTCAGATTATTTGTATTTAGCTGAGTTAATTTTGAGTTTAAAAATTTTGTGGTCTGACCAGAAACTTGCTGGAACTTTGTACCTAGAAATGAAAAAAAAGGGCAAAGCAAAGAGAGGCACATCTGAAACAACTGAAATCTGTAATTTTCTGCAAAATAACAATTCATACTGAAGGGTTAAATATTAAGCAAAGCTATTATTAGATGTTCAAGTATTTTGACTTTTGTAGAAAGTTTATTTTGGAAGAACAGGAATGCTGATGTGCTTAAATGTAAAATGTTGCAATACATAAAAAAGAGAAATAATGCTTGGGAAAAGAGGTGAAAACTTTCTGGAGGCACTGTAAATAGAGGAAATATACACCAATCAGCCGTAATATTAAAACCAACAAATAAACAGTCAGCAAGTGAACAGCAAGAGAGCAGATGAAGTCAGGTCCTAAAGCTGATTTGGTGGAAGCAGAAAAACTGGGATTTTGATTGTGGTGCTGTAATCGGATGTCTCCATTGCAACAGATCAGTTAGTGAAATTTCTTATCTCCTAGATATCCCATAATTAACTGTGAGTTATTTGAGGTTTTATTTAAGAGGGGAAGTGTTACAGAGTTACAGAGTGAGGTCACTGAGTGCTGAGGTGCATAGTGTGTAAAAGTCATGAACATGACAGCGTGGACAAAGGCTTAAAGGGGGAACAATTAGATACAACATTATTTAATAAACAACAGGAAACCACAAAGCATTATAAAAAAACTATTTCAGGAAACATTCCACTCGTTATTAACACAGGTTAAAAAACACAGGTTACAATAACATAAACACTGCTGTTAAAACACAGTATTCAGAACATTTATGTCATGGCACTTACTTTTATAGGATTAGTAGTGGTTTTGAGTTGAAAAGATTAAATGGTTGATTAAAAAAATGTTTTGAGGTGTTTTTTTATTTCATTTTGGGGATACAGTCGATTCTCTGTAACTGGTCTTTTACATACACTGAAGTGCCAGAAAAACTGGTACATCAGTCTTGGTTTAGATGGAAATATTTTGTAGGCAATTTAACACCATACTTCCTGCAGACCGGTCCACAATTCTGTTTTGTTCCGAGGTGTAGGATTTCTGTCTTCGACAATGTGTTGTGTATTCCAAATGTGGTTTGTAGCGAAATACACGTATATTATTATTTAATTATTATTTAGTTAGTTATTGGGGCACCACCTCCCTTTTTAAAGTTAGGAGGAAAACTTTATTATATATACCAATTTATAACTAAAATTGGATTCAG
>JAOVVF010000002.1:13646297-13666057 GCA_028565595.1 Duopalatinus emarginatus | reverse complement strand
TAGGGGTGTAGATTGGGGTGTAGATTGTAAAACAGTAATAAAGAAAAAAATAAAATATTGTTCGCAGGTTCACTACAGGTTAATGATGTTAAGATCTGGTGACTTAGGTGGACATGGCAAACAGGGGTCCCATGGAATGGCAGCTAAACAAACCCCATACCATTACTGAGCCACCACCAACCTGAACCTTGTATTTGTTTTTTTTCACAGTTTACAGGTACTATAATTACGATCACAACCTTTTGTTTTATTACACAGAAAAGGTGCGTAAAAAATCGAATTATGATCTTCAACAAAAGGCTTGTTGATAGCACTATAAAAAAGCCAATGTTGCCACTCCTACTACAGTGCAGTAAAGCGTCTACTGTTATATATGTGTAATAAGTTAGCAAAATGATTCATTGTTCAAGTTTACAATATACACTTTATCAAATATCTTTTTAATTTCTGAAAAGTTTTTATATTAATCAATATTTCATCATGACAGGGTGGACATGTTAAACCTGACAACATCCAGGTACAAACACAAAATCTGGAAATGTAAGAGTAGCTGCTTGATGTACCTTCAGCAGTTGTTTCAGCCTCCATTAAAGAAAGACATAGAGTATAAATGATCAAAATAACTTGTGTCATTAAAGAATATATTAAGGACAATAAGAACAAAGTATTTTCACGTCATTCACGTCAAAAATATTTTGTCATTTAAAGCTACCAACGCACATGCCAAATCTTCCAAGATAAATATTAACAATTGACATAGCTACACAAATTCATGCATTTTCGATAAGTTATGTCAGTTGAACCAGAGAAAGTACTGTTGTAACTTGGGTTAGCCAGAAACTTGAACTTGAAACCTGAACTTGAAAACCCTTGGAGCTGTGAGAATAATTTAAAGAGGCACTTGAGGACAAATGGGATATTTGCAAGATGCTTGCACACCACCTGGAGAGACCTGTGTTTCACAGCTAATGAGGAGGGTCTGGATTGTAAGCAACTAGAGATAGCCTAGATAAATGTGTTTGAAGGAATGTTAAGGTATGACTTAGCATCTGTTAATGCTAAAAGTGTGTTAATACTACAAAGCTGTTCAAGAGGCATTTTATTTCATTAAAACTGTCTATAAATGGCAGTAAATCTTTTGGTAGGGGTAAGCAAATAGTAGATTCAATATCTAACCATAGAGATTCCCTCTGTTTCCTGCACCAAGTAAACATGTTTTTGATCTGAGTAGACCAATAATATATTTGGTTAGGTGCACCAGCTCCCCCGTTATCCTTGGGTTGAATTGTAGTTACACATTTAGTCTTTTTTTTCCATTTTTATGGTTCCAAATGAATCTACAAAGTATCTTATATCTTATCAAAAAGGAAGCATTTAAATAATAGGCTATTGATAAGAACAGGTAAAGAAATTGTGTAATTGTGTGTTACCTTCAAAAACATTTACCTGGCCATGAAATAAAAATTGCCTCATCTTAACTGTATTTATAAGTGGAACATTATTTTTCGCTACAGACATCTTTTAAGTCTTGGACTGACCGATATGTTAGGTTGATGGACAATAAGAAGAATTACCTGTATTATTATTTAAAGAATTGCTAAAGACTTGGAGATATTTATTTTTGAATCCAGAGACCTGACTATATTGTGTGAGACATTCTAACAGAGCTAAAATTGACTGGACTGGGTTGGACACACATGACAAAACAAGGCATCATCAGCATAGAGAGATATTTAACTTTATTTTTCTCCTACTACATTTTCTGAAAGTTGTTTGTTCATCCTAATCATCTGAGCCAAAGGTTCTATAACCAAACCTAAGAGCTGAGCTGAAACAGGGCACCTTTGCCTTGTTCCTTTCTCAGTTTCAAACGGGTTTAACAAAATGCTATTAGTAATTGCAGCTGGTTTGAGAAGTTTAATACAGTTTAATAAAATGTTACACTTTTTAACAACATTAAATAAAAAGGGACATTTTACTTTATTAAAAAAAATTTCAGCATCTAATGAAATTATAAGTGAGAGAATTTTAGCAAACTATAGGATGAGCAGTATTGTGGATCCTCATTTTTTTTTAGGATTAAGCAGATGCTGCAGAGCCGAAAGTAAAATAGGCTGGAGTTTTGGCCAGAACGATTTACAGAACTCAATTGTAAAGCCATCTGGCTGGGCGTTTTTATTGTAAGTCAAGGACTAAATTGTCTCCCAGACTTCTTCAGGAGAGATTGAGTGTTTCTCTGTCTGTATCTGAAATGGTAGGTAATTGTATACTGTTAAGAAAAGAAAAAATCGTACAGTCAGAAACTGTAATTTGTGATTTCTATAAAGACTTATAAAAGGCTTTAAACATTGCATTTATTTTTATAAGAGTGTATATTATAGAACTATCAGAAACTCCTATAGATTTGAGTTCTCAGTCAATTCATTCTTTATTTGATATGCTAATAATCAACTGTATTTATGCCTCTGAATTATTTTTTTTTTTTAAAAACTGCACAACTGATAAATATTCACCCACCTAAATTTGACCTGCATTAGATTTTGTATTTTCATCTGTTTGCTTTCAGTTGTATATACAATAAACAGTCCTGCTGTCCTGAAATCAAATGAGCTCAGCTTGGATGTATCAAGATGAAGTTTCTAGAAGGAAAATAATATAGAGAAGTTTATTAAAACTTTAGCAAAGCTTTAAATCCTCTTGAGATTGCTGTTCATTAAAGTGTCCATTACTAGAAAGTGTAAAAAGAATGGTACAACCCAAACACTACCACAATCAACTGAATCAAACTGAACACCAGAGCAGGAAGTGAAATTGTCCGGCAACAGACCTGACGGGGTTACAGAGAGCACTGATGCTGTATCATCAGCTCTTTACAGATCCAGCCTCTGTGGGAGAGCTGCCAGAGCCACTTCCTACAGAAATACTTCAAAACAAGTGAACAGATTCAACATCTGTAGACAGCTGTATAGGGAATGATTTCACATGGTGGGAGAAACCTGTTGCAAAGTCCTACAACAGTGCACACCTCCATAATATGTCATCTTATTCACTTAAACATTAAAAGACTGCCATTAAAACACACTTTATAACAGTTTGTTTACTTTTTTGTTTGTTAGCTACAATAAACTACAATAAGTCTTATAAAATATAAGACCAAGCAAACCACCATGAATGCATTAAAGAGCACTTACATGTAATATTATTTATCATTTAATACTGTAAATTATTCTGCTTTAGTTTTTCTTAGACACAAATCTCTAAACCGTTGCTTAAACTGTGCACAGCAAAACCTACTACACCGAACCACTGCATAATGCTGCGGTAGATCTTTTTTCTGAAATGATTACATCACCCCTTTACTATAGTTGCTGTTGCCTGTTATGTATGAAAAGCACGCCATTGCGGCTCCAAAAGAAGCGATTAACCGGCTGTCACTACTTTGTTCGGAGAGCCAAGATGGCGACACAAGATTGTCAGTTTTCTGGCAGCCTAGTTACTCAGGCAGAGTCAGAAGCCCTTTAATCGATGTCAAAGAAATACACAGGCTCTAATTGGCTAACATCAGTCACGTGCATCAAGAGCCAATCACGTTTGAGTACCGCTCCAGGTGGCGTCCCTCCTCCCTGTATCTGTGGAGTAGGTTTATTTTGGTTTACCCTGTTCCCGTGCTGCCGCCATTAGACAGATCGGCGTTGAAAATGGGAATTAGTACTTCATAAGTTCCCAGAAAGCTGAATAAAAACACTGGGATTTGCGGATAGCAGGCTCGTCGCGGTGGAAAAAGGTAAGGGTGGAGGTATTAATACGAGTGTGTGCTGCTAACGGCTAATTTGTAGCTGCAGGGGGTTTGTCGGGTTGTTTATAGGTAGGATCGGTTTCGTTCGGACAACCGCACCAAAGCGCTGGGTACAGTGTTAGTACAGAAATGCAACTCAAGAGGGCTCTATGCTCCGAGAAACCGAGATCAGGAACCGAGAATGGGTGAAGGCCTGTAGGTTTTGCTTATCCATTGATTTTCTCCGCCTATTTTTCGTGTAGCCTACACAAGCTCTGTAGAGCCCGCTGCTCTGCTCTCACCTTCTGCCCCAGATCCAAGGAGGCTGCTGCTTAGCTGACCTAGCTAGCTGCAGTGAAGTCAATTACTTAACCTACTGTTTAAGTAGTAAAGCAGTTTTCTGTGCTTTACTTATTTCCAAGCTCTTGTTTATGCTGCTGCTTAAAAACAACCATATTGAACTGGTTCAGGCTCACACACAGATTTGTACTGACTTTTCAGGGCAGAAGCTAGTAACTAGTTATGTTATTAATTAGCTCGACTATTTATCTAGTAAGCTAAACTGTTAACTGTAAGTGAACTCTTTCAGTTAGGCCGTTAGCGTCGCTTTGACATGTAGCTTAGCTAGCTAACTCTCTGGACTGAACCACCTAACTAGGGTCGCAGGAACGGACGAGACCATCACCACAGACCCAGAGTAACCCAATACATGTAGCTATATAGTTAACGTTAACGTCGAAGTGAAATAAAAGTAGACGATAGGCCCCGCTTATTCTACTAAACAACAGGCTTGCTAAGTCGAGCTGAGTGTAATAGAGATGAACTGTGTTCTAGCTAACAGCACTAGCCTGTAGTGCGTCTCTCGGTGTAAACAGGGCTTTAAAAACCACTGCTGATTGAACTGGAATTATCTGTGTTTTTGTTTCCCTGTTTGGACTTCGTACAAGAATGCTCCAGAGTTGTAAGCAAGTTTCCCGTGGGACAAGCCCTTTCAGATTGTCGGTATTGTGTTTTATTTGATTACTGTTTCACACGGAAGGGCGAAAAGCCGAGTTCCTGTATAGTGAATACACAGCGCTGAACTGCCTGGAGCCCATGTGTGAGAAAGCACAGCTGCACCACCACATGTAAAATATTCAAATGGATGTGATGAGCCTCTGCTGAGCCCTACACAAATGTGCTCCATTCCCATTGAGATCTTTCATTCAAGTGGCTGTAACAGACCGGATTAGACTTTTTCCAGACGGTTATCTTGTTATTAATCTTGTCCTGTCTGGCTATGTGCAGTACACATTCTTGACTTTTGCTTTAATCTGACTTTTATTTCGATAAGCAGATGATTGACCCATTTGTGTGTTATTTTCGCAGAGAACCCTGGCAGGCTGAGTGGCCTTTGGTCAGGCGTGAGCCAGCGGTGGGTGGGAGGGAAGGAGGGAAGGGGGCATTTAGGAGCTCTGTTGGAGCGAGGATGACTGATTTCCAGCCGAAGTGGAGCTGCGAGTATTGCACATACGAGAACTGGCCGTCAGCCATCAAGTGCACTATGTGTCGCGCCCAACGACCTACTGGTCCCATCATCACCGAGGAGCCGTTTAAGAGCAGCCCGAGTCTCAATTCACACCTGTGCTCCACTCAGGAGGGCTCCAGTGTTCTCATCTGCCCTGATTCTAGTGCCCGACCCCGAGTACGTGTGACCGATGAGGCACCAGAGATAGCCAGCAAATGGTCATGCCACATGTGTACCTATCTGAACTGGCCTCGTGCTATCCGCTGTACTCAGTGCCTCAGCCAGAGGCACCAAGGGCCTCAGCAGGGCCCTCACAGGCCCTCAGATGGCCCACACACCTCTGAACCAGGCTGTCGGCTTCCTGCACCGACTGCACCTGACCCCTGTGAGGAATACAATGACCGTAATCGCCTGAACACGCGTGTCCAGCACTGGGCTTGCTCAGCCTGCACTTATGAGAACTGGCCCAAGACCCTAAGGTGTGTAGTGTGTGACCACCCTAAGCCGAGTGATGCTGTGCTGCAGGAACCTCAGCCCGAGAGTACCATGGCTCTGTCTATAGTAAACGAGCAGGAGAGGACATCTGGGGGAGGGGGTGTGGGGGGCAGTAAAACGGCTCAGAGGAGGCTTTCGCCCCCTGTGCCTGCTGGCCAGGCCGAAGTACAGATTGAGCTGGCATCTGGAGCAGTGGGTGCACAAGAAGAGCACGAGACAGACTTTAAGAAACTCAAGCAGATCAGGAACAGGATGCGGAGGAGCGACTGGCTCTTTCTCAATGCATGCGCAGGTGAGGGGAAGCCAGGCAGCTTTAAAATATTCACTGTACTGGATCCTTATCTATAACTGTAACTTTTCTGTGTGCACTAGCGAAAAAGGCTGACTTGTTTAGTAATTTCCTGTGCTTTAGGCCTATTGTTTTGTATTCTGAATTTTGCAAATGTGTTATTTTTCATGCATCACAGACCTTATCACGTTGCAACACTGTAATCTGGAAACCTTCAATTTGACCATGATTTACTCTCAGCTACACTTCATCTTGATACATGTTGAATCCATACAGTAAATTTAATTAAGTAATGTCAAATATACTAGTATTACAAAAAAAAGGGAATATGTGTTTGGTAGCCATTTTTATTTTACAGTACATAAATTCTAAAGAAAGAAGAAAAATCCTGTAGTAGACACACACACAATAAGTAAAGAATGTCCTATCTTGTTAAGAAGATTGAGCACAGGGTCAGCTTTCCTTGGGCAAGCTGCAGTGGTAGCTTGATGTTGCTGGGGCCTGAGCAGTAACCCAGACCCTTAACCACAGAGCCACCACAGCCAGTAGATTTGATGACTGGACACATCTAATTTGCATATGTATATGTTTTGTTCCATAAGGAAACTACCTGTATCACTGTATATTAGAAGCTAGTTATTAGCAAAAAAAAGGGTTGTTTGCCGTGTCCAAAACTTTTCCTATTCTAAGCGTCCCTTGTGTGTTGAGTAGTGAAGTTTGCATTCATTGGCTGTTTAAATCTGTTATCTCAGTATAATCATGTATACCTTCATTCAAAAACATGGCGGGCTGCATTGGTCTTGAGCTGTGTGCACTTAAAGTGCAGCTAACGTGTATGTATGACACAGTGGGCGTTTGGAGGCATCAAGGCACATTTGCTGTGGGTCAGTAACATGTTGACACTTTTACCTCTGTTTGTTAGATTCATTAGATTTAGCAGGAGGTGTAGCATGTCTATAATTCTTCTGGCTGTTGTGGAAGTCAGTCATGCTCCCTACCCTTTTTTTTAAGAGTGACATGACATCATTGGGATAAAATCATGGCTCTCGAGCAGTTTCATGACAGCATTTCAGATATTGAGTTAAGCAACACCTGAAAACTCTTCAGATCCCAATTATTCTGTTCAGACCTGATATTATTGTCCTTCTGTACAAATCTAATCTCAAGTGGACAATAAGGTTGTCTTGTCTACAGCCTTTTTGCTGTTGGGTTTTTTTTCCACATTGAATGAAATTTTGAGGCTAAGGGCTTAAAGGAACCAAGTCCGGCATGTTAAGTAGCAAGTTAAATAAATGTTAATATTTAAAATCTCATGTCAGAAATTAGTTGTCTAATGTGGGTTTTGTCTTAACACTGATTTTGTTTTTGATGAATTGACCATTTTAGTCACTTGACATAGAAGTCGAGGAAATACATGAGATTTATAGCTTTATTTATTTTCATATAGTAATGTTAGCCATAATTTTATTAAGTATATAAATTTTGAGATTGATATATGCTTTAGCACATGTATTTACATTTTATTTATCTTGGTAATCGAACTGTAACAGGGCAGATATTAGTAGCAGTTTTGTGACACTTTATATAAGTATATATAAGGGACTTGGGGTCATGGATGGCTATGAAAATGTTCATAGACCTTTTGTGTTCATTTTCCTCTTAACCATTAGTTAGATATGAATCAGATCTTTTCCTAGAAGAATCTTGAACCACTGAAATAAAAAAAAAATCCCAACAAAAATGAAACATGAACCTGAAAAAAGTCCCCAAAATGCAACATTACTGAAACCATAGCTGATCTTGTATCGCTTTCCTGAAAGCCCTGTCTCACTTTCATGAAAGTCCATGTCAAGGAAATATTGAAATACAGGGATTTTTTTTCTTCAGGATTTACAGTACTCTATAGTTCCCTTGACTTGCCACAGAAAGTTTAGTTTTTGAGCTGTTTCACCTTTTATTTATAGATATTTCTTTGGAAATATTTAATTTAATAATTACTGCTGTTTTAAGATTTAGGAAAAAAACTTCTTTTGTTCTCCACATCCTCCTATGTGACAAACTAACAATATGTCTAGAGTGAGTTAGGCATGTTGTCTGATGCAGCAATACAGGCAAATTACGAAAATGACACTCAGTTTGAGGTTATGCTCGATTATTCTACAGGTTTTTTTTTTGGTAATGCTGCTGGATAAGATGAGGATCATTTATAGTTGTTGCTGTTGCCAGCTTATGCCCAACTGTCCAAGTTAAAAAATAACTTTTAATCAGTAAATTTATGTACAATTTTGCTATATCGTGAGATATTGGCACTGAAGTGCTGCGGTCGTAGATCAGTACACCAGTGCCAATATATCATGATATAGCACATGCCTCGAGTGTATTATTGCAATTAGGATCAGATTTTAGGGTAAAGGGGACAGAAAAATACGTTTGGTTTGTTTGTGAACATTCCGCGAGGTAAAATAGTTTGGACGCCCCGCTTCTAAATCATCTAACGTTATATACATGGCCATCGCCATTCCCTCAATTTGTCCCCTTCACATTTCATAATTATTCGTTTGGACACCCTATTTTACCATAAAATATTAGTTCACCCATCACCGTTTCTGTTGTTTCGTGAAAGAATCCACTCCACTTGATCGATAGGAGAAAACAAATACCATCAGGTTTTCCGGGTTGCCTACAACAACTTGCCGCATGTCAGTGAAGTGAATCTTCATTACATAGACAGTAAAGGTGCAGACTGCTTCACACTGGAGGAGGAAATATTAGGAGTAAGCTTTGCCTTATTCAACTTTATTAACTTTATGGCTGTGGTGTTTGGCTTGTAAACGCCAGCATCGTTTATAGGGTTACGTGTATGCAGATATGTGGCGGAGTGATATTTAGAGCGCTTTGGTCCCAGTGCCGTTATGCAATTATGGCACTCATGGAACGTCTCTCAGCCAATCAGATTGCAGGGTCGGAACTAACTGTGGTATAATTAAACTTAGCAGCATAAACATTTTGAGTATAAAATATATATCAGCTTCAAGATCTGAATATCAAAGAAAATGTTACATTATTAAGACACTCCTCTGTGAAAGTGTTGCAATGGCCAGGCCACTTCTTGTGTTTTCGCTGTATACTGAAGACATTTAGGTGTGAAATCAGGAAGTGATTATGAGGTGATGGGTTAGATGGTTCAGCCCATATTTCATAATTTACATATGCACATGTTGAACAGCATAAAAACATGGCATCCTTTGTTTGAACCCACCCATTTTTGTGGGTGATTATAACGGAAAATATGACTGACAGGTGTTTCTTGTTGCCCAGGTTAATTACTAGCTCTGAATGTCTAACATAACATAAAACAAAAAATGCAACACTTTGGTAAAGTCAGTGGTGACTCACCAGCTGATGCACTTATGTTAAGCAAGGAATATGCAACCAAATATTAAGTGTTGTTTATTTTAGGGATATCAGTTCCTATACATCTGTTCTTCAAAAATCTGATCTGCTATCAGAAATGTTTTAAGTTGTTTAACACATTAGGATGTCAACATCACAAAATGAAAGTTGAAATTCCGATCGATCATTTCATATTCATTGTTTGAACTCAAACCCAGGTGCCTTCAGTGTATAGGAAAAATGATAGAATTGATCTTGCTGTTCCAATACTTTCTGATTGGACTGTGTGTAATATATCTGTGTATAACGTATTGATTTCTCCTATTTGCAGGTGTGGTGGAGGGCGACTTGGCTGCAGTTGAAGCCTATAAGTCATCAGGTGGTGACATCGCACGTCAGCTGACCTCAGATGAGGTCCGCCTGCTGAATCGTCCATCTGCGTTTAACGCGGGCTTCACTCTGGTGCACCTCGCCATCCGCTTTCAGCGCCAGGACATGCTCTCTGTGCTCCTCACTGAGGTCAGCCAGCACATATGCTCATTTCCTCAATATTGATGAAGTAGTCTAGGAAATGTCACCCCTCAAATCTGCATGTTTACATTGATCCATATGGTGTGTGTATGTTTCTGTTCATGTACTCTCACTCTCAGGTCTCTCAGCAGGCAGCTAAGTGTATTCCAGCCATGGTATGTCCTGAATTAACAGAACAGATTCGTCGGGAGGTGGCTGCTGCACTACACAGGCGTAAAGGAGAGTTTCCCTGTTACTTCTTCACTGATATCACTACCTTTACTCTTCCAGCAGGTGAGATGCATAAGATCACTGAATTACATGTATATGTCAGGAGGTGTGGTTGCCCTTCATTTGACCTACCATATCTTTGCGTAGATATTGAAGACCTGCCTCCTAATGTCCAAGAGAAGCTGTTTGATGAAGTGTTGGATCGAGATGTCCAGAAAGGTAAAAAATAAATTGTATAATGGCAATATTATTACACAAGTTTTGCTGTTTAGATCCAATTAAATGAACGGAAAGGTCAGTGTGTTCACATTGTGACTGTTTTTTTGTTTTTAAGATAAATATACAGCGATGATCAATATACAAGATTTTTTTTTTTTTTATGTGGTAGCCAACTTTTTTATGCTAAATAGCCCCTAATAGTAGGCACTTGTGGCAGCCTGAAAGAAGATAATCCCCAGATAATCCAGTTAAATTACACTTAAGTGATCATAATTAAACAAAAACAATTGTTTGTGTGGTGTGCTACAGCAAACATCAGAAACACTGATGCCTTCTCTCTCCCTTTTCTTTTAATCCAGTAATGTTGCACAGCTATTAACTGCTATAAAAATATTTCAGAGCTTGAAGAGGAATCTCCAATCATAAACTGGTCTTTGGAGCTAGGCACACGGCTGGACAGCCGGTTGTATGCTTTATGGAACCGCACCGCGGGAGACTGCCTTCTGGACTCAGTGTTGCAGGCTACGTGGGGCATCTACGACAAAGATTCTGTATTGAGAAAGAGCCTCCACGACAGCTTACATGACTGTTCCCACTGGTGAGGGAGTGCACACGAGCTTATAAGATCTAGAGCTAATCGAAGAAACAGCAATTTAGTTGATAAAAAAGTCATTTTCTGCTGATTAAATGTAATTGAACAGATGGCTTTCTTCTTCTTGCTTGCATCTTTTATCCGGGAGTGTTAAATCAGTTTGGAATCAAATAATGCATAAGGAAATTAGACAAATACAATGACTGTAGAAAAGAAAAAAATTACTAGGGTGAAATTAGAAATCTGCAGTAGTGAAACTTTTAAGACACTGACGATGAAGATATCACTGCTGACCAAGAACTGCTAATAGCTGTTTCTTCCCAGAAAGCCTTTGGAACGATCCGTAGTTAGACATTTTGTTAGGAATTCATGTTTGTAAACTTGAATCAACCCTGATGTGAGACAACACACTGACAACAATGACCTTTAGTTCAAGAGACAATATTTAACTCCATATTCAAATATTTTGCCTGGGGTGCGATTTCATCTGTCAGGCTGGATTCATCACTTACACACTCGCATCATACAAAATAAAGCTCTACTTGCTCCAGGTGGATTAATGCTACTGTTTATACAAAAACAGTCTGGCGAGGGGGAAAGCTTGTCATGAACACTGTGAAGACTGAAGAACTCTATAGCTGCGTTTTAGACACATTTACAGACACGGTTACAAGTAGTTTCAGAAAATGGAGGAAATACAATGGCTATTACAGAGGCAGTTATTTATCACAGTTATGGATAATTAGTCAGCATGGGGCTGTTTTAAAGTTGCTGTTTGAGAATGAATATAGTGTATTTAAGCTCTAGATTAGAGACAAGTCAAAATCCAGTTGAATACAGAACCATGCTGAATGCTGCCACATGCTTTTTTAACTCAACCAGCTATTTACAGGAGTCAAGGATACTAGATTTAGTTTCTTTTAATATAATGTTGATTGTAGGTGACTCAGATTTTCTCCAAGGTGTGTAATTGATTTGTCCTGATGTTCATTATTTAAAAGATGACTCAGTTGTTATGAATTACAATGTGTTATGGTTGTGATTATGTGTGCGTGTGCGTTGCAGGTTCTACACCCGCTGGAAGGAGTGGGAATCGTGGTATTCTCAGAGTTTTGGTTTGCACTTCTCACTGAGAGAAGAACAGTGGCAAGAAGACTGGGCTTTTATTTTATCACTGGCCAGTCAGGTACATGTGCCCTCACACACTTTCTCACACACTGTAAAGAGAAGCAGTTATAGAACTAGGTGTCCTACTCCTCACTTTAGTCTCGCACATAGTCACGTAACCACCCTGTCGACAAGATTGACGTGAGATATTTATAGCAGACCTTCATACATTTCAGTGCAACTTGTACTCTTTGTTGTTAACTTACTGATGTATAGTTACAAGCGATGTTTTGCAAATATTCACAAATGTAATACTTTTCTGTTTTCTTTCCTCCTTTGTCTTTCCTTTCCCGTTGTTCCTGGAAGCCGGGGGCGAGTTTAGAGCAGACTCATGTGTTTGTGCTGGCCCATATCCTCCGCCGACCCATCATTGTGTACGGCGTGAAATATTACAAGAGCTTCCGAGGGGAGACGTTGGGATACACCCGCTTCCAGGGTGAGCTGGAGAAATGAGATTTGAATGAGGCAGCTGAATAAACAGGAGCAGTTGAATAATTACAGTATCGATCATGAGATCCAGTATCGTTAATATGAGATCTGGTATAAAGTATATTGAATAGTTACTGGACTTGGGTTACCCTGAAGATATTTTGCAGCTCAGTTTAGAAGCTTGAATAACGTCTGATTCAAACTGATAAGCAGCCTCTTAGCAGAAGATAGCAGTAGATATCAGTCTTGTGATTAGGCAAGAATGCAAAGACAGCTGATATATTTGCTTTGAAATGTTAATGATGGCAAAAGTGTTACACGCAGTGGCAGAGACTATGAATACATTATCCCTCAACAGCTTTAAGGTTCATTTAATTTTTCTTGACCGAACATCATGTGAATGACAACAGGCGGTGCATACAGCCCGTGTTTAATAAATGTTGTGACAAATTTTCACACAGTGCCATAATCATGGTTATCATAGGCACTTACCAAGCTCACACCTGTGCTGCAGGCATAAATTTGGTGTCACTTTCAGCTATTATGTGGTCAAATGGTGCAAGGCCAGATGAAGATAAAAAGCTGTCTTGAACATAACTGGTTTGAAATGTTTATACTGTAATAGGATATTTTTATATTGCGTTTTTATTTATGTTGACGCCATCCCAAATAGCGAGCATAATGTGATAGGCATATTTATTTTCACCCACTCCAGTCTATAACAGGATCTCTAAATGTCACTGCTATAAGACCAGTCCAACTGCCCTGGCATAGTACTGCTTATAAAGCAAATAGTTGGCATTATGAAATCCAGGCTAATCTGTCACATCCTGCCTCCTCTACAGGCGTGTATCTGCCCCTGTTGTGGGAGCCGAGTTTTTGTTGGAAGAGCCCCATTGCACTAGGTTACACACGAGGTCACTTCTCAGCCCTGGTTGCTATGGAAAATGACGGCTATGACAACCGTGGTGCAGGTGCTAACCTAAATACGGATGACGATGTCACAGTCACTTTTCTGCCCTTGGTTGACAGTGACAGGAAGCTGCTGCATGTCCACTTCCTGTCTGCTCAAGAGGTGAGTAAAGGTATTAGGTTGAGTTCGAGGTCAAGTTGTTTCGTTTGACTCGCATGGATAAGCGGCTAAGTTGTTTTGCATGTCCAACAGATGGGTACAGAGGAACAACAGGAGCGTCTGTTAAGGCAGTGGCTGGACTGTTGTGTGACAGAGGGGGGAGTCCTGGTGGCGTTGCAGAAGAGCTCGAGGAGACGGAGCCATCCTCTTGTCACACAGATGGTGGAGAAGTGGTTGGATGGCTACCGGCAGCTGGGGACGTGCCCTGCCCTTTCAGATGGCGAGGAAGAGGATGAAGACGAGTGAGCAGGAGAGGCTTCTCTTTACTCAGAGACTTGGTGCACCTTTACCCCTCCTTAAGGAGAACACACACGTACACTAATGTACCATTATTTATCCTTGTCATATGTACACACACACACACACACCCACACACCCTATTCTTATTCTTCAGCAAACCAGTGGTCTGTTATCATCATTCATGCAAAAAAGAAATAAATAATTGGCCCACATGAAAAATAAACAAACTTAGGTTACGAATGGTACATGCCTTACAGAGTATGTCCTGTTTTTATTCCATTAAATGATTGTAGGTTTCTAAGATTTGAAGAAATAAGATATTTCAGTAGTTATGCTTAGGGCACTTAAGCACACTTTTTATTTGTTTCATCTCCATTTTTAAACTTTAGTTGTTTTCATATACTTACAGATCACTTGAATTTGAGATCAGTCTTTTGTCGAGATCCATTCACCGAGATATTTATTTACCTGTATGATAGTTTGTGAGCTACAAAAATGAATACATACCACTGTATGATAAACGTTTTGACCTCTCACGTGCATGAGAAATTCAACTGCAAACTTGATACAAATATCTGTGGGTAATCTCTGTTCACGCCTCACTAAACAGAGACAGCCTTTCCAAAAAAGATCTTTTAAGTTGGTTGTTAATGCTGAAAGTTACACTACATGTACACTGTCATGTTTCTTCATACTGTAACACTTGGGTGTCTGGTCACATTTGTTTGCAGTTTAGGTGTTTTGATTTTTTTCCTTCCTGCTAATATTCTCTGGATGTGCTTGTTAATATTACATTCAAAGACTTGACTGAAACCAAAGTGAACATTGGTCTGTGGTCTTGCAGTGATCAGACTTGTTTGTTTTGATGTCTTCATCCCCTCTTGTGGCTGTATGTTCAGTCTAGTCCATTGCCTAGGTTTAAAGACACCCTTGAGTTTTTCATTTTCCGTTATTCTACGATTATGTCAGATTTTTGGCATATATTATATGTCTCTGGTGTGTGACGAGGTGGAGACCAAATCATTGAAGGATTATAAGCTGAATGTCTAACAAGTAAAGCTTCTTTAAAACCGTTTGTTTTTAAAAGCAGTGTATGTGAAATCTTATCACGTGTTAACCAGTGTTAACACCAAGGTTGTCTGTGTTCAAGGCCCCCCTGCAAGGAGAATTTTATAATGGTTTCCTTAACGGTGAAATGTGGCATGTACTGCTGTTTCTAAAGAAGACTATTACCCTGAAATGTAATACTTTTTATTTGTAAGAGGCAGAAATGACAAACAGAAGCAAAGTGTAACAAAAGAAGTGTTTTTTTTTAGTATGTCTAGACTCACATTTGGCCATTGCAAACTTAAAGGTAGAGGCCCTCTGGGGTCCCTTCTTGTTTTTTGTACAGCACATTTTCTTTAGACTTCTTGAAGTCCTCATTTGTTACTTTCATCCTCCTCTCCCTCAAGGCCATTAGCCCTGCTTCTGTGCAAATCGCCTAAGAAAAACACATGCACTTGTTAGTCCACACATGATGTCCAACTTTCTATAATCAGTATAATTAGTGATGTAATGCACTGATATGGCAAAAGGTGGCAGTAAAGGGTTGTTCATCTGAAGAACTGTTTGCATGGACAGTCATAGGTGCAATTATATATTAGCTTGAAGTAATTAGTTTATACTATTTATATATGTACACAAAACACAAATATTAGTCAATTTCACTCGATCAGGACTTTACCTTTATGTCGGCGCCGGAAAGGTCATCTTTAGCCAGGATGAGGTCATCAAGGGTAACATCATCTGCTACAGTCATCCTGCTGGTGTGAATCTGAAA
Organism: Duopalatinus emarginatus; assembly: GCA_028565595.1. Taxonomy (NCBI): domain Eukaryota; kingdom Metazoa; phylum Chordata; class Actinopteri; order Siluriformes; family Pimelodidae; genus Duopalatinus; species Duopalatinus emarginatus. Next base: position 13,650,256 of record JAOVVF010000002.1, on the reverse strand, counting down.
GATTCTACGCTTTGTCTTCTCATCCGGGAGTGGAAACTCTATCTTACGGTCAATTCGTCCTGCAGAACCACATGTAAAATGTTTCAATGTAAATTCTATAATGTACATGTACTGGGAATGATTCGTATAAAGAAGAAAACAAGAATCTGTAAAGGGGCCGTGAAAGCTAAATGGTTATGACACTGGACTGAACAGAAGGTTGCAAGTTTATATCCCATCAGCACCAGCAAGCTACCCCAGTGGGCCAGTGAGAAAAACGCAAGTTGCTCTGGGTAAGCGCATCTGCCAAATGCTAAAAATGTACTAATGATCAAGATCCCAGATAGCATAACAAAGTATAATAACTATTTGTATGCAATGGACACATGGCTAACACAGCAACAAACCTGGACGGATGAGGGCAGGGTCAAGTGTCTCTATCCGATTAGTAGCCATGATTACTTTGACGTCGCCACGGGAGTCAAATCCATCCAGCTGGTTCAGGAGCTCCAGCATTGTCCTCTGGATCTCCCTCTCGCCACCAGAATTGGAGTCATACCTATACAAGATACAGTGCAAACCACACACTTAATCCAGGCAATCAGGATAATCTACTAATAATTTGGTCAAAACTAAATCTGCTGTATTTAACGTTGGCAATGCTATAAAAGTGTTGCTCTCTGTGAGCAGACTATTAGATTTGTCTAAGGTAATGGTTAAGGAAGTACATTTAAAGAAATATTATAAATATTTTATGCTACACACAACACACTGATGCATAAAAATATTGCCTTTTAAACCTGATATATGGACATAATACATCAAAACTTTAAAAAAACACTGAAGAAGGAAAAAACAAAACCAAACAAAATCAGATAATGTAGAAAGCAGGTTGCTGTCGTGCTTTAGTACTAAAGAAGTATTGTTCTGTCTACAAGAGGTACTACTCGTGATAAAGGAAACAAAAAAAAAGGGTCATTTTACTATTTACTACTTATGATCAAATGAAGAGAGATAGGCAATCAGCCAACAACAAAAATTTTGAAATAAAAAGCACACCACACCTTTCAACAGTAGACTGGGTTGCATATTTCTAGTTACATGCTATTACATATGTGTTACTTGAAACACTGGGTATCTTCTACACCTGTGGAAAATAAACACTTTCTTACCAACAAGCACACCGTTTTCTGTTTTACCTTTTTGTTCCTATGGCATCAATCTCATCAATGAACACTATGGAAGGGGCATGCTCTTCTGCAACTCGGAAAAGCTCTCGCACTAGTTTGGGACCATCGCCCAGGTATTTCTGAATCAGCTCTGAACCCACCACCCTCAAGAATGTGGCGGAGGTCTGATTGGCAACAGCTTTAGCCAGCAGGGTCTTGCCTGTAAACCATATCAACTTTTTAATCCGTGCTCCAATAAGCAAATAAAAAGTATTTTTAACGCAAATCATTTTAAACAAACTTGGGTCTCTTAGGTGTTTTGACTGACCTGTCCCTGGTGGACCATACAGAATGACTCCTTTAGGAGGCTTTATTCCCATCTCCTCATAATACTCCGGGTGTGTAAGTGGAAGCTCAACTGACTCCTACAGAAAGAAAACGATATGAATTGTCAGCATTGTCAATGTATGAACAAAAAAAAAAAAAAAACCAAGATATGTGAAATATAAATATAGTAATAAGACCTGTGTGTGTTTGACATGCCCTGTACCTTGATCTCTTGAATTTGGCTGTCCAGGCCTCCAATGTCAGCATATGTCTCCTGAGGAGCCTTTTCAACTTTCATTACTGTCACCAGAGGATCGGTGTCATCCATCAGCACACCAATCACTGCGTGCACCTGCAAACCGAACCATTTACATCACTCTAAACAGGATTTCTACAGTGTCAAGCTTTCCTATATATGAAACTCTTTCACCTTCCCCTTCCTATGTATAAACTTTAAACCATACTACAGCAACCTACATGTCACTGGAGCAACATGGGATTGCTGATCATAATTTTTTTTAACAAAGTGATTTCCTAACAGTGTATAATTTTGTGAGAATAAAGACGGTCAATGTTACTATTAAAATAAACTAACACCATTAATTCCAGGTGGGAGATTTCAGGGTTAAGAGGCAGACAAGACATACACATACAAGCAAACACGTACAAAGACTTTGTACCATACAAAGAGTAAAAACTGGACATGTGTATTAACTGTAGAAAGGTAAATTTGACATGTACATATGTATATAGAGCTATACATGTATGTGTAAAGTTACACATTATTAATGTGAATATATTTTGCATTGGTTATGCACTCTTTCCTACACCTGGTTAGTCTGGGGTCTGTGTTACAGCATTTAAAGTGTAGAATACACCTCAGCTCTATGTGCTGAGACAAACGAGTCAAGCTGGTGTAGCCAGTTCTTTGCCATTTAATTTTTTTTTAATTCATGATATGATTTTTTTTTTTTTGAGAATTCACTGCACCAAAACAGTGCCGCTCACTTCAACTCTCAACAGTTACTGATTTTTGCAGATAAGCTTAGCTACACATCAACATTTAGCACTACATGGCTGTTAAGTCACTGTAGCTCTGTAACAACACCTGATGGAAAATCATATTACCTTATGATTAAGTAAAACAGAACAGCCTGGTTCCAGAAGGTCTTTATCCACAAAGGAGAGAATGCTGACATAGTGCTCTGAGCCCACCGATGTTGACACAATGGCATGGTTATCATCAATGATCTCTTCAAGAGTTCCTACTGACATGGGTGTGCCTCTCAGATCATCAACTTTGGATCTTTCTTCCTGTATAGACAACAAGAGCAATTGGTAGGAGTTAGAGAATTTAGTCTGTGTTTACTCTGCATTGCCTATAAGACTATACAGTTTGGTTTCTGTTTCACATATACCTCCTGCTTTTCCTCAAGTGGCTTCATCTGTTCTTGGTTCCTGATGAACTCTTCCTCCATCAGCAGATAGTCCTTGATCCTCTCCTGTTTCAGCAGCTTCAGTCTGCACTGTGTGTGTGGAGTTACTAAAGACAGAAACAGCAAGCTCAAATCATGGCTCATCAGTATCTACACATTAATGCGATGGAGAATAATGGGCTTGAAGACGCTTTATATACCCAAAGGAAGCTTGCTAGCAGCATCTGGGCCTTTTGTCTTCTTCTTCTTCTTTCCCACCCTTGTGGGAATTGGGGGCTCATATTTCTTTTTCTTATCCTTTCAATGTAAGGTGTTTGGTATTGGTGAATAAATTAATAAGCTATTGAATTTCACAGTGAAATGTCTCAGTGAAATTGATGTAGGTACTTACTTTATCATCTTTCTTTCCCCCTCCTGGACCATGTCCTCCACTCTGATTCTGTCCCTATTCAACACAAGTGCAACACATTTAATCTATCACACTGAGACTAGTAAGGCTACAATAATTCAGTCAAATGTATTATCTGTAATTCTAAGCACATTTAAACATGACTGACTGACACTAAACTAGCTAACCTATAACAGTGATTCACTGAGACAGAGACTGATGTGTCTGTTATGCTCGACTGTTAGCTAGCGGAAGCTAATGTTATGACTCTTAACATTAAAAAACCTAAAATACTCCTAAATGACTCTTCACAGATAAAAATCGGATAATTAAACAAAAACTCAGAGTATTTCACCATCTTATCTAATTTAGACTTATATTCATTTAGGACTGAATTGTATAATTACAGAGAAACTAAAATTGCTTGCTCACCATTGTCGCTTGTTTCCCAGCTACTGCTTCCGGGTTAAAAAAAAAACAACTTCCGATTCTCTCTCGCCGGTATCTACTTTTCGCAGTTTAATGGCGGTTGGGTGACCGTTTGTAAAAATGTAATACTGACATCTACCGTGCTGGAGAAACAGCAGCTCTCTTGATATACAGTATAATAGCATTATATATATATATATATATATAATAGCATAAACATACACACACAAT
>JAOVVF010000002.1:13607842-13632445 GCA_028565595.1 Duopalatinus emarginatus | reverse complement strand
AAACACTTAAGTGTGACAAACATGCAAAAAAACAGGAAATGAGGAAGGGGGCAAACACTTTTTCACACCACTGTAAGCTGATTATCCTAGTACTATGTTGCAGGGGTTGCTGGAGTCTAGTCTACCTTGGCTGTCACTGTATTATATATTATTTACTTCCAGATCGACCAAAATTTGTGCACTTTGTGTTGAAGCACCATAATGTAACACTGGAGTCTAGCAGTGCAAAGAAAATTAAACCGTACCGGAAATGCGTGTTGTGTTCTTCCCTCTAGTGTACCAGCTGCCTTCTTAATGCCCTCTCCTGTGATCTGATTGGCTGAGATATCAAGAAGACGAAGGCGGGGCATTGTGGTTGCTGCAGAAATTAGCTCAGGGAGAAGGTCATCGTTAAGACGGTTGGCGGAAAGGCGTAGCTCTGTGAGACTACTCTGGAGTTTGAGGGCACGCAGGAGAGGAGCCAGGCTTGTTGGTGTCAGACTTAGACCACTTACACAGACGTTCGGAGAGCCATCTTGCACCTCGCAGAGCCGCAAAACACGCCTGTTCTCTTCTACAACACATACACACACACACACAAGAGCAGGAAAGAAACAAACGTGAACAAAATTTAACACTGTTTGTGGCATAACCTCCAATTTAGGCTGAATTGTGTAGGAAAAATGAACTAGTCAGAAAGGCACTCACCCACGTCTAAACTCTTACAAGCTTTTTTATATCGCTCAGGAAGAGGAGGGAGATCCCAGGAACAGACCTCTGCTAGAACCTGCAAGTCCCGCAAAAAATACAATCAAGGCTTCTTCAGTGTATTTACTCACTATAAGACTATATAAAAGTGTGTGGTTGCCTGACCGTAACATTTATTTATGCTTTTTTATAAATCCCATTATAGATCTAGTCCCCCATTGTGCCATATTTCTGGGAAAACTGTGCACTAGGTTTTGGAGTTTGGAGTATGGTTGGGTGAATTTGTTTATTTATCAACACCAGCATTAGTGAGTTTCGGCACTGACGTTTGGTGAAGAAGCCTAGTGTGCAGCAAGTGTCACAATTCATCCTAAATGTGTTCAAGGCGGTTGAAATCATGGCTTTGGGCAGGCCAGTCTGGCTCCTCCATACCAACCTTGGGAAAGGAAAACCTAATGCTAGAAAATACAAGATCCAGGGACTTCGAAAATATCTCTAGGTGCTTTCTCGGGTGTCCCACAGGTGCTGCCACTTCAGGGAAGACCAACACATGGGTGTGTCGGTCATGTCTCCACTTTTTGGACATATATGGTATTTTGCTTTATTAATATTGCTAATGCAAGTATGGCCTAAACAAGAACTATCTGTACATCTTGTTACCTCCTCATTGGTGTGCAGAACAGCCAGTAGCAAGTCAGCAGGTGAGAGAAGAGCACCCTCTTTTTGCAAAGAGAGACGTGGAAGAAGCCCACAGGTCTGATAATAACGTTGTGCAGCCTGTTCACACAGCCATGACACCGTGCAAGAGTCAGCCTCACTGAAAACACACAGAACGTACATATTTACACTGCGGTGACAGCACAACATTCGGTCATAAAAAACCCCCAGCACTAGGGAGGGTAGAACAGGAATAAACTGACTTGTACAGTACACACACACACACACACACACACACACACACACACACACACACACACACACACATATATATATATATATATATATCAGTTATTATTTACTTTTGATTGCAATCACAGAACTGAGCTGTGAGGACAGGCCTGTATCCAGAGACCACATTTTTACTCCATTCCTCTTTCACATAATTGCTCAAGCTGTCTCAGGCTGCATGGGGATTGGGCATTGCAAGTTCTTTTCAAATTCAGCTACAAATTCTCCACTGAATTGAGGTCCAGCCTTTGACTTGCCCACTCCAAAAAAATTCACCTAGTGGTCATTAAATTATCTCTCTATAGCTCATGCTGTATGCTTCAGGTCATTGTCTTGCTGAAAATGTTCAATGTTCAATGTTCAATGTTCAATGTTTCCCTTTATTTTGCTGCATTCATTTAACCCTCACAGCATTATGCTGCCACCACCATGCTTCACGGTAGGAAATGGGGATGGTGAGTTTGTGGTCATGTGTAGTGTTTGGTGTCCGTCAAACAGTGCCTAGTCTGATGGCCAAAAAGCTGCATTTTGGTCTCATCAGAACAAAGAACCCTCTCAGTGTTAATCCTGGAATCTCCCACATGCATTTGGGCAAAATTATAGACGAGATTTAACAGGAACTTTGCAAAATCTTTCATAAAGCTTTGACTGGTGAAAAACTTGGGCCACAGTTGTGGTATGTAGAGTCTCTCTTATCTCAGCTGCTGAAGATGTGAACTCCTTCAGAGTATTAATACATGTCTTGGTGGCTACTTCTCACTATTCTCCTTCACAGTCACTCAGTTTGCAAGGCCTGCTCTAGGCAGATTTACACGATCTATATTGCTTTCATTTAATAATGATAGATTCAACTGATTTTCAGGGGGGGGGGGTGTTCATTCATTTCAGATTTTTTTGTATCCATTCCTTTTAATAATCTGTTGTATTTGCATGAAGTGTTTTTTGGTCTTCGTGGTGTAATTGTAGCCGGAAACACTGATTAATCAGCAACTTTCCAGACACGGATGTCTTCATACTACAATCACTTAACATACATTTACTGCACTCAGGTGATCTCCACTTCACTAACTGTGAGACTACTAACACCAATTGGCTGCACCTCTGTTAAAATGCCAAGAAAGACACTTTGGGTGTTTGTCAGAGTAAGTGAAACGACCTAATACTTTCTACCGAAGAGGTCTTTAATGGCACTGTGTGTCTACTGTACTGCTGTAGAGTAAAACACACATTACACACAATACAACAGCTAATTTTACCACAGAATGTCACACCGGACTACAGTAAAGTTTCTCTCTCTCACACAGACACAGACACACACACACACACACACACACACACACACACACACACACACTCTCTCAACCCCCATGTGTGCGTGTCTTCTTGCTATGCCTGTCTGCTGTGTGGAGACATTTTAGTGTGTCAGAGAATGCCTGAAGAACGTCTGTTCACAGACATTGTTCTGCTAAATTGTTAGAAGGTGTACAACTGTAAAGAGTTACAGCACTTTAATTTATCACCTGAAATTAAAACATCGATTTATTATTATTGATATACAGAGATGATGTGTGTTACATTCATTCAGGAGTCAGTTACTGGTCTAATAGACTAATCTATTTTACTACCTGATTTAAGACATTGGCATTTTATTTTCATCTTTATGGGGGGCGACCACGAGTGCATTTTCAAAGCAATAAATATATTATAATATAAAGAATCTTTCATATGATTTACAGGAATTTGAAACCTCTAGCATTTACAGTGGGCAACACCACTGATCAAATGCTGATCACTCATACCCAAACAGTGCACAGAGGCGTCAGTGAGATCACAATAGAAAACTTACACACACTTAAAATCAGACACAAGCAGACCATACCTGTGTGGAACAGGAATCAGAAAGACGTTGTTCTGAACCCTGACCCTCATCCTGATTGGTGCAGGCATCTGAGCTGCTGAGCTCTGAGGAACAGCCTGTGGCTATAAGACACAAGCCGAAAACAAAAACACCCATGAGCAATTCAGTGCCTGGTGAATTACTAATCATCTGTCAGAATGATGGAGTAGTTGTTTGTGGGCATGTTGATCAATTAGTCAACTAGTGAGGTTAACTAATGAGTTTTTTAAAATGCGGGTTCGTTTTGAACAATTTAGTCACATTATACTCTGATTACTGTAGCTCTAATGATTATACTGACATACTGGGATTTCTCAGTGAGTCATGACGGAATAAAATTTTATAACATGCAAAGCTATTTTATGGCATTTAAACTTAATAACAAACTTAACAATAATTTAATAAAATCATAGTTTATTGTCTAAGATAATAATAGTAACATAACAGTACTACCTTAATAGAAGTCTAATACTTCTATTACTTTGTAATATTTCCTCTTGGTAACATGTATACCTAAAGAATGCCTAGAATCTAACTGCTACTTATAGTTCCATATACATTCTACACATTTAATCTTCAGATTGAGACATAGCGACAGCAAGAATATTAGACGAACACAGACAACCGGAAAAACATTATGCTACCACCACCTAGTGGCAGAGACATAACAGGTAGCCAGTAGATTTAAAGAACTGTGGCTCATGATGTAATTAAAAACCCTATTGGAATTTTTCCTTCTATAACTTGATGGCAGACATTAGAATGTAGGCCTGAGAAATGAACACTTCGTTCTTTCATGTATTAAGTAATTAATAACAGATAGAAAGATGTAAATAGTCATTCTGTGCTAAAAAGCTGTATGTAAAAACAATTTTTTTCAATTAAGAAACACATTAATTTGTTCATTCATGTAGGAGCCAAGACCAAAACATGCAAATGACAAAAGAATGACTATGCACAATTAATACGACCATGCAAGACTATGAATAAATGCCCATTTAGTCTCTAATACTGATCATTACTATAGGACTTCATGAACAATATTCCAGTTACTGTACATAATCCATGGTTAACATTATAAGGACAAAATGTTTGGTGTGCAGAAGAGCTGCTGGCAAGATAAGGTCCTATGTCAGCCCAATTATATAGACTTTCACATATACAGATTAGCTGATGAGTGATTGTATAGTTGACCCAGTAAATAACTATTAAAATCTGTACTGTTTACCACAGTAATTGGTAACATCAGTGGGGAACATTAGAGAGTGAGACAACAAGGGAGTCTCTCACCACTGCCTGTGTGCTGTATGGCTGAGGGCATCCAAGATGAGGGGGCTCATCAACAGGAGTAATGATGGGACTGGGTGACCTGGTGACTTCTCTTCTGCCCAGCATCACCATACCAGGCAGCTGGCTCATTTTCACTTGCCTGGCCTTATTATTCTTTTTCAGAGAGAGACTCCTGCTGGAAGATGACTGACCTGCATATGAAGAAATTCAAATACAAATGCTAGAGACACAAAAACAACCCTGAACATATATCTCTGTTCTGTTAAGGTCATGTGTTTTGAGCAAATTCATACAAATACAACATACAAAGTCTCATTATTTCATTAACACAAGACACACACTGTGATTTGTAATATCATGACATTGGTTCCACACCTCTAGCAGATGACTCAAATGATCCAGACGCACGATTTTGATTTCTAGGTGCCACACTGCTCCTTCTGCTGTCCGGTTCTGAGTCGACCCTCCGTTTCTTTTTTGGCTGAGCGCTCCCCAAGTCATCTTCCAGCCAGTCATCTTGTATGTAATGCTCCTCAGGAACTAAAGCCAACATGTGATTAGTTGATAGTGCTGGGGTGCTGCTGAAGGCCGGCTCGGATAGGCTTTGAGATAGAAGAAGGGACTTTGCACTGCCCAGGTTTTGAATTGCCCTGTGGTATTCGTCCCTGCCAAAGCGAGCCTGCGATGGCAACTCCGTCTCTCTTCCCCCAAGTGGAGCAGGGATATCCTGAGTGGCACAAGCTTCTTGTGGGGGTGCAGAGACATCTGTGAAACGAGGTCTAGGCCGCACAGGGCGCAGTGGGCTGATGTCAGAGTCTGAATGTTCAGAGGAGCTGCTTTGATTCTGAGAGTGGAGAAAAATAATAAGACAAACATTAAAAAAAAATTATTAAAATGGCATTTAAATTAATAATAAACATTAAAAATAAAAAAACAGGAATTCACATGCTGCAATGCACCTTCATAGTGAGCCAATATTAATTATGGAAGAAGCTACCTATTCTTTCATGACAAAACAAAACCTATACTGGACAATCGTGACACTGAGCATAGAGCTGACAGCACTTCAGAGTTTTCCTAAAACACCATGTCCCAGAGCTTTCCCATGCTGAAATCTTAAAGGAACAGCTTCACGGCCGACTGTTACAACAGTCTACATCTCCTCAGAGAAAATATGCCAGGTGTAACCATAGAAACGATAACATAACCAGCACATTGATATAAACTATATTAGCACCTGGACATACTGTCAGAGCTGTGCTGTTGCAGAAAAGTTTCTCTGACCAATCAGAATTGTGAATTCACCAGTACCACGGTGGAACATCGCATAATTTATCCTATTGCTGCCCCCTTCAGTCTACTAGCGGATAATCTACTAGCTTGTTTTCAACATCTGGTTACATCAACCTAGATAACTTGACAATCAGACAGCTTGGGCAGTTGCAATAAAGTACAAGCAGGAGCAACAGGTGTCTACTGAAACAATCAAAGAAATCTCACCCCAAACAGAACATTCTCCTCAGTTCCTCTGGGTCGGTGGCGGGGGCCAGTGGATCGCTTGGCTCTGGGAGGAGTACTGGCCTCTGGAGGGGTATGTGCATTAAGCAAGGCATGCTGGGATATGGGGCGAGTCTCACTCTGCTGCATCAGTGGCTCTGAGCACTCTGCATCAAACAGCTGACTGTCCTGTAGAGGCTGTGGAGTCACAGGCACAGCTGCCACTACAACAAGGGGGACAGAAAATACCGTTATTACCATTATCTAGTTTCTAGATTTCAACACTGTGCCTACTGAAATTTGTACAACTATTGAACCAATGATTTGATTAATACTGAAGTGTGTACTTCTCTCTTGCATTCTTATAACATTGCAGCAGTGCAAATGTGTTTCCTGAGTCATTAATGAATGAAATCCTAATACATAAGCCTAAACTCCCTTAAATAACTGAACAACTGCTCACCAGCTCCCGCCTGCGCTCTCTTCAGGAGTTTCTCTATTTCTGAACAATCCTGACGGGTTTCCTGGTCCAACTCACGACCATACGTCTTTAGCCACTGCCGCAAGGTGTCCAGAGGTTTGTCACCCTGATAGACACATGAAATCCACACATTATAAATATATCTTTAAATATCTATGTCTCTCTCACACACTTATGCATACATACATACTTATATAAAAACATGCATTGTGTCAGCAGGAATCCATGGATTTTTGTTACATAAAACAGCTTCGCCAATAATAAAAATAATAATTTGGTAATCCTAACTACAGAAATGTTATATACAGATAATACTTAGGTAGGTCTACAATGGGGCATGGACAAGCTTGTTGCATGGCATCCCAGATGTCTTTGATAACGTTGAGATTTAAGTGTGAATGGCTAAACCCCAAGCTCACTGAAGAGTGTTCATCCAACCATAATTTGGCATCTCTAGACATGGCAGCACATTGTCCAATTAGAAGAGGCCAAACCCATCAGAATGCAGGACGTGAAAAGATGTACCTTCGCAGTAAGAAGGCACACATGCCGTTCACCTGTCGGAGAGTTTGTAGACGTACTAGGGGTCCCACAGAATGCCAGCTAAACAAACCCCCATACTATTATGGAGCCACTACCAGCCTATGAGTTTTGCATAAGCTTGTCTGTACCAGTTTTTCTGACACATCAGTGTAGATGTAGCTGTGTATTTGGTATTGATATCAGACCTTGTTATTGCGGACGTTAACTGAAGCTCCTCTCTGCACCAGCAGCCGTGCTACCTCAAAGTGCCCACAACTCAGAGAATCATGAAGGGGTGTTACGCCATCACAGTATGCACCACCGGGATCATTTATGTTCGCCCCTTTGTCCAACAGCAAGGCTACAATTTCTGAAACACACAGACACACAGTAGATCAGTTGTAAGAACAAGGAATAAACCAGTAAATAAAACAAGGTTAGCTGCCGGTGTTTCTTACAAGACTGCACCTACCACAGTTTAAACAGAGGTGGTTACAGTGAAAGAAACATAATCTCTGTACCTAGATGGCCGTGGTTGCAGGCTTCATGCAATGGAGTCCAGCCACAGTGATCTCTGGGATTTAGTGGATGGTCCTATTGTGGAAAAAGAGCAGGTATTTCAGATAACTTCATAATCACGTCATAAAAACATCTGTCGGGTTTGGCTGATGAGTTCAGCTCACCTGCTCTACCAGGTACTGGACCTGCTTCAAGTTGCCCTCAATGCAGGCTCGATGCAGCGCAGTTTCACCCTTCTCATTTCTGCGGTTCCACTGTATATGTTCACATACATGAGAGAAAAAGAATCAAGAAAGGCATAAAAAGAACGATGCAACTAATATGTAGAGCAGGTCTAAATATTCCCCACTTACCCTGCCAGCTTTTCTCCTGCCAGTCACAAGCTTATCATAGCCATCCAGGTCATCATCTGTACAGAAAACACCACAGTACAGTGCACATGAACAAGACATTCAAGGCCATCATTACATTATAACCCTCTTTGTGAATATTATCCTTTTTATTGTCTATACCAGAATCTGAGAGCTCAATGTCACTATCCAGAGCTTCACTATTCTGAAGCTCTTCCTCCTCTTCTTCATCACTGTCCTCCAACCGGCAGCCCTCTGCCTCACATAGCTCCTGGAGACGAGCCTCAGTGGCATCAGCATCTGCTGAGCAAGCACGCTTTTGCGCTTGCAACCACAGCCTCAGAACACGTCTCTGCAGCCAAGAACACGAAACACACAACCAAAGAAAAGACAGACAGATCAGTCTGCATGTGGATTTTGGCATTTTGCATTTATATACACAGTGGTGAAGATCTATGAAAGCAAAACATAAAGAAACCTGGAGTTTGCTTTGCGCTGCTCTCTCAGAACAATTCAGAGCAGCAGTATAACTGCTGTCCAGCTCCTCCAGACTCATACCATACTCCTCCTGACAGCTCGCAATGTTCAGCCACGTTTCACACTCCTGCGATACACACATGAACTTAAACAATAAGAAAATCCACAAACAAGTTTCACTTACCCTTGTAGTCGATCATATGTAAGCAAGATAGAGTTGGGGCATGTGTGTTGTGGTACCTCTTTGAGATTGCCTTTTCTCAGCTGCAGCTCCTGTCTGTAGTGTTCTAACGCTTTGTTGTGTTGCCGCAGGTCAGAATATGTGGCTGCCAGTGAGACGTGGATAACAGCCAGCTCTCGAGCAGGCTTCCCCAAAGCTTCAGCACATGACAGCTAAAAAAAACCCACAGCAACAATATATAAACTCTGGTCAGTACTGTTTGTTAGTGTACAAATAAACAGCAAGAGAACCACAATAAGCAAATGTTTTGTTTGATGTTTAGGCTTCAGTGAGCATCTCAATGTAATGAGCACTGTTATTGTTGAAGCTTTTTCATGATAATATACCAATACTTTCCCTTGAGCATCCCAGAAAACTGTAAGCTGACGGTTGGCTTTTAAGGTTTTTCTTGGTCAGTGATTGAGTGTGATTTATCAACACCCTTTTATAGCCACATTTTCATATAGTGTATTTAAGTGCCATATATTATCCTTCTCTCTTTTTTAGGATTAGGTTTAAATACAACAGCCTCTTACCTGCTTGTGATAAGCTTCCAGGGCTTTGGAATAGCAGCCCACTTTGCAGTAGAGATCCCCCAGTCCCTCTGCAAGACCCAAAGCCTCTTGAGAGCAGGTATTACTAAGAGCTGCCATAGCATCCTCCAGCTGACAGCCACGGATTGCTACAAAAACAGTGTCCACATACACCGGCACACAGAATGAACGGATGAACACGCTGACACTGACTCCTACCACCCCACCCAAATCACAGGCTTCCCAATGTTCCCTCTTACCATATCTCAGGTCTCTCTTGACTGCTTCTCTCTCTGTAGGCTGTTGAGAGCCGAGGCGGTAGGCCTTCTTCAGAGAACGCCGGGCCGCCTGCAGGTCACCCAGGTTTAGAAGAACCTACACAGACATAAAATCCAAAAACAGCACATAGTCTGGAGCCCACTGGCAACTTTTTTGTCCCAAACCTGTGCACTCCTTGCCAGCCATGTCACTTAGATTATTTTCTTTTCACCTAATGCTCACCTTGCCAATGGTGTAGAAGCACTCGCTCTCACTAAACTTGTCACTCATCTTGCGTGCACACTCCTTGCTCTTTTCAAAGCAGCGCATTGCAAGAGAATGCTGTCCATTTCTGAAATGAATGCTGCCCAGGTTGAAGTTGGCACGGTATAGATCCTCTGGCAGATTGTTCTTTCTGAGACAGGGGAAAATGTGATTTAATTGCAGAAGCAGTGGGGTCTGTGTAGTGCTATAAACACAGAGTAAGTGTCTTACTCGGCGATGTAGATGCTCTGGCGAATGTAATCGCTGCAACGTTGTGGTTCTTTAAAGCCATCAAACACAAAGCCCAGGTTTAACAACAGACGTGCTCTCATTTCACTCAGCTCCCGTGCTGACACAGTTCCTGAAATGCATATACAGCTATGTCATTCACAATGATCCCTTGGGTAAAACCGAGAAATGGCTGCAAATAACCTTGTTTATAAAGAAAGGCATCTGGTCGAAAAAAAAACCGCAACTGAACAGTCATTCAACTCAGCATTCCAAGTAGGAAACTGAAACAACATTACCACTTCGTAAATCGATCATTTGTCTAAACAGCTCCAAAGCACAGGTTAAGCATTTGTATTTCAGCCACCCTAGGTCAAATTTACCATTCTTACTTGTAAGCTAGGTGGCACGGTGGTGCATTATTGCCTCACACCTCAGAATCCCCAGTTTTAGTCTAAGCTTGAATTACTATCCAGGTTTCATATGGGCTCTCTGATGCCCCAGGTGTAAATATGTGTGTATATGGTTTTCTGTGATAAACTGGAATCCAATCGAGTGCACATGCCAACCTCACACACAGTGTTCCTGGGACGTGCTCTAGATTCAACATACGCCTAACCACGATGAAGAGGTTACTGGAGAAAACTGAAAGACTTTCAACTGCTGCTTCATCTAATAATTCATCCTAGCATACAAACCTTCTAAACGGCCATCCAGTATAGCCAGGCTCTTCTTGAAAGCGTCTTCTGCCTGCTTCAGGCTGTCTCGTGACTGATCGGAGTCGTGAAGGAAGAGGTAAGTGCGACCAATAGTGGCCAGAGCTCTCTGCTCCTCAGCCGCATTACCTACAGAGCGGGCGAGGTCCAGGTGCCGTCTCTGATGCTGGAGAAAACCGCCAGCGATGTGTTAAAGCCTCAGATCATTTTACAGACAACCTAATGTCAATACTCTTTTACTTTTTTACCTTGAGAGCGGATTCAATGTTCCCAAGCTCAGCATAACACTCTCCGATCTTACGGTTGGCTACGGCACAGCCGATGATGTCATGCAGAACCTCAGACAGCGCCAGTTCCTGACGGTGCTCCTCTATGGCTTCCTGGTATTCACCTGAGACACGGGACAGACACGGGACAGACACGGGACAGATGACTGTAAGACACACAAGCACATCTGATGTTCCTGGGTGATTTTTGTGCATCTTTTGTACCATTCTTGGCTAAAAGTTCTCCGAGTTGATTGCACAGATTGGCCTCCTCCTTCAGGTTATTGTTGAGCTGGGCTCTGCTTTTGGCTTTCTGTAGTTCTGTATTAAAAAAATAAGTATGGAAAAAGAAAAGAGGATGAAGTGACATAACACTGGTAGACATACATCTCTGCTTCAGGAAGATCACTAACTAAAGAATGCTGTGGTATAACTATAATAGATGTCTGAGTGAGTTATCGGTCTTGTTTGTAGGACCTGACAGACATCACCGACAGACACAATCAGACATAATCCTCTGATCGTCAACTACATGGTACATAGCAGGAAGAACTTACGCTTGATCTCCTTCGCAGTGCTCATTGTGCTGCTGCGCTAAGCTAACACTAAGTCTGCTAACCGGACAGCCAATCGATCACGAAGACTAAACAAACACAGCCGCTGGCATGTTTAAGACAAGACCCCCGCGTGTTATAATCAATCAGCAGATTCAGTCTGACCCGCGATCCAGCGCTAGTAAATTAAATGATCAGTCTATATAGAAATATATATGTATATAAACATGTCTGGAAGATCAGCAGACTTCGTTCACGCCAAGGCGCCAAGCACTCTGCCGCACGCTGATTGGCTGTTTAGACACGTCACGTGGTGAGTAGGACGGCCTCCACGCTAGCGCTCCTCCCCCTTTATACGCATGGTTAAAGAGAGACGACATGTTAGTGAGGGCAGGTTTGTTTAGTTTAGTGAATGTTTTAAAACGAGATTTAAAGACAGATTAACAGGTCAGAGGGTTGATGATGTTACTCAGACGGTTCACACGTCTGGTTTAGTGTTATTCCTGTAAATGCTAATTGTTTTTGTGTCTGTGAGGGAATTCTTTCTCTTTCCTACAAACAGCAGTGTGTCTGATGACTGAGTCAAAAGTGCTGACAGGACTGACACTGAGACGAGCTTTTGCAACACATAATACACATAATACTGTGGTGGTGGCTTTATAATGGCATAGGGTTGGTTTAGCTGGATCCAACTGTTATGAACCCATATGAGAATCTCTGTAGAAATGCAGTCACATGCATATACAAGCCGAGTCAAATGTGCCCTGTATTACACATTTACTGTAAAAAAAAAAAACATTCCACAGCACCCACCCCAGAGCACACATTTTAAACCGGGGGCAGCCGTGGCCTAGTGGTTAGGGTCTTGTGACCGGAAGGTCGCGGGTTCGATTCCCACCCAGGGCAAGACATAACTGAGGTGCCCTTGAGCAAGGCACCTAACTCCCCTAACTGTTCCCTGCTCCAGGCAAGTGTGTTCACTGCCCCCTAGTGTTCAGTGGGGTGTGTGTTTCACCGCACAGATGGGTTAAATGCAGAGGTCACATTCCTTCTGTGTAAAAAAATAGTTCACACATTTAAAATTTCAAATAAATAAAGTTGAGGGCAGCAATACTTAAATAACCAGCCTTGGGACCACAAGGTTCGAGCCCCACAACCGACAAGACCTGACTGAACCCCAAATTTAACCCCAGACAGCTCCCCCAGGCACTGCGAATAGGGACTGTACACCACTGCACAGTCAAATTCCACTGCAGGTGGCAAAGGAGTAGTTCACCTTCACACTTTCACTCTGCTCTCATGCTGAAAGGCTGCTTACAATATCAAGGGTAAACAGAGGACATGCTAGTAATATAGTCAAATTGCTGTTTGGATATACTGCATCCTTGTCCAATACCATACTGTGTGATCAAACCTTATGCAACCAAAGACAATCAAGACAAATGGTGTTCAATCAGCATCCAAAATTTTAATAAAGAATTTTGATAGCACACACACACATGTATATAAAATATGGCATCAGTTTATCAGTCCTGTACATTGCCTTATTATTGCACATATTAATCATCCATATTGTGACCCTTCAAAAAAAATAAATACATGTTTTTTTTAAAGTAAAATATTGATATGTTCTTACTCCTGTTCAGAAAAAAGGCATTTAACTAGTTCACATTAGTCAGCTTTAAAATATTTCTGCCAAGTTCACCTCACCAAATAATACCTTAAAAAAAAAAAAAGAGTAAAGGTGAAAATCTAGCAAGTCATTAGCCATGATAGTGAGAACAAGTCACTATTGGTAAGAGCTCAGATTGACACTGAAGTCCCATTCCAGAAACCTTTTCATAAGTCTTTCACTACAAGGTCTATATCTGGGTCTAGTCAGATGATCGATAGCCTCAGTCAGACTGGATACCTAACAGATGATTCACATTTTAGTTCACATGTAACCCATGGTGCGTCTTTTGCTTCATGCTAGTGAGGCCAGTTGATCGAGAAGTTCCATATAGAGGGCTATGCGCTGGGTCAGAGGGGTGTTCTTTTCTGCTCGCAACAGTTTGGAGTAGACCTGCTTGTAGACTTTTACCTGCTCTTCCTCTTTACTGCTGAATATACAGAAACAACATACAAGCCCATAAGCATGATGGCATCTTTGTGAAACTGTGTGTAATTCGTCTACTTTACTGCATTTAAATACACACTACTCCAAAGAAACTTGGTGTTTCAGACCTTTTCCAGATATTTTTCATGTTACATGCTTGCATTTATGGCATTTGACACCTATTAAACCCACAGAAGTGATTCGAGGTCTCAATCACTGTACACCATTATTCTTAAATAAATGTCAAAATTGTTCTATTCTGGATGCAATTTATAGAATGGTCATTTGTGTGTGTGTGTGTGTGTGTGTGTGTGTGGTGGGGCTTTCCCCCCTCTTACCTGTGTTTGCGTTTACTGGCGGTACTGAGTTTAATCAGGTGCAGCAGCAAAAAGGAGATACTAGGCTCAAAAATTCCAATCAGCTTCACCACTTCCTGTGTGTTCAACCCTGGAGAAGCAGAGCTATCTTCAGAGGACTCACCAGGTTTAGCCATGTTTTCTTGTTCTACTGCCTGTAGCCACATATAAGCACACAATTAATTGCTTGATAAATGAGAACAGTACTGGCTCTGTGCTTATGGTTCCGGACTAGTGACCAGACTACTATGAATTGAACCTGTAGTGCTATATCTCTCTAGTAGCGTTATACCTCTCTTTGCTGTTGCTCCTGCAGCTCTTTGTAGATTAGACTGAAGGCATGACGAGTCTCATACATTATCTCCAAAGCTCCTGTTAATGTTTTCAACTTCACTGCACTACTGCTCTGTCCTGAAGCATACAAAGACACAGACATACACACAGATTTATATACCTACATCTTAATCTTATCAACAACCCAAAAATATACAACAAAAGAGAGTAAATAGATTGGCCGGAAAAATGTTTCACCAACAAACTGCACAAACCAAGTTGGTCTAATGGCAAGTGTGAGACCAGTGTGTGAGACTGACCTGCCATGGTGAACTCAGCAAAGGCCACTCGCTCCAACAGTGTGCGCAGCAACTCACATGGGGCATCACTGAGACTGAGGAACAGACGCACTGCTTTGGAGTAATGAAGCTCTGCTAGAGACCTGTGCTGTTTCCGTACACTCTCATCACCCACCTTAAATGAACACACATAAACTCAAACATTTGCTATATGTTGTGTGTACTGGCTATAGCTATATCAAAAGCACAATTACTAAGCTATAAGCATTGATTTATATCCTGCTCTTTAACAAGCATTTATAAAGTTTCGTTTTTTTATTTGAAAATTTATTTTAAGTTGAAAAGCTAATGAATATAAACAAATATCATGGGGATGGGATGGTGCACTGGTGTTAGGGGTTCTAAAGGCCCAAAGTCAATTCTATAAGAAAATACATGCATGCCTGATTACGATAGCAGCTGTGGTACATAGACGCCAGTCTGTGGTGGATGGTTGCTGCTCTGTACTGGTATAGTGGCTGGCGGGCTGATTCTGTCTGGAGGTCACAGTATCGGAGAGACTTCATCATAGCCTCTGTCACTTCCCTCTCAACCTGAAACAAACAAACAAACACACAACAGAACATAAGTGACACTTCAACAGTACATACAAAACAGTCCTGCAGGATTACCTATAGAATTAAATGAATGTGTGTGTATATACATGTGTATATACCTGCTCCTGAGCCTTGCGGGACAATGGAGCATAGTCTTGCAGTAGTGTAGCCAGGGTGAAGTATGTGGTAGAAAGCTCCCAGTTTACTGAATCCCACACTGCTGCATGGCTCTCTCTACTGCCTAGACACTTCATGGCCCTCTGATAGTAATCCACTGCCTGTGTACAGATGCATAGGGAGAAAGATGCGTCACACTTCGGTTAACAAAAACAGTGATATTTAAAATACACCTGTAGGTAAGACTCAGTCAGCAATCAAACTAAATAGAAATAAAATCTGCCTGGAAAAAAGACACTTCATTCTAATGGAGAAAAATCTAAATAAATTAAGTAGCAGCCTCAGTTCTTTGAACGCTTACTCCATCCTTGCATCTTGTAGAATCCCAGTTCTGAATCACACATCTACATAACACATTATACCCAGCTATTCTGAGTAAGGACGTACCTTGTTGTAGTAGAGAGCCTCCTCAGGCGAGAACTCTCCTCGGCTCTCTTCTGTAGTCATGGTGCAGTGGGCCTGCGCGCAGATCCGCATCAGTCTGCCGATGTTGCACAACAACAGGGCTTTGTTTACAGAGTCTGAGATGGCCTCAAAATTCTGCATGCCCTTCTCAAAACAAGAGAAGCTCTTCTTCCAGAGTTCCTGCTCTGCAGCACTCACTGACTTCCGTACTAAGGTTCAGAGACAAATAAATACTGTCAAAATACTGCAGCATGACATTCAATTATGCAAAATTATTCGTACATAATCCCATGAACCTACACTGGAATATATCAATACTGCACTTACCCCCTTCTTTCTCTGTCTGCAGTGCGGCAGCCTGGTTCATATAGAAGACACCCATCTCATTGCGGACGTTTCCAAGCCGCTTCAGAACCTGAGCCAGCTTCTCTGGGCTGTGGTCTTTCAGAGCCTCAGAGGTTAATATGTCATGGGCTGCCTCATAGCACTTACTGCTGATGAACAGTTGGTACTCTGGGTCAGTGGCCAGGTCAGTTGCCATGTTAAAAGCTGAGAGAAACAGAGATCATAAGGCAAACTGACACAAAAAGTCCTACTTTTTCTAATAATCCTTCTCAAGCATATAAAATTGCCTGTTCTCCAATTGTGTCAATGTTTTTTTATATTACAAATGTACTATCATTTTTATTGCTATTAGAAAAGAAGACACGTCCTATATTTTTTTAAATAATATAATGTACTTATAACTTCTGTCACCACAAATGCACTTGAATTTGGAATGCATTTGTTTAAAAATTGGCACATCCTTAAACAGTGTGACAGAATACACAGATGTACATTTACTGCATCAATTTATTTATGGCATAGGCTTGGTCAGTCAGTCATTCTCTTATCCGCTTAGTTCGTCAGAGTCACGGTTTGTCCGGAGCCCACCTGAAATCACTGGGCGCAAGGGAGGAACATCCCCGTACAGGGCGCCAATCTATTGTGGAGTACCACACACTCACACCTAGGGCAATTTAACATGTCCAAGTCGCCTACCATGTTTTTCGGGAGGTGGGAGGAAACTGGAGCAGCCAGCGAAAACCCATGTGGACACGGGGTGAAACGTACCGTGGTATAAATGTCAGCTGAATTGCTGCTTAACACAATCGTTGCTGTTTAATAGCATTTATACTAGGTCATTAAATAAATAAGTAAATCAATATTTTATGATGGAAAAATACGACTTTTGAATTACTCATCAACAATTAAAACTGTTCTAGTCATTAAACTCTTTCCTGATTCCCTGCTCATAAACACAGACTGTATATAAACTCCTGATGGAGTATGGTAGGTGAGTGAGACCTTGGCATGAGCTCTCCCGGTGAAGGCAGTGAAGGATCTCCTGGTCATCTCTGGTCTGGTAGCTGTACTCTTCCAGATAGGCAGCTCTGTTTGAGGCATTCTGGGCCAACATCAACTGCACATCTCCGCACAGAGACAGACACTGGCTATGGAAGAGCAGCACAGTTGGGTGCATCCCACTGCTTATAGCACAATATGCATCTACACACAGGGAGGAGAGAGACTTGAACACGCTGTCAGAACACAAATGATTATATTACCTTGTTCTTATATTAGTGCATTTTTTTTTTTTGCTCTCTGACCATGACACTGCAGGGACAATTTGATGTAGCGCAGTGCACGTCCATATTTCTGCAGGTTGGTAGCAGCCTCAGATAGCACATAGTAAGCTTTAGCTGCTTTCAGGAAAAGCTGCAGTTTCATCTGATGCTGCCAGGAGCCAGGCAACATGCCCGAGCGCATGGGCAACGTCAGCCCCTCACCACATGGAGCAGCTGAACAAAAACACAGAAAGAAAGCCATTACAAAGCAACTCAGAGTAAAGAGAGAGAAAGTAAGAGTCAAATGATGAAATGTATCTATTTTTGGGCTTCCCCCCATTTTCTCCCTAACCCAGATTGTCCCTTTCCCCTCCTATCAGACATTCTCCCCATCATACAACAGCCATTAAACAGGGCAGGTGAAGGCTATTGAGTAAGTGCTGCAGACCTCTGTCAAGTAGTAGAGCGATCTCTTTCTCCACTGCTCTGGCTCCACTTTCTTCATACTTCAGAGGGATAGGAGTGCTGGGGTCAGCTGCCGGCAGGTCGCTCTCCTTCTTGATACTGCTATCCACTGCCTTCAGACCCTATAGCACAGACAGCAGAAGGTTTACTCTCTGGGCAATTCTCATACATACAGTCAGCATGGGAATCCAATCTATATCTCGAACAATAACTTTACAGGGGAAAGGAAACTTTCTTAACATCTTGAGATGTTGGAATGAAAAGTTTTACTTCTATACCATTACTTTAATAAACAATATTTTTGTATGTAAAATGTCCAATATATATTCAGTGGGATATAAATCATTTCACAGAAAAAGTCATTAGCTTCAAGGCTTCGATCTGTTAACATAAATCTGAAAAACCTAAATACTAAACTGATGACAAACTCAATCTGCTTGTGTATTTGTGTGTAGTTTTTATTGTTGTGTTAAAATTATTACCTATTTGGTGTGATTCACAAGGATGCTGATTTCAAAATAAAGTGTTTAAATTCAGCATTTTCTCCTCTACTTTATTAAAATAGGTAATAAAAAATACCAATAATTATCTATATAAACTGAAATTAAACATTTTATTTTGATTTTATCGTTCAGCTATATTGCCTAGCCCTAGACTGAGTGTTCTCACCTTCAGCACGTAGCCAAGTACAAGTCTACATTTCTCTTCTTTGTCTTGGGACACAGGAAATGAACAATTGGGCTGGTGGGAAAAGCAAAGTTAGAGAGAACAATAAGGTGTGCATACTTATCTTCACATCATATTACTGTCATTCAGCCTAATTTTGATTTACTGCATCTGTAACGTGTAATTATCACAATCATTTCACTTGTTCAAGTCTAAATACAATATATTATAAAGTTTTATAATCCAGTGTTTTATGAAACAGAAGTAGAAGGGACACAGGTGCGGTATAGATCATAGGCACACCCTTATATTGTTGGTTGATGTGTACTTCTCTGGGACAGACAGCTCCTCCACAGATTTAATCACAGCCACAGCCTTGCAGTCTTCTGGACGCTCAGATGCCATGCTGTATGAGCAGCGGTCTTCCTCTTCTTCATCCACCTCTTCATCCTCGTCCTCACTATAGCTGTCCTCTGAGCCCCCGTTGCGCAGAGACTCCTCACTGCCCTCCTCCTCACTTGAGTCATCCAGATGAAACAGCTCTGACAACATGTAATGAGCCGAGGCAATGATCTACATAGTCACAAAGGAAACATGATGGACCCTCGTCTTAGCCAACAGACGCTGAGCTGCAACAAGGTTATAAGCAGACACACATATACTGTGCGTACCTGAGTGTGTTTCTCCTCGTTTAGTAGTTTAACACAGTTAAGCAGCAGAGTTCTGATGGTCCCATAATGTTTCCTGTTTTGGTTCTTTTTCAGCATCATATTGCTTGCCACCCTGTGATTGACAACAAATCAGCTCTGTTCATGTCCATATCAACATGCTTGCTGTGATGATTTAGAAAACACAAAATATACACTGTAATAGGGCTGTGCAATATGACCAAATTTTCATATCCCGATATAGGTCCATTCATATCCCGATAACGCTGCATATCACAATATAGCATGTTTTCTGAAAATTCAGTAAATTAAAAAAAAAAAATTCAAATGGCCACATGAAAAAAAGGATTTCTATACATGAAATTATACAAAGTCAAACAATTAAAGATATTT
Source organism: Duopalatinus emarginatus (assembly GCA_028565595.1). Taxonomy (NCBI): domain Eukaryota; kingdom Metazoa; phylum Chordata; class Actinopteri; order Siluriformes; family Pimelodidae; genus Duopalatinus; species Duopalatinus emarginatus. The sequence continues at coordinate 13,612,735 of JAOVVF010000002.1, read as the reverse complement.
TCTGCCGCATGGTGAAACTCTTTCTGTTTCTGAAATGAAAATTAAATGACCAAAAGATACATGGACCATTTAGGTACCAGCTCCTCGTTTTTAGTCCGGTCTGCTCCGTGTGCGCTCTCGTACATGTTTGTGTGTGAGCTACCTTAATGTGTCAGCCAAACAACAAAATGACTGTAGTAAAGAGTGTATTTTGTGACACAACGATACAGACGATAGAGCGTACTATTAAACAATAGACGTTTTTCTATCGTCACATATTATATGTCAAATCGCACAGCTCTACACTGTAAGATAGAATGTTCATAATACCCACTTATAAAGTAGCACTGCCACTGGCAAAGTGAAGGGGTTCTGGCATTTCTCCTCAGGTGCCTCCTCACACAGTGTGGTCAGATCATACAGCTTTACAATGTCACTCCCACTGGCTAAAAGTAAACACAGTAAGAGACTTAGATGTTTTCTACTGTTTCGCAGTAGAAAATGTGTGGACAATCTTTATACCCATGTTTGGAAATGACATGAGGCTATACAGGTAAGAGGCACTAACATTCATAAACTCACCTTTGAAAAGCCAGTATGTGTGTCCCTCTTTGGTACAATTAGACTTAAGAAAAGATAGTATATTTTGTGCAATGTCTTTCACCACCCTGGTGGAAAATGTGGAATTCTCCAAATCTGGGATGTCCTCTGTCTTTATCATCTCGTATTTCTGTTAACAAGTACAGAAGCAAAATGTATACTTGTGTACATGTGTTAATATGAACAGGAATAGAGTACTGAACAAGGTGAAGCATTACCTGCACTATACCATTTACATGGAAACACATCACGAGCTCTGGTACATTGCACATCAGATTGTCCAGCCAGTAATCGATACCAGTGAGAATGCTGATTGGTTTGTTGTTGTCTCTAAATACAAAACAACAACAACATAATTTTAAGCCAGTTTAAATAGTCACAATGCTAACCTGTAAAAGAAATAACAACTTTAATAATGTCACGATGATGTCAGTGATGCAAATGACCAGATAAAGTCCAATGACAGTGTGGGTGTGTTATTCTCTCTTAGAGCTTGTGGGGAAAACCACACTGGTACACAATGACACTACATTATTAAACAAACCAGGTCTATTAGGTGATTTGCATCTAAAAAAAAACCTCCTGAAGCCTATGTATGTGTAAATTTTTTATTTGTAAAAAAATTTAAATTAAATGTTTGATGCTATGAATACTGTTACTGTATAACTTAGACAGGGAATCTGACCTGAGCCGCAGACTCACTGCTGGGTAACGACCTCCTCCAAAAATGGGCATGTTTGATCCCACTAGCATGTGGATGTCTTCAAAGGTCCAGAGGATGTTCCGTACAAAGTCATTTTTTAAACCCTGCATCGATTAAAAGAGAAGCACAGCTACATAATACTACTAATCCATGAAATATACCACATACTGCTTTATCATTATCATGATCATGCTTTAATCATGGGTTAAGGTATGAGGCTGTTACCTGGCTGTTCTCCCCCTCATTAAAGAGTGTCGGCAGGTTCTGTTCTTTAGGAACAGAGGTGACATGACCGAGCGCATATGTGTTCTCCACTCGCTCCTAGAAAATAGAGGAGGAAATCAGAAGATAAAACAGGGTTTGGAAAACTCAATATGTGTGTAAAGCATAGCCAGTGGGTCCAAGAGTTTTTCATTTAGTTATAGTGATAGAACCCACCATTATCATATTAAGTTATATTTACTGTTGAGTTCTTACAGTTATTACCCTAGTTAACTAGTCACTCAGATTGAACGAGTTTAATCCAAAACCTCAGTACATCTATAAATAATGTTAATTTGGATCTGATGTGTTTAGTAATGGTTAGGTTCTATTCACAGGAATAAAAAGTTGTAATTAATAAACAAAAGAACAAATATATAAAGGTACATGCTCACATAAAACACATACAAGACATAAACACAGAGTTTCTGGCTCTAAAGCATGCACATTTTTCTCTTACTCCAAGAACAGATATGAAAGGATTGTATATTGAAACGCTGGTTCGACCAAGGCATACATATGTCCAATATAAATTACGACACTAAAGCTTCAAATTACACCTTTTTTATCAGTATTTCTTTTGTTATGATTGTTATATCTATTCATTTAATACTTACATCTTTTTTTAAGTATGTAGGTGTCTAGTTTTTGGAAAACTGGAAAAAAGAAAATACCTCCTTAGGAATAGAGGACTGGTCTGAATCTGAAGCAGAGCTGCTGAAGGTAGCAGGCCAGGATGGGCCATATTCTGCTCGTCCACAAGCCCCCTCTGCTTCAGCACAGCTGTCTGATTCTGAGGGCACAGGCTCTGCAGCATCATCTCCATTAATACTAAAATACAAGACAGACATCTGATTGGATGACGACAGATGATCACATTGTTACACATTCGATGCAAAACTGGCACTCACCTGTAATAAAGAAACTTGGAGAGTATGGCCTTTTCATACCAATGCTCTTTACTTTTCTTCTTTCTCTGCCACTTCTGGTCAATAAGTCGCTGGTAAAATTCCTTCAACCATGTCCAGTCTCCGGACTACCAAAAAAAATTACACACACTATAAATTAAATTAATTAAAATTCATGTTCCTGTCTCTCACAGTGCAGTGTCGCCCATGAAAGAGAGAGACCGGAAAGTATATAAGTAGTTAGACTAATGAAAAATGATTCACTTGCCTGTGATGATCTCATGAACAGCTCTTGAATGTCGAGTTCATCTAGCAGCAGGGTCCTGCCCACCCGATGCACTGCCATGCTGACATGAGACTTGCTGTATGGGATCTTCAGCAGTTTCTTTATGTTCTGTCCATATCAGACACACACATTTAAAAAGGTCAGCCCATGGGTGTATGGCTATAAGATGAGTAGCAGAACCATATAAGATCTACAAGATGATAATAATAATGAAAAAAAAAAGACTCACCTCAGAGTCAGACACCACATCAACATCGTTGCCAATAGAGTCAATGAATTCGTACGCCATACCAAAGCTTAAACAAAAACAAACATAGGGCACTATGTTATGTGACTCAAAGCTATTCGTCACGTTTAATTAAGTATAGCAGATTATTCAGACACATAGGAAAGGAGAAATAAATAAAATAAAATAAAATTAATTAAAATGAAATAAAAGTCTTCCTGAAATTAAAAAAATGTGAGCTGTATGGTGAACTATTTTTTTTATTTTCCCACCGAACCCCCAACTGTTTCTCGGGCGCTAATGATAGGGGCTGCCCACTGCTCTGGGCATGTGTGAGCACTGCCCCTATTGTGTGTTCACTAGTGTGTATGTGTGTTTTACTGCATGGATGTGTGGGGTTTTTTTTGTCAGACCAACAATCATCATGGTCAAAAACGCTGAGCTCACATTTTCCTCATTCTGTTGGTTAATTTGAACATTACCTGAAGCTTCTGGCTCTTATCTGCATGATTTTATGCATTGCACAGCTACCACACAATTTGCCCGTAAGAAAAATGCATGAATGTGTGGGTGCGCAGGCGTTCCTAAGAAAGTGCTCTGTGTGTGTATATTGACAGAACCTGTCATTTTTTTTATAAAGAACGTTTCCCTAGTTTTCTAGGCATTAAAAATATAAATCCATCAAACAATCCATTCTCCTATACGAGTTATTTACTGCTGTTGGGTCGTGTAGGATAAGGTTTTAGTGACGATCTGTGAGAGTTGTGGGAAACATTGAAGCAGACATACCTAGAAAAGGGCTTGCTTTTGCTACTGGAGCCAAACACAGTGGTGCCAGCAGAGCCGAGCTGAGCGCTCTGGCGTAGCCAGTTTGCTGGAGGAAGCTTGAGATCTGTTTTCTCCTGAAGGAGTGCATAGGTGGCTGGTGGAGGTGCTGCGGAGTACTTCACCACAGCTCGACTCTTCACCTCATTGCTGCAGAGACATGAAACCGGTCCCTGGGAAACAGAAAACGAACAAATCAGACCTGCTAATAAACGAATCAGTTTCTGCAAATAAATCCGACAAATAAGATAACAGCAGATTGCTTTGGGAAAAGATAAGGTCATGCTTTATATACTGGCAGGTTAGAACTCCTGCAGACTGAGATCCAATATAAATGGACAATAATTTAAAAGTCATGTCTTTTCTTGTTTTCTAGTATTAATAAAGTTTAAAGAGTAAACAGGATAAAGAACACAGGTCAGTACAGCTTTATACAACTGACTGAGTGTATATTTCAAGTACATTAAAAATGAATTAGCTTATGTCTACTCAGATACTACTACTACTACTAATAATAATAATAATAATAATAATAAGAAGAAGAATTTAGTGTTTAGTATTAGTAATTAGTATTAGTAATCAGATTATTATTATTATTATTATTATTATTCAGTTGTCCATGTCCTAGCTAATAACAAATAATAATAAGATCATTATTATTATAGTAATGGTGGTAATAATAATAATAATAATAATAATAATAATAATAACTTCGATGCTGACATGTAAAGTGCTCTTTCCACTCAGTATGTAATCAGCTCTGGTGTAAACTAGACTTTTTATTTAACATGACTAACCATTTTTGTGTTTTTAAACTAATATAAATTCACTTCTTGCCACTGTTCCAGTTTAATCTGCCCATGATCTTCATACTGGATGTCATTCAGACCAGTAACATTGACAGACTTTATGAATATTAAAACACTGGGGGCTACTGATGAATATGTATGAGCAGTAAATGATCTTAATAAAAACATGCTGAAGGAGCATAACAATTTAATTAATAATATATAAACATAATTCACACAAATACATAATACCATAAATAACATGAAATATATAGCTAACATCTGTCCTAGTGTTACACACACACACACACACACAC
>JAOVVF010000002.1:13595485-13607742 GCA_028565595.1 Duopalatinus emarginatus | reverse complement strand
ACACACACACACACACACACACCAGTCTGACAGCCTGGACACATAATAAAAGGTGTTTCTGTAGTGTTACCTGTTTTGTGTCCTCACTGACCGAGTTGTCTGTCTCCACCTCTTCATGTCTGTGGTGTGGACACACACTCGAGTCCTTCCCCTGCTCCACAGAGCTCATGTTTATCAGGACAACACTTACTCACACCACTCTCTCAGCCATCCAGAAAGTTCCAGATCACTCAGCAGCAAGTCTCTGTACTCAGGTTCAACTGAGATAACACTCACACACTGGGATGAACTTACTGATCTAAACCTGTCTCAGTCAGTCTGTCCAGTGAAGCAGAGAGTCCAGTGATGTTCAGCTGAGTCAAACTGTCGAACTACAGCTAAATGAAGGACCCATGTCTAACACCTGGTGGACCATGTCCTAGCTAATAACAAATGCCATGATTCCTCAGGACCGTCAGATCAATAACTACACCGACCGGGAAGACTTCAGTCAAACGGACAGGACACGGTGTTTAACCGCTCATCACGCAAGAAAAACACACAGAGTAATCCTACAGCTCACTGCAGACACATTTGCCCATCGCCACAATTCTGAACTTGCTTGACCCGGAAGCGCATGTGACGTCACCGTGTTCTGGAAAAAAACGGTTCTTATTGACAATATAATTAGTTTTTATTTATATTTTTATTTATTTATTTATGTATTTATTTCATCATTTATATGTTGTTTTTTTATACACTAATCACTAAGTCCAGTGTTTATTGAGTAACATGGATATATTTCTCGCGCTATATTTTATGTTAAACTATTTACAATATTTTTACAGCAGTATCTAAAACAACGTATTATTAGTTACAATAAGAATAATGTGTAAATACTATAAAAATAACGCACACAATGCCGTTAAAACAAGTCCAGTATACGAACACTATTACCGTAATTCCTCGATTTCGAGAATTATTGCACTATGTTGAAAAAAAAACCTTTGAAAAAAAGTTTTGTTATTTTGTTATAAAGATATAAATAACTCGAGATCTTAAACAAAGAGAAATAACACGTTATCAGGAGGAAAATTGAATGTAAACTAAAATGTAATGAATGTCTTTAAGAGTATAACTGTAAGGTGAGTTAAGCTCACTGTAACCGTAATACCTCTAACACGGCGCAGTTACTAAACACACGTGACTTACACAGACTGATTCTGTTGTTATGGATACAGTTGTCCTACAGAGAGTTGACTTTATCACAGTGAGTGTTTAGGAACTTTGGTCTTTAAGTCATAACTGGAATAAATGTAAAAAAAAAATAAAATAAAAAAAAATGACTAAAGGTGGAAAAACATATGCAAATGTGGACCAAGATGGCAAATGGGTGAGACTACTTTTAAAATATTGTGGCTTGTATTTGATGGTTATTATTTAAAATGTATAGGTTTTTTTCAGAATAGCCCTTTGACATGCAATGATTAAACCACATACTTTTTGTTATTTATAATCTAATATAATATAATATAACATATTTACTATAATATACTATAGAATGATATGATATAATATACTTTACTATAATATAATATAATATAATATAATATAATATAATATAATATAATATAATATAATATAATATATTATATTATTTTGTAGTTTGCCCATGTTGGCTCCCCACAGTGTGAGGTAACACGAGAAGCCTCTACCACCACAGGAGCCATGCTATCTCAGGCCATACCACAGCACACCCAAGGACAAGACAGATATCCCAAAACATTTATCAACCATGAAAAGGTTAAAATCTCTGTGGCATTAACTTTATCAAATTAATATTCCATTCACATACAGAAGTAGTTTTCTGACAGATGTTGTGTGACAGTACAGTTTAGTAATAAACAGTGTCAGTAAGCGGTTGAGAACCGTGTCAGCAGGTGATTATTATGTACTATTTATTTTTCTTATTAAACTACTACATGCTGCCAATAAAACACTGTAAATGCATTTTTCTCTCAGAAGACAACAGGCAGAAGCTATCCATTTTCAGAGCATGATAATCGAGGCTCACTGCAAGATAATATAGATACATATGGTCATGTAAGTCTGGTCATACTGTTTATTCAGAGTAATAGACATACCTGTAAAAAATTCTTTAGCTATATATTGTGTCAATACTTCATATATTGTATTAACCTTTCTAATCTATACTATTTATTTAAAGATGTGATTACATGTCCCCCACCTTCAGGAATTAGAATATCTGACAGTTTTGCCTCTGTGTAACAATTGAATATATACAATATATTAAATAACAAGAGATACAATTCTACAATTTATAATTCTACATCTACTTAGGCTAAAAGTTTCCCTTTGAATACTTAGGTTAGGATTTATGTTTAGGTGATGGCATTGCATCAATCAGTAAATGAATATGAATATGTCAATAGAAGGTTCCTATAATATCACTATTACATTAACACATGTGTGTGTATGTGTGTGTAGAACTTGGGTCGTAAGAAGTGTCTGGATGACCGTCGACAGCATAACTCTCATTTCTGCCTGTGTCATGATGGCAGTGTGAGTGAAGTACGGTTGGGAAGCAGGACTCAGTCAGCTTATAAGACTGACTTCCTGCCCCAGCAGAACACAGAGAGCACAGACGGCACACAGCACAGACGCCGGTTTCCCAGGAACCATCTGGAGCGGTCACATCAGGCTGCTGTTGCACAGGCTGAAGAGGGCTGCATGTGGTTTGGAAGAGATGATATGACTCACCACATACCTCTGAATGTACTGGCAGATACCAACCACTCCTCAGCCTTGTAACTGATATAATTCAGTCACACAGGAGTACATTGTGTACTATGTATGTTATTTTTTGTAAGGTCTTGTGTGTGTCTTTCATAATATCCAATTTAGATGATTTAGCATGTGTGTGTTTGAATAGATTAAATGATGCATAATTAATTGCTTTTTACTTCTTGAGCTCCTGATTAGCTGCAATAACTTCATTACACCACTAGAGGGAAACAAATTAACATAAATAAATTTTTTTAAAAGATGGCTTACAACAATAACATTATAACTTATTTAGATAGATTATTATCTACGAACTTGCCCAAAATTATAAATAATTTAAAATAACTTTATTATTTATAAAGCAACGTGAAAAAAAATACTAAACCGTATCAAACACACATAGTCTGGCAACATGTGGGTTGCCATGATACGTCACTGTTACCCTGCTTTCCTATTGGCTGGTCTGAACCCGGAAGCAGCATGGCGGTCTCACCAGAGCAGGACATCTCGAGCACTTATTTTGTTAGAGAGATTGAGAGAAATGACGGCTCTGTCCTGAAGGTGTATCAGTACAGTACAGGTGATGTAGGCTGTGTGGTTTGGGACGCGGCCATCGTGCTCTCAAAATACCTAGAAACTGAGCAGTTTAGTAAATCCGGGGTCAGGACATGGTCCTCTAAACACGTGATCGAGCTTGGAGCTGGTACAGGAGTGGTGGGGATGATGGCCGCATCCCTGGGGTGAGTACCAGATGCAGCAGGACAAGTGCTCATGTGTAGGAGTTCAGCTATTACCAGGGGTGACACTCAATACGCATGCGCAGTAGCATCCTCGGTACCATCCTATGATTTGTCATCTTGAAAACATCTTGTCTTTATTTTCTGTGCAAATAAAACCAAACCAAACCAAACCAAACCAAATAGCTATTGCACTGTCTCATTGGGGCTGCTGTAGGCTTGTGGGTAAGGAAGCAGTCTTGGGAGCAGAAGGCCCCAGGTTTGAGCGCCACAACCAACAAGACACGACTGAAGTGCCCTTGAGCAAGGCGTCTAACCCCCAACTGCTCCCTGGGTGCTGCAGATAAAGGACTTCCCACCACTGTGGGCATGTGTGCCCTTTGTTCACTAGTGTGTAAGTGTGTGTTTCATAGCCTGGATAGGTCAATTCCACTGCACAGTGGTCAGAAGAGTCACTTTCACTAATTGGCTGTGTCAGTTAGCATCATTGATATTTGATAATGCAGGGTTCGTGTAATGGTGTTCCCAACACTTCCGGAGATTTAACAAACCACAAATTAGATCCAAATTACTTAAAAAGTTTTTTTTTACAACACTCCCAACAAGGGCCCAAGCATATCAGCTGGTTTTCACATGAATGACGTAATTGTTTCATGCTCTGCCTAATATTTAAGCACCCACTGAAGAACACTTTGTAATGTTAGAGGTGGTGCTGCATCAACATACATTTCTCCTTGGCTCAAGAATCATTTGCCACATGATAAAACTATTTGTAAAAAAAAATGAACTTGCATCGTCCACAGACTAGGCATTAGGCATCTGATTTTTATGAAATTACAATTACGATTGGAGACAAAACTGACCCCACTGTCCCCTATGTGAACAACAGTAACTACTTTACTACTCATGTGTAGCCAGTGATCAGTTAAGAGTTTTGATGTGGATATTTGCATGTCACTGACTTAACACCTGCCCTCTTTTACCCACACAGGGCCAATGTCACAGTGACAGACCTGGAGGATCTCCAACCACTCCTTGAACTAAACATCCGGGAAAACCGAGACCTCCTCAGTACAGGCTCAATCACAGCCAAGGTACTGAAATGGTTTGTACCGTCCTTATGACTCTTGATTTACCTAGGTCAGGTTTTAGATTAATGTGGTTCATACTGGCTACTGTATCAGGCACACCTAGCATATATCTGCAGTCACTAGTCCTCTAATCAGATACACACCTACATACAGTTATGTATTTATAATGTAGCCAACGACACCTCATTGGATTACCACTGACCAGATGACCTTCTCAACACAGCAGTGACACTGATATGTTTGCACTGTTGCTGGGATTTACACTTACTAGCCAGTGTATTAGACACACCTACCAATATTTGGAAATTATTGCAATGTTTTCCATAAATAGTACATGTTTAGGTGGCAGGAACCCAGTTCGATTTTGGTTTACTGTTTGTTTGGAGTTTTGCATGTTCTCCTCATGTCTGTGGGGGTTCTGTTTGGGTTGTCTGGTTTTCTCTCGCTTCTCAAGTTGGCTTGAGCATTTTGATTCGGTGGATATTTCTCAATCGAGCAGTGACACTAAGGTCTTTTAAAAATGCCCCAGCAATGCTGCTGTACCAGTGCCAGTGCAACACCCACAACCACAATTGTTGGTGTGCTACAATAGTCCACCACCCTAATAAAATATTTAAACCAGTGGTTTTATGGTATTACTGACAAAGAAAAAAAACTTAATAGCTCTGTTATGCTTGTCGCAAAACACCAACTGATAAAAATGTTTAGGAGGAACAGTGTTTAACACTCCAGTTCAATTCCAGAGACATGAATCTATGCTAAGACACATTGAAGGATTTTTGGCGAATTCTGGCGAGCCCAGTATCTATAACACACTTGACATTGTCTCCCATCTGTATATTGTAAGTGTAATTGATTGTGTGTTTAATTGTTAGTGTGTATAAAGTATTAGTACTTAATCAAGTGGCATATAAGTGTATACATGAATAAATAAAATCTTCCATAACCATAATTAATACACTTGATTTATTTTAAAGGGGTGACAATGTGACAGACTTTTTGCCACCTCCAGATTACATTCTAATGGCTGACTGCATCTATTATGACCAGGTAATTCATTATATTTCACCAGGTACTATACATTAAGTGTACTTGTATAGCAAATAGATACATTCTAACAGGAGATGATCTAAAATTTTGCAGTCGGTGGTGCCGCTGGTGGAGACGTTGAAGCTCCTAGCTGGACCTGAGACCTGCATCATCTGCTGCTATGAGCAGCGTACTATGGGAGTAAATCCAGAAGTGGAGAAGAGATTTTTTGAGGTGAGTTCAGAGAATAAGATATGTCTAAGACTACTGATGCCGTGGTTGGTGTGGTACAGTGGTAAAATCATTGGCTCCCATGTGAGAGACCTCGGTTCGATTCCCGGTCTGGGCTACACCAATAAGACTCCTAACACTAGGTTGGCCTACCTGTAATACCAGTAACCCTCTAAATCACTCTGGATACAAGTGTCTGCCACATGCCGTTAATGTACATGTAAATATAAGACTGAACATGACTGACAAGAGAACTTGTATTTCCTTCACTACTTGTGCTCTGTAGCTGCTGTTGCAAGACTTTGAGGCTGAGGAGGTGCCAGCGGAAAGACAAGATCCTGAGTTTAACAGTCCCGACATTCACATTCTCCATCTACAGCGCAGACACAACTGAATTGGAAATACTTTTGTTTATTGGCCTGCCAAGCATTATGTAATTTGTTAGACAGTTAAACTTCATTGCTATGAGTTATTACTCAGGAATACACCATAAGACAATTTCCCTAGTGGCAGTTGAGCCAATCAGCATATAAATCTAAAATGATTCACAGTTGTATATCTTGTTTTAAACTGTCCAATATTTACTGGTTGACTAGAAGTCCTGTCTGTCTAGACTCAATTTTCCTGTTGAAGGCAGTGGGGTAAATGGAAAACGTTTTGAGTTCACTGAATAATAAAACTGTGTAATAAAATCAGTGTACATGTGACTTATAAAATATGAATTCTTTAATCTTATGTTGATTAGATTTGACTGATTAAATCAAGAATATTTTTCTAGAAAAGGTAAAAAAAATTATCTGAACACGAAACTATCATCTTAAAACACTATAAAGAATGTTAATAGTCATTATTCCTCTTTATGGTTGGCAGGTCCGGTGTGTTAGGTGTGTTATTTTTTTTAGTTAAGAATAAATTGTCACACCTTCTGAAATAGTATCTAAGCCATACAAGCTTGTGTGATCCTAATAGATTATAAATACAGGCATATTTTCAGGTACTGTGGATTTATGCCATACTTTGTGTCTCTGTCTTCATTGCCTGTCTCCTGACTCTGTTTAGACAGATGGTACATTTTTTCCCTCATCACTGTATCCAATCCAGTCTTTTTCCTTGAAGTCATTAAAATATTTTCCATCCCTCTTTTCTCTTGTTATTTCTAACCACTGTAGAAAATAGCTGTGCTTTTCAGCTCGTACACTGCTGTGAACCTTCATATCATATTACCCATACTGTTAATTAAATGGCTTTAGTATTTCATCAAATCGTTTTTTAACAAAATTTTATTCTGTGTGTGTTTGGAACATGATAAATATTCAGCATAGATCCTTGTGAAAAATTGGATATAATATATATAATATATATCAGGTATAAAGAGACCTATCATGGCAGGGGATTTACCTTTTCACTAAAGGGTTTTTTTTTTTTTTTTTTTTTTTTTTTTGCATACTGTGTAATTCTCATTTCACCCAGCAGGTTCTCTGGTTAGGCAAAACCAACACGTGGAACTCAACAGACACCATCAACTTTTATAACGGATGAGTGGAGAGCAGACAAATGGGTCTGCTCCTTGAAATATTACTTTTGTTGAAATATTTATGCTGCAATTAATACTTAAATGATTTTCCTTATTTTGAGACAAGTGTTGGTGGAAAATATTTAAAGCCACTATCAAAAGGTTTCTCAGTAATTTTAGTTTATAATCAGTTCATCTGATTTTCTCTAGTCTAGTGCATTCTGTAGTATAGCCCCCAGTGTGTATTTGGGGGAATTCTGCATTGAACCCTGGGGAGATTAGTGCAGAGATTAGGGCATTTTCACAGCCCTATAGCATGAAGCAAGGTCCATGCTCCTCTACACAAACACAGGTCTCTCAGTGCCTTTCACAGAGCCGCTGTTTACACAGCAGTACGACTATCACTACCACATGCGTCAACCTGCCTGTTTCTCACACAGCAGGCTGTGGCTGAACTTTTCTTCCTGGGTATGTTATTCACAGCTATTACCTGGAAAACTTTGTGAAACATTTGTTTTCATGATGCACCTTTGTGCAACCCAACATCACTAACATGTATGCACTAGTTTTTATCTTAGAGAAACTATCAATGACACAATTTGTCATCCTTCAAGGGCCATTTTAGAAATATTTCCATGTTATCTTTTTGAAATAGATTCTTAATAGTCCAGTCTGTTATCTTTCCTTTGGTAAATCCAGAAAATATTCCATGCCCTGTACTTATTTTCAGCAGCAATAAACAATAAATCCAGAAGACAGTTATCACAGAACACACACACACACACACACACATAACAATGGAAGTTAATGGTCATAAGATTTAAATTTATTGTTATCTTGGCACCAAACCATCATGCCATCATAAAGACGTACACTCAGTCAGGACAGGACTGGAGTAGCACTACCCACTGTACGACCTGGTTGCCTTTCATTAAACATCTTATTCTAAAATTGCTGTTAGTTGTTGCTGCTATAACCACCTCTGCTCCTCCTCAGAAGACACTAAGCATTTCAGATCTTCCCAAAGGAGTTCAGTGGGGTTGAGTTCAGGGCTTTGCGCAGACCACTTGAATTCTTCCAAGTTATTGTATAAAAGGATGACTATAATTTTTGAGTTTTAATGATCTTTTAAAAAATTAAGCCAATGCTTAATGGAATGCTTAAAAGATTGATCTCACCAATTACCTCTTTATGTCAGTAATGTTTGGCCAAAATCTTGTAATGTTCTGTGAAGTTAATCAATATGCAATAACTGTTTTATGCTGGTCAGACTTGTGTTGGATCCACAAGCCATTCTAGTAATATGGCTGGACTGAGAGGGCATTCACACACTCATTTATACCTATATAATTTACTATTTCCTGGAGAGAACCTGTATAAATTCACAAAAAATGTATAACTTCAAAGACCTGAGCTCAGGATCAGAAACCCCAGACACCCTGTAGCAGTTCCCAGTGCACCACTATTCCCTGAAGTTGAAATACTAGTCAGCAGCTTTTTATCAGACACCAGCCAGTCTGTGCCCCCGAGGGCACAGTGATGTTACACAGACTACTGAGGTTAAACCCTCTAAAACCCAAGCAGAGACACTTGTTCTGAACAACCTTACTGCAGACGTCCGCTACACTGAGCAGAGTCCACTTTCTTACACATATAATAAATCATGCCACTAATCTAATTAATGTTTTAAGACTTACAATTACAATACATACACAAGACAAGAGATAAACAGGCTAACTACAACTACAACTATAAATTAATATGTATATAAGTAATAAAGGAGGACTTGAACCATGAGGTCATCAACCAGCCTAATTCATTTTTGTACTATTAGGTCATGGTTTTCTATAACTCATGCTGGCTCATACCATGTAGACGTGTGAACCAGCTGAGGAAAAGAAACATCATAATGAGTTCCATAAACCACATCATTTCATAAAACCTACCCGACTGCATCCAAAAGTACTGGCTTACTAACAACAAATCCACATCTAAAGGCTTTCTCTCATGCTGAGAATGTTTTCTCTGCTAATCAAGAAGAGGATAAAAAATAAGAAAAAAAATAGTGCATTTTCCAACCTCTCAGACAAGTGGTTCAGTGGTTCACTAGATCCAGCAGATGACTATATCTTTAACAAGCCTAAGCTTTTTTGTTTTGGTTCAGTGATACCATGCCAGGCTATATTTAACTTCGCATGTTAAAATTATCACAATGATATTATTTCACGTCATTATGTTTCCAGCTCAGACACCCACACACAAGGGTACTGGTTACTATATTTATTATAATACCACAGTGCTATTATTTCTTTCTGCGGTAATAAAACAGATTAATTTGACATTCCATGTGAGAGATTAAGAATATTTCAAATTGGACTGTCAGTATACACAAGTACAAGTTCGAATATCAAGACACTTAATTGTGTTTTTGCCCTTGTATCATCTATAACCGATAGGTGGCAGGCATGATGTGAACTCGCCCATTGCTGAAGAGCAGTACAGTAATTTTCCCAGGTGAAAAGGTGGGTATTTAAGTTATATTGAGTGTTATTGAACAAATTTGGACAGATTCTTCAAATGATCCTAAAGTCCAAAGACCTTGCTCTTGTGTTTTAAGAAAAAATACATTATAGTCAGATTGTAGCTCAGATATGACGCATGTAACCCCCCATTACAACTCACTTCCTTGACAACAGTTACTAAGGGAAACCCACACTTCCTCTCTTTGAGGCTTAGATGTAAGAGATCAGAAGTTGCACACAAATGCCAATGAAGTACAAACTACACACTGCTTTTGGTAGAGGCACGCAGAGAAAACCATAACCATGTGTCTTTAATTTTAACATGCTTAGGGCATTGATCTCTGGGTGACAGAAGTTTGCACTGCAGGTCATTTGATAAGAACTGGGGACTGTTGAACGCTATGAATGGCGTTGTTCAGGGCTACATACAGTGAAACATTTCCACATCATTTACACAGAAAACTGTTAGGACAAACTGTAGATAAGTAGGACCCTGAAGACATTTTCTTGCTATACTAGTGATAAAGGTTTAGAGCTAAGAATCGCTCTAGGGGTTTTCTTAAAAGCACAGAGGAAAATTATTAACTTGAAAAAGCTGATTTGTATGTGCGTTGAAGTAATACCATGACACTGACTGAACCCAGTATGATTATTCTCTGAAATTATGAGAACTTCCCCATTAGCAAGAAAGGAGGTGTGACATACTGTTATACATTACAGGCCATCTGTGCCTCTGATTGGTGGACAGTGATATCATATGGAGCGTTTCTCTCATGGCTTTGGAACTGAGTAGCAACTGCTGAGTGTTCAATATGCATTCACACACAAACAGATGTAGTGAGAAGCTCTGTTCATTAGCAAATCATAGTGTAGTCTCGAAGCTGTCAGTGAACACATTGATATGCCAATACGGTCCAAAACAAAATTCCGCGCTAGTGAGGTTATCACTTACTCATAGACCCCGTCCATATTGCACAAATCAGTCTGCCACACAGTGTCAGTGTTGGTGTGAGCATCTAAGTGGAGTCCTCTGGTCCGGTTGAGTCAGTGGAGAAAGGGGAGTGGACACAATGTGCCAAGGATCTGGGACAAAAGTTGTAAGCAAAGCCTGTGCTGACTCAGCAGGGAATACACACTGAAGACTTTCCATGCAGTGCATAGTGGCTCACAAAGAAATCTTGGCATCCGTGATCACCTACAGGTCGGTGCCGGAAAAGCATCCTTCACTCGAATGACCTGTGATCAGATGTCGCTCTCTCACACGTGGCTTATCCATTATAAGTCTAGCAGCAGTGCAGGTCCATGATCAGCCATCTCACGCTCAGTGTCTGAGCACAGAGGAGTCATTGTTTAGCTCAGAAAGAATGCTCCAGAAAAAGCCAACCTCATCACACTTCTGATTTAAAAACACAGCCTCCAAAATAGAAATGAGGATGGATGATTAAAAATAGGCTCTGATTCCAAAACAGATGTTTCACAGACATTTTAGCTGTAACTTGAACTCAGCTGACCTCATCCCTGTGTGTGCGTGTGTGTTGGAGAAGGAGAAAAATCGGACAGCAGTTATAAATTATATCAGTAAAACAACTCTGCCAAAATGAATTTGGTGGCTTAGTCAGGAATGCTCATATTTAAAATACAGATGGTGAAGCAAATCAATCTGCAGACGGTTGTGGCTGCTTTCTCACCAGCCACTATCTTTGGTGTAGCAGTGATATTGAGGTTATTTGTTGTTACTACATAGCGATTTTGGGGTAGTACACAAATATATACAGATAAGAGTAACAACACGTGCTGCCAGTAAGAGGAAATGTTCTTTAAGAGAAGCTGGCCAGACTTTCAACTTGTACAATCACTTTCTCTGTAAAAGGCTTTATGTTTTATAATCAAATCATGACACCTACCACATCCTAATTCAACTTACATTTTAAGCAAATTAGACATCTATTGTACCAATTTGTAGTGGCACCGAAAAGCACTGACTTCATTCATTCGTCTTCATTAACAGCTTCATCCTGGTCAGGGCCACAGAGGATCCCATCCTGTGAGGGTACAAGACAGGGACAACAAGGGGCAATTTATAGTAGTTAATCCACCTTGGGCCATGTTTTTTTGGCGTAAGCCCACACAGACACAGGGAGAACATGTGAAATGCCACACAGTCTGAAAACTGAGCTCAGGTTTGACTCAGGGATCATGGAGCAGTGAGGTGAGCATCATTGAGCAGCCCAACTTTTTTAAATAAAAAAAATTATATTTAAAAAAGAACTTTATAAACTTTTTTTATTTATATTTATTGGTGTCTAAGATGAAGTGTCCAACATAGCTGCCAACAAAGAGGATCTTACAT
>JAOVVF010000002.1:13583726-13595385 GCA_028565595.1 Duopalatinus emarginatus | reverse complement strand
TGAGGTGAGCATCATTGAGCAGCCCAACTTTTTTAAATAAAAAAAATTATATTTAAAAAAGAACTTTATAAACTTTTAAACTTTTTTTATTTATATTTATTGGTGTCTAAGATGAAGTGTCCAACATAGCTGCCAACAAAGAGGATCTTACATTAATGGTATTTGTTCATTGTCCTTTAAAAAATATTTGTTACCATGTCTATAATTCATAATACGTTCTAATAAGGAACACAGAGGCATATTAATAAAGCAAAATAAATGTGTCTCAAATCTCTGTCAGAATTAATTTATTCACTCACACTTCATCAGTGCTTGGCAACAGAGTCCTTTCTCAAGTCTCCAGCCAAAATGGCTAAGCATTTCAATATCATGCTTAAGACAATTGCTCCCAGTCGGATCCTTCTCCCTTTGCATCCACAGTACCAGAGCAAAGAGCCAAGCTCTCCTCCCGCCCTGTCTGCTGCAGCTGTTCCTACTGAGCTCTTTGCGGAAGACTATTGGCATTGTACAGCTAATATAAATCAGCTCTTGTTCTGTTTGCACACAGGACAGCCCGGCCGAATGCTTGCAATAGTGCAAATAATGACTCAGAAAAGCAGACACGTTTTACTGTAACTACTGCACAGTAAATGAGGGTGTATTGGTAGATTGGGCTGTTCTGAGATGCATGCTACTAATTCTGAAAATGGAGCGGTTATCCGATACTCAGAAATGGTGGGAAGACACAAGATCAGGCAAATGAGGCAAATGTAAATTCTTTACTCAGGTAACGGTGCAATTACTCATCTAACTAACTGCAGTCGTAAAAGTGAAAGTAAACCAAGTGGAAAAGTAATGTACGTAAAGTAATAAATGTTCATAAAGTATTTAAGTAGAAGTACAAGAATTCACAAACAAGATTCACAAAAGAAAAAATATTTCAAATCAGTCATGCATTTATCTTCAGTAACCAGTAACTAGGACAGGGATGTGGATCTGGAACCTATCCACAGACACTAAGTGCAAGGCAGCGTGAAAGAAAGGAAAGTGAAAAAAGTGAAGTGATTAACCCACTGTGCTTGCACACAGAGGAATGTGACCTCTGCATTTAACCCATCTGTCAAATGAAATACACACTCCTAAACACACTTGCTGGGAGCAGAGGGCAGCCCCTATCCACAGTGCTCAGGGAACAGTTGGGCGGTTAGGTGCCTTCAGTCCTGTCTTGTCGGTATGGGGGAACAAATCTGCAACCTCTCTAATCTTGAGTTACCGCAGCCTATGTCGAATATAGCCTGAACGGGACTCAGTCCAGGTAAGAGGAAACCGGAGAACCTTGAGGAAACCTATGTGAATAAGGTGAGAACCTGTTGAACAGGCAGTAACCTTGAGCACTGTATTAAACCAGGGACCATGGAGCCATTAGGCAGCATTACTACTCACTTCGCCACCATGCTGCCCTTCCTTAAACCTGATTTTTTAATTTATGGTATATTTTATGGTAGATTAATACTACTTTAACCAATAAATGTGTGAGAAGGTTAAACATAAAACAAAATGTGTAACTTAGTGTTTAACTTAGCAAACTAACTAAGTAACTAACAATAGCTTTATTTGTTGATTAAAAACTAGTGGGATATTTCTAGCTAACTGTCACAATACAAGCTTTAAAGATTTTAAAGTATGTCATTATTTCCCATCTCTGGTGATTCGAATGTACTTCAACAGATCTTAAATACCCAAATTCTTCTCAAATCATTTGAAAACCATATGAAACATAGTCATAGCTTGTTTTATTAAACTTCTTGTAAATGACCCAGAAGTCATTTGGCTGGATCCTGAATTTTTTTTAGACAGTTTATCTATGGAAAATTAGCCTTTAATTCATTATGAACCACAAGTAAGTAATCGCTCGCCATAGCCGCCAACTGCAGGGATTTTAACACAGATGGCTCCATTCAAGTTTCGGAGCCACAACAGGAAGAGAGCTAACTATAAACCACTTCCTGTGTCACATGAAGAGCAATGGCATGTTGTGTTTATGAGCAGTACAGGACAATTACTGCTAAAACTCTGAAGAGAGATAATAAACTCGATGGCATGCATGAACAGGAATGCAGAGGGAAAATTCTGATATAATAGCAGGAGCATGATTTGCTGTGTCTTTTTTGTGATTCTTATATGCAGTCAAGACTTATAAAATAGAATAAAAGAGTTCAGTAGATCAACTGAATCATATAACATGAGAATGCAGTTTAAGCACACGTTTAGCCTGTTTTTTTTCCACTTCAACAGAACAATATTCTGCCTAATCTACTGGATTTGCCTAATCATACACATAGATTGGCATTACAGTGCATTAGGGAAGCAGGTCAAAGGGACACATTATCATATGTCATCAATCATACATCTCCATGAGCAGCAGGTGTATGGTTGTTGGGTTCAATAATTAACTGTATTGACTAGGCTTTGCCATTTCACTGTGAAATGTCTCTGTATGAAAGGAGTTTGGTGTGATCTCCCTATGTCAGCATGGGGTTTTGCCAGGTGCACCGCTTTCCTCCCACCTTCCAAAAAACACGAGAGGTGAACCTGCCTTGTGTCCAATGATTCCGGGTTGGCTCTGGACAAACCATGACCCTGATTAATAAGAAAACTGATAATTGACTGACTGACTGACAGTAATTAATCTGGGAAATTTACACTTGAGCAAATCAAAGATTAATAGCTGAACGCTGACAGTTTACTAGTGCCAAAATGGTAGAGCCACCACAATTTATGGCTTCTTAAAGGTGAGACCTTGGTGTCATGAAAAAAGGCCAGATTTAGCCAAAAGGTCCCCAATATTCAGCCACAGTGTCAGTGACAATGACATCCATATCCTACACATTTGAAATCAAAATAAAACGACAATTTCTATACATTCTATATATTTCAAAATAAGATATTTATTCTTTTATAACCTGATGTACTTTTGAGTACTGGATTCTTGGGTGTACAAATAGCTTGTTTAGTTTAATGATTGTAACTGAATATGAATATTTTTGACCACCTGGTTATCAGAAGACATTTAGGCAGGCAAAAAGTGTCCCCAAAAAGAACCAACATTTCTTGAAAGGCAGAAAATAGTCTCCACCTATGATACCAATCCACAAAGCCTGGTGTAAATTACTCACTCAAAGCAAGCAGTAGCACTCCTGTCAGAACGTTTCCTAAGCAACAGGTCAAGCAAACAGGGCTTCCAGTGAATCTGTTACACACACTGAAAACAAAAAAGGTTGGCTGGTTACGCCCTTAACTAGGGTGAGCAACCACACAAAACTGCAGGAATTGAGTCGTGCCCATTGAGAACAAAGAGGATATGCAGACTGAATGTAGTGCTTCAGGTCAAAGAATGCATAACTGTGGAGCATTCTCTAGACAATTGAGATGAATACATATTAGATAGAATAAAGGTCTGGGAGTTGAAGCAATAATAGATGTACTTAAGGTTATGGCCATACAGGCCATATAGTTACATCACTTTTTTCCCCAAGCTGGAACAGTCCTCCCCTTTCCATGCCTTCCCCATTCATTTTCTTTTTCCGCAGGAAGTCCAGCATCAGAATTCCAGACATTCCCCTGGAAATACTTATTCACACAGTATTCTTTCTGGGTGTGAAATGAAGATCTTAAGACACAAAAAGAAAGAGAAAGAGTATATATATATATCTCTGAGGGACATCAAAATTATAAGATTAGTCTGTACTTTGTTAGATCTTACACATTTCCTTCAACAAAACACAGCAGATTTGTATGAATGTAGATTTAAGAGACAGATCTTCCTTTAAACATATCAAGCAGGCAGCTCTTGACCTTCTGTTGTCTTTCCTGTTCTCTCTCATTTTCCAATGCTCACTTCTCTGTTACCAGTGTCATCCGAGAACATCTGTAACTGAGCAAGGCCAAGGTCAGGGTTAGGAATGCAAACACTACAGGACGCCCACTGCTCCATTACAAACGCAGCCAATTCTGTGTGCTATGGCTTACAGAGCACCAAAAGGCTGTACCTTCTAAAAATGTATCATTTACACCCATGCAGCATATATGTGAAACAGAAACTGACGTGATGCAACCTAGAGCCAGCCAGAGATATATTTTCACACTGAAACAGGACACAGATAGCGTGTAAAGTTATCTGATAGGGGGCATGGCTCCTTACAAGGACACATCCTCATTCATGAGCACAGGGCCATGAACTCAAGTATATTGTATCCAAATGTGTGCTGCCTGTAATGCTGCGTTTCATATGTTTCCCACATTGCTCTGCAGATTCAAGCTCTCTGTGCTTCTAGGCTGGCACTGAGGAAAGACCCCCTGGGTGGGAAAACTCAAGAACTCCAACTAATCCTATATTTGCCAAAAATAGAGTTCGGCCAACCCATCCCACAAAGTCGTCCTTAGCATCAAACCATGATTTGTGGGACAGTAAACACTCCCCTTTTGTGTTTAATCTTATTTAATAGCAGGACTGAAGCACATCTTCAGTGAGACTCCACACAGTCTAATCCATGGATTCCTCACTGAGGTACAAGTTCTGATACATCTCTCCATTATACTACAAACAAGCATCAACTCATTCTTTTAGCCGTCTTACTGACATGCTCATTGATATAGAACAAAGCAATATTGAGCTGATTGGTCAATATGGGGGACATATGGGTCCACACAGACAGAAACACCACTTCTTCACACCACTGGTGGCTCACAGTGAGCAAACACTTTATGAAGACGTTCTGTGGTGGTTCCTTTGTCTGCCATCTGTAGTTCTAAATGCAGCATTTACATACATACATTCACAATGTTTGAACCACAGGATAGTGATAGCTCAGTAATTATCTTCAGTGAAGCCAAAAAGCCTCAACTAGCTCTATGCATGTATTACATTTTACCTCATTTGTAACTTTATTTTAGATGAAGTATGTGCCAGAAAAAAAATCAATTTTATTTATTATTTTACTCACAGTGCCTAAAGGTACGACTAGTAATCTAAGAGATGGCTGAGAAGTGTCAATACGGCCCATTTTTTATGAGCACAGTTAAGTCCTCTAAACCATATAATAGTTGTCGAATAGTTAGTCTAAATACAGAGCTGAAATTATAAGCTCATCATTTACATCACGCAGCCCCACCTCATTCTTACACAGACACCACAGTGACCACTTCCTCCGCTCAGCTTAGACACACGCAGACATGTTAAAACCTTAACTTGCATATGGTGATAGGATGAACAACATATGCGAAAGGTTGCATTTCACTGACTACATATTAATATAAGGTTACATAAGAGTCACTGATATTTTCCAACTAGGTCATTACACTATAGCATATATAATGCTGTTTTTTTTGTTTTTTTTTTACCTCCCTCTTTAAAGGCTCACTGGTGTCTGGAAAGGGCTGGACGGTTACATGCAGCTGTCTAAAGTGGAAGTGAAACTCTCAGATGTGTGTGGACCTATTTGGAAATCCTTTGTCATACTTCCTCATAACAGCACGCCTTACATTCCACCTGTGGAAAAAAACTATCCTCACAGGCTGTGTGCCGTTAAAGAGGCTTCGAAACAGTTAGTTAATATTTGCAATCACCTGCTCTTTCATGACTTTATCAAATTTATTAAAACAAGACCTTTGTTATAAGAACATGGCCATTTACAAAGTCACTGATACAGTTTTTAGATAACTAAAACTGTCCAAAACTCTGATTCAAAGTGCGATCTGGGGACCACCATGGGGCTCATGATTTTCTAATATGGTTACAGTGATGAAAACCACAGCCCACCGTTATTGAACTATTTTATGCCTATAAATGGCAGTTAGCATTTAATGATATGTTTAATAAAAGTGGGTTCTATGGGTATATAGACATAAAACCTAATTCTCAAATCAAATTAAATACTGACCCTGTGGTCTGTGATTTAAAGTTACAGTCTAACGGGTTGTCAGACGATCCCTGACAACTGCCAGCTTTGACAAAAATCCACACTAAAACATGTTCCTTGTATTAGATAGGCCAGCTAAATGTTTCGTTTCACACAATACTACACAATCCTAAAAGACACAATTTGACTGCAGATGAGTATCTTCCTGATTGGACTACACAACTGGAAGCAAGTCATTTGTTTGGCCAGCAACATCACGAGGAAGTCAGGTGAGACTGCTTCCTTGTTTTAGGATGTTCGGCAGGTTTTAGGTGATTAAAACAAACTCTGGTATCACTGCTCCGTTAGTCTGGTTCATGTGAACAAATGTGAACGCTGCCAACCAATCTGTGGGGCGCACCAAACACACCTAGGAATCTTGGTCGTGGTCTGCTTTCAAATGAACTGTGGTGTGGTTTGATTAAAGTAAGAAAGCAGCACGGACCAAAGACATCTAGATTAACCAATATACAAAAACCCAGATTCAGCTGTTAAAAACTATGATCTGACAAGAAAGAAAGAGCAGGAAGACCAGCTAAACCATTAGCAGAGGGCAAACCTGGAGCAATGAGGAGGTAAAATGCCTTAACATTAGTTTCAGCAGGCACAATTGGAGTACACTGGAAAAAACACACGAACCACTGTCTTCTTGCAGCGTACCTTTGTTAGTATGTGTAACAAAGGCATTCATGGTTCTGTTTTGACTTCTTTATATGTTTTATAGGCTCTGGCGAGTTCTTAGCTGGTATAAAATATACATATACACACATTATATATATATATATATATATATATATATACACACATACATACACACACACACACAACTCAAGGGGAAAATTAAACCCAGCACACAGCATTGTTGTGGATGTAGTGAAAGTTTGGTTGCAATATACACAACCATAAAAGCTATCAAATAAGATTCATATGCCTTTCATTTACATTTTTTGGTTTGATGTTAAAAATGCCAGTGGGAACTAAGTAAAACAAGTGCGACAATGTATCATTTTCAGATTTGGTTCGGACATAGTGAATTGAATTACATAAAAGTGTAAGTATAAAACAAACCCTTAGTTTAAAGAGGAAAAGCAAGAGGGAGTTGACTCATTCATTTGAGTTAATGCGTTCAAAATGGTGGACAGTTCAACAAGTGACTCAAGCACTTGGTAATAACAGCTGTGTCAGCAGCAGTACAAACATTTGTGCTGCACACCAGCAGCTTCCCATCGGCTTTCTGTGTGAAGCAGTTGAGCAGCTGTGCGACCTTTGGGATGTATCCTGTTTTCAAAGATTACAGTAAGAGAATGCTTAGTTAGGTAAAACCATGACAGCAGCAGAGGTTCCCCCCTTAAATTTGTCTACTGAAAAAGTAAAATGTAAAACAAACAGCAGAACCCTCTCAGAAGCTTATCTAAAACCCACATATTTTTCCTGAAGGTTAGTGAACAGTGCTCAGCCAGTGCTTAAGTCAAATATTAAACTTGGCTTGCATTCTTTACATTCCTACACATCATGGCTTTGTCCCAATTTGTAAACCACAATAAAATACACAGATCAACTGTGACATTAACACCACCTGCCCTGCCAAGTCATGTACTCCACAAGACCTCTGAAGGTGTGCTGTAGTATATGGCACCAAGACATTAGCAACAGACATTTCTGTGGAATCAGACCAGACAGGCTAGCCTTCACCCCACCCCAAGCATCTCAGCAAGCCGTGGGCACCCATGACCCTGTCACTGGTTCATCAGTTGTCCTTCCATCAGTTGACCACTTTTTAGAGGTATTAACCACCTGCTGTTTTGGAGATGCGCTGACCCAGTCATCTTACCATAACAATTTGGCCCTTCCTACCTATTATCATCAAGAACTCCTTGTTCCCTTTCTGCCTAATATATTCAGCCCTTTAACCGGTGTCACCGAACCAATATCAGCCGAGTTACTTTGACAATGATCAAAGTGCGAGTTAGAGGTCTGAGTCAGAGAATCTCCAAAACAGCAAGTCTTGTAGGATGTTCCCAGGATACACAGTGGTTAATACTCATGTGCATAGGGCGTGAATCCAAGTCTGATCTATAAAGAATTATATATATTTTTTTGTGCCAGGTACCACAGAACACCTTCAAAAGCCTTGTGGAGTGTGTCTTGATGGGCCAGAGCTGTTTAGGCAGGTGGTGATAATGTTATGGCTAATTGGTGTACAGCCTGATGAACATTACCACTTTCATTTACATACAAAAGACTCACATAACTCACATGCTTTAAATGCAAAGAGAAACTAGCAAGATTTTATGAATTTCCCCTTACTCATTTCAGTCTTGCATCTTAAAATCCCTGTAAGTAACTCAGTTAAGAAATTACTTTCAAAGTCTAAAAAATGGATCAAAACGAGAATGAAGTAAAATCTTTAAAATGTCTACGTTTAATTGGATGGTACAATTACAATTAGTCTGTGAACAATAGTCTGTGAAATGAGTAAAGCAATGAGAGAGAACGAGTCATGTGAAAGATTCCCCATTTATATGGCAAGTTCAGTTCACTCTGATGCAAGCACTAGATGCAAGAAGGTTACAATCCCACATTCTGATGACATATAATTTCTAGTGACATTCTGATAGACTGAAATTAGTCTAAGTTGTACAAAAATGACTAACTGGTTTACAAAAAAAAAGAGGATTTGGCTGCTTTATTTGATTTTTGGGATATATGATGATGAAGAAACCCCAGGGTTCAATCGTGAAACGTGACAGTGTGATGTAGATTTGTTTTACCTTTTTTTTTTTTTTTACAGTTTATGAATGTCATGTGCTCCTTCCAGAGTAAATATCATAGACTTGCATATAATAAAATGTTCCATGGGGTCATTTACAGTTTAACTATCTTGTGATGCCAGTCTTATGAGGACAATGGTACATTTTAACTGCTCACATACTTGGCTATTAAGTGTGTTACAATTTTGTCAGTAAAACTGTCCTACAGATGATCTGAAATGTCTTGCTTATTGATATTAATAAGCCAACTTATTACACCACATATGTGGACTATTTGCAGGAAACAGACCTTTTTCTTTCTCCCCCCCCCCCCACAGACTCCAAAAACAGACAACAGACAGAAGGGGTCCAAAAGAAGAAGCTTTAACCAAAAGTTAAATCAAAAAGAAATAATGAATCAGAGATAGAAAGCCCTACATCAATTAGAAAAAAATAATATATGGAATCTGAATTAAGGAAAAAAAAATCTGAAATGCTTAAAGCAACAGTTATTTAAGAGATGTGACCCAAGTCACAAACAATAGCAAGCTACAAAGCAAGCAAACCCATTCTCATTCAAAACTATAAATTATTAGTTAAGGGATCATTTGAACGATCAAAAAATAAATGCAAATATAATCCAAACTTTTTTGAGCATACTGAAATAAATGTTGTTAAGTTTATTCCTTGGATTTTTTTTTTTTTAATTTTCCTTCTTAACTAAAATAGTCCAGGCCAAAGCAAGCGGTCATTAAGATTTGTAATTAGAGGTGAGCCACGTCAAGCCTTCATACAGTCCATCACCTGTGGTGGCGCACGAAGGCTGCACGTACCAGTTGCGGTCTCTGATGCGTGTGAGTCCAAGCTTCTCCTGGATCTCGTGTGGCTTCATGGCATCCGGCAGATCCTGCTTGTTGGCGAAAATCAGGATTATGGCGTCCCGCATCTCCCGGTCGTTGATGATGCGGTGCAGCTCCTGTCGGGCCTCGTCGATGCGATCCCTGTCTGCGCAATCCACCACAAAGATTAAGCCTTGCGTGCCTGTGTAGTAGTGGCGCCATAGTGGGCGGATCTTGTCCTGGCCTCCCACATCCCACACGTTGAACTTGACGTTCTTGTAGGTGACCGTCTCCACATTGAAGCCCACCGTAGGAATAGTGGTCACTGACTGGCCCAGTTTCAGTTTGTAAAGGATGGTGGTTTTTCCTGCTGCATCCAGGCCCAGCATCAATATCCTCATCTCCTTGTTACCGAATATCTTTGACAGCATCTTCCCCATGTTTTAAATAGTTCATAAATATTTCCTTCACTCTAACAGTAAAATATACTCAACAGGCAACGTTACCTGAAAGTGTAATACAATGGCTGCTGGGGATACTTTGTCAAGTAGAACCAGTTACTTTCTGAGTATGTCAGTTGGTCAATCAACATGAACTATGAGTCAACTCCCACAGGAGCAGTTTATAAAGGTAGTAAAGTTAACTTGAAAAGGCAATTCAGAAGCTGGTGAATGAACTAGTGAATAACACGATGTAAATCTGTCACACGGCTCATAATGATCACAGCTAGCAGCAGTAAAGATGTGCTTCTAATGTTATCTGATCTCCTTGGATAAAGTGAAGCGTTTAAGCAACACAGTTTACAAACTGGGACTGAAACGTCTTCTGTGGCGACACGTGAAATGTGTACAGTAATCCTCACGTTTAAGACAATTAGGACGTTAAAGCAGCCTTAGACACGGCACTGGAGCTGTCAGATATCCGCCTGAGGCCTCGAGGAGCCCTTGCTTGCTTTCTGCCACTTCCTCTTAACGTGTGAACGCGCGGTTACGGAGCTTCTTTTATTCGCCTTTTCTCAGCTAGAGGTGGGGAAAGATTTCACAGGCCCGTCGGTGAAGCTTGAATATTTTTTTCCTGACACCTCAGCTGTCATCGGGGCCGCCCGGAGTCGACGTGCATCGATTTCAAACGTCCTGTGTGTGAAATCCTCCCGCCGTCCCTCTGTGAGACAGAGACAGGGAGGCAAGTCAGACAGCCGGAGTGCCAGAGCACAACTTAGCCAAGCTAACCGTTTTAGCCAGCTAGCCGTTAAGCTAGCCGAACAAACCATGCACGTTCAGTATAACACACTGTACAGAAACTCGACAAGATACATTTCTACTTAAAAACACTCTCATATATGGCGAAAATCAAACAAAACGTATATTTACGGTACCTGTAGAGGCTCATCATTCTATAATAGGCTTTAGTCCAACGTTCCCCCAGCAGGCAGCCGCCTCTCAAAGCGCCGAATGAAAAACCGGAAAAGGTGTGGACGAAACTCATCCGCCACTTCCTGTCAGTTGCCTTGTCGTAGCCACCTTGGCGGAGTTCCAAATCACTTCCTTCTTTCTTCGTAAGCACCCTATATAGGATATGATAAACCGCTTCTGGAGTCTATGTAGTGCACTATATACGTTTAGTAAGACGGAATTTGAGATGGATCCTTTGTATTCTGCCTAATCAAGCTCAAATACGACATCTAGTGTCAACAAAATGAACTGCTTTTTATACTGCATCAAAGAAATACTGGTTTTCAGCTCGGGATTAATGCGTAAACAAAAAATATAAATCAACACAACATGCAAATAACCATTTGCAGTGAAAACTTACAAGAATGGACATGAATTGCTGAGCTGTTTTTCCATTGGAATTTTTATTAGACTGTTTCTGCTTCGAATTGATACTATTCTCTTTTCTTTGCTTCTTTACTAGCTCCAGAGCACAAAGCTTTCCGCAACCGACACGTTTCTTCATTTCTTTTCATTAATACAGACCTTAATTCTCAGTACCCTAAAATATCTGTATACCAGGAGTGGGGTTCGAACCCACGAGGACATATGTCCATTGGATCTTAATAAGTGCTGTGAGTTAAATGTTGTAAATAATTTTGTGATCATGTGTATATACAGTATACATTGTGTTATTTTATTAC
>JAOVVF010000002.1:13556591-13568080 GCA_028565595.1 Duopalatinus emarginatus | reverse complement strand
ACAACATATAACAATTCTAGCACTACAAAGATGGTAATACTGAATAAAATAGTATGTAATATAATGAACTCAAGTCTTAAGCTAAAGTCACAGAAGTTTATTTTGACCTTTATGCATAGAGCGCTGGTTGTTTCTTATTCATATGTCGTTTCTCAGTGTGTCATTTCTATTGTTAAAAGAAACTGGTGTACATTGAGTCACAGCCACCCCCATGCGACCGGTTCAACAAGTCTGATCAGTTTATCCTCTGATGCAGAGTGTGGCAAAGAAGTCGCTCTGAATCTAGTTCTGAGAAATTTATACCAAACACCTCATCTGTCCCATAAATGAAGCAATGTTTTCTGATCTAAATTTGTAGTATGACATATAATTACTTTGAGGAATTGAAAGTAATGCACTGTACATTTTCCACCATTATTTCACACAGGTATGCCTCTACTTTCATCATAAGCTGTTCCGAGGTAATCGTGTTACCAAAGTGGATGCCGGGAGTTTTGATGCCTTTGACTCCCCCAACCTGGCTCCATTAGTCAACGCCGAAGTTGATATCAAAAGTAATTTGAGCTAGTTCACTTAACTGCCTCAAAACAGAAGAGTGGTTGTCATCTGATTTCTGATAATTTGATCTCTGCCTTCAGTTTCCTGCTAGATTATTGTTTTTATCCTTCCTCTCTGCAGTAAATTGGGACACGGTGTGGAGGGCAAACACAACAGCAAAGTTCAGGGTCAACACACAGATGAACCGCAACGTGGGCCTCCTGCGTTTATTTCCCGGGATCACTGCTGACACTGTAAGATGATGTTCCGCTGCATGGGTCTGACTGTAGATGTCACACAGCCATGTCTTTTTAATGACCTTTACAGATTGTATTACTGAAGATACCGTACTTGAATGCTTTTGTGCAGTTTTTCTTTGTACCTTTTGAATTTCACGACATCACTGCGTAACTGTCTAATTTCATTGTAAAATCTCATGTTCCTCTGTATACATATCAGTGCTTGAGATTTGCTGTATGACCGATTCACTTGCCTGTGACCAGTGTTGATAGCCAAGTAATAAGACAGAGTTATGAGGCATGTCTAATTCTTCACAAAGGAGCGAGGAGTTGGCATTCGTGCTCATTCTCTCACTCCAGCTCTCATGAAGAGTCGAGGGGGGGAAGGAGCACATATTTACTACCTCAATCTGGCTCTTTTGCCACGCTACGCCTCAATAGCTTTTTTATCAGCTTTTATGGCCTTAGGGATTTTTTATTCCAGGTCTTTCATATAGGGTGTAGATTTTATATGAGTCCTTCTTATGCTCATGTAGATAGTTCTTCTTTTATCTACAGAGGAATAGGTTGCAGTCGGGGGTGTTATTGGAATCAGGGTAGATGGACGTTGTAGATAGACGCTGCTGATTTTTTTCAAAGACTATGAAAATTTAGTATGAATGTTTAGGTATCATGATCGTACAGTAGGAAATGATGAATTCCAGTAATGCTGGATTTAGCAATAGAATAACTAGATGTATTATTTATACCCATATACTATTACTAATGCTTTTAAGAATTCTCGAGAAAGCTGTATGTCTCTTTTTCTGTTTGCTACAGATGGGTTAGTTTTTTTTGCAGAGTGTTTTCTTACCCTGCAATGCTAAGGAGTAACATGTAACTGCAGCTCTCAGGTAGGGAGGGATTTTGCATCTGTTTGATAGCTGTCCTTGGCTGGTCAGGTGGTTAGGAGAGGCTCCAGATGTGCTACAGTGTAGTGGGGGTTGACAAGATTTTAATTCAATCTCCAGCATCGTTAATTCCTCTCTCTGTGGGACTATTGGGCCAAACAGGCTCTTAAGTGTGGCAGCGTGGTGGAGTGATTGTGGCGTTCCCTGTGGGACCCTTTACAACAGAGGGCAAAATTAAGACGCCATGCTCACATAGCATTTGAAGGTGTGAGACACTGCTGGCTAGCACTTTATCTTTGGATCAAGTTGTTCAGTCTTAACATATATGTGATTGTACGATTGATGTGTGTGTGTTATTGTTATTGTAGGTAAAAATTTAACAAATAACCTGTTAAATTTGACTACAAGCAAGAGCACCAATATTACTATGCCCATTTACTTGTTTGACAAGGTTCGAGCTTTCCTGCAGCCGCCCATGGAGGGGATAGTGCTGGAGACCTATGGCAGTGGTAATGCCCCTGATAACCGTGCAGACCTGCTGGAAGAGTTCCGGAAAGCTTCAGAAAGAGGAGTTATCATGGTCAACTGCAGCCAGTGCCTCAGAGGCTCTGTCACTACCTCATACGCTACTGGCAAGGTGTGTATGTGGGTGCATATGATCCTGTGTATACCGTGCAGAGACAATTTAGTGAGTCTGTGATTAGAAGGTACAACACTTACCGTATACAGTATTTAGAGATGGGTTCCTCAAGCAGTTTCATTAAAAACTCTAGTATATGTTGCATCTCATGGTCTGCAAATAGAAAAAATACAGTATCTCTACATGCTTATTAATTATGATTACTGTTAATTCAGAAAGGTTAATGTGTTTCTATGTTACTCATTTGTTTTCTAGGCTGTGGTTTGAGAAGGAACACTGAAGAAAGGGCTGGGTTTATTTAAACCTTAGTTTTCAGCTATAGCTTTAATTAACATGAACAAAAACAGCAATGACATTAATGCATGCTTCTAGATCTGCGAACTAATGGGCAAATTAAATATCATGTCTCTAACAGTGTTGTACATTTTTGGAGTATTTGTTTTGTATATTAATATACCATAGTAGTGCTATTTAAATCTATCTGGTGACTTAAAAAACACGAATGCATCCTATAACTAGCCTGGATGCTTTAATAGAATTTAAACTATTTATTTTTTATTTAAACAGGTCTGTAATTCTGTGCTGTTTCTCAGGCTCTGAGTGATGCTGGATTGGTACCTGGGGGTGATATGACTCCAGAAGCTGCTCTGTCTAAACTCTCCTATATACTGGCAAAGAAAGACCTCACCCAACATGAGAAAAAGAAGGTACTTTGGACTATAACATCATAGCCTGATGTTTATATACTAGAGAACATTAACAAGTTAGATCACTCTTAATGTACGGTCCACAGGGAAAACCAAGACCCATGACAGTTTTATTTAAACTCTTAAAAGAGCTGCTGGTCCAGTTAATTAAGCCTGCCTTAATTTAATTAATGTCTTAGGTGTGTGAGAGGTGGACTGGCAGAAATCTCTCACATGAATGCTTTTATAATAATTCAAGCAGTGTTGATTAACTCAGACCTTTTTTGGCATACAGATGTTGAGCCGAAATCTGCGTGGTGAGATGATCGCCCACCTGAAAGGGGCCAAGCTGACACTCAGTGACAGTCGCTTCATTCAAGTCATTGCTAAATCCCTTAGCATCAGCTGCAAAGAGGTGCACTACCCAGATTCTGTTTGCATTTCATTCTTAGAAAGCTTGCTTTTTACGTTCATTGCCTCAGGATCAAATTTTTCTGTTTTGCACACATAAACAGTTACAAAAGTTGTGACTGTTGTGAACATTGCTGTCTTCAGGAGCTGGAAGCGATCCGTGATGCCCTGACCCCCACATTAGCCTGCGCTGCTGCTAAGATTGGCGATGTTGAGGCACTTGAGGCAATTAAAGAGATGGTGAGGCTTTCTCCAGACTCTCTGTCCTGGTATCAAAGAGCTAATCTCTAACTCTCTGATCTAAGCTTATCATTCATTTTATATTGTCAAACACATATCAGATACAATAGTATTTCTAGGCGCAGTCTGGAATGGAATGGCTCTGCCCTGTCACCATTTCCTATAAGCATTCTCATGTCTTCACCCAACTCCCGAGACCTGTTTTTAGACCAGTTTTCACACCTGTTTTAAACCAACACACACGCGAAGCCGACATTTCCTGAAAGTGCCACGTAGATGTAAATGTGCATTATATCCTAGATTCATGGCAGTGTCATGCATTAAATATCCTGGGTTTGTATTTGATCTTGATTTAATGAGCATGCATTTTCTTTTCATGACTACATGCTTGTATCCAAAGTATTTTCAATTTGGATAAATCCAAATCCATCCATTAGGTTATTGTACATACAGTATGTATATGTGAGTAAGTTTCAATAGATATAGGTATAGACTTTAGTGGCATTGCTAAGTAGAAGTACAAGGCAATGAAATGGATGTGTAATTCATTGTGCAATGTACCAGCCGTGTTATCTCTCAGAGAAAACACTTCTATCATGCTCCCCTTGATTAAACAGAAGAGGGGAAACCAAACATGTTTTTGTCTTGTCTAGATAAAGGTCATTTTAAGATAAGACCTCTAATACACTGATGAGATGGCATCCAACCCATGTTTGAAAAGACCTGCTACTGATAACCTTGGTCTCAGTACAGACATACTTATGCAATTGAATTTAGCTTTGTGGTTCTTTTCAGAATAATTGACACCTGAAATGTAGATTAAAGTGCCACTTTGAATTTTGCCTCTGGGCTGAACTGAAATGTCTGAATACACCAAGTTGCCAGAAGAGCTTTATTGCACCTTGACATAAATAAACCCAAAAGTATAATTAATTTACAATCAGTGGAACACTACTGGTTGGTCAACTCAACTCGTTCTTCCAAAACATATTCCTTCAACTGGGGTTTTAGTGACAGCACTTGGAGAGCACTGTCTAACATATGTGTCTCATCTCGTGTACGTGTTTAATTATAGTGTACACTTCATATAGTTGTCACACTCAGAAAACTATTCAATGAACTCTTGTGCCCTGTAGATGTGAGGATAAAAAAAGGTTCACCATATGATAATGGTGATTATCAATAACTAATGATTTGCAGTGATTTGCAGCAGATAATCCGATCCAGATTATGCTGGTGATGTCCTCTGGGCCTTTATTAAGGCATGATGGGTAAAAGAGCTCATAGGTGGTTTGATGTATGCTGTGTAAGTGTTAATACACAAGTAAAAAAAAAGGCAAGCATCACAAGATTTACACAATGAGTTGGTTTAGAGTGAAACTATTATTTTAAAAATGAAAAATGGGACATGAAAATGGGACAAATACGGTCATGTGAAAAAACTAAGTACCAAAAAAAATCACAAAAAGAGCAGAAAGTGGAAATAAAAATAAAATGAGTATGAATAATAAAATCTAGAATAAAAATCCACATTTATATTAGTCAACATATTACAATTACAATATTAAAAATCATTTAATTGTTTGAGTTTGAGTAGGTTTTTTTCCCTTGCTTGTGATTTTTTTGAACTGGTTGAGTGATTTTTCTACAGGGAGGTAACCTGAGCATGGAAGACTATGATGGCCGGACTCCTCTCCACATCGCAGCTTGCGAGGGTAACCTCAAATCAGTGCAATATTTACTGAGCCAGGGAGCAACTGTCTATGCCAAAGATCGCTATG
This sequence comes from Duopalatinus emarginatus, assembly GCA_028565595.1. NCBI lineage: Eukaryota > Metazoa > Chordata > Actinopteri > Siluriformes > Pimelodidae > Duopalatinus > Duopalatinus emarginatus. The sequence continues at coordinate 13,562,656 of JAOVVF010000002.1, read as the reverse complement.
GGAACACACCTCTTCTTAACGCTGTTCGCTTCAGGTAAGATGGTGAATATAGTGTTCATGCAGTCCCATAATTATTGGTACTTTTAATAAATATTGGTTAAAAACATCTATGGTTTATTATCTTAATCTCCTGCTGAAAATATAGACATTTAAGCTTAAATTGAATCCAATTCATTCTACCAAAAATCCAAAATATTATGTATGTCACAGTTTTTGGCAGCCTTAAAAGAAATTGTCTGAATAGAATGTAACAGAAAGGAGGACCTCAGACCCTGAAAGATCTGGAGAGAATCTGTATTGCGGAGTCTCTTGGATTCCTTGCTCTTTATTCACCGTCATCTTATCAAGCATTTAACGTTTCTACCAGTGACTGTGTGAGCTGCCTCTACACGTTCTATAAAATGTGTGTATGTGTAAACATGTAAATGGTGTGTATGTATGTGTGTGTGTGTGTGTGTGTGTGTGTGTGTGTGTGTGTGTGTGTTTGTTTGCGTGCAATTGAAGTTTTCGCCATGATATCCATCTGAATGTCTGTATGTATTCGAAAGTATGTGTTGTCACACAGGTTCCTAAAAGAAAGTGTAGTGGGTGGGTAAGAGTGCGTGGGTGTCTCGTTTTGCAGGTCTGTTATCACATACCATGTTTCTTTATTACCTTATGAACAGTCAGGAAGCCCTCATCATGTACACTTGCTTTTTTTTTTTTTTTTTAACAGTCCACAGTTCTGCTTCAGTAAACAAGTGTATATCCAGTTAAAGTACAGTTAAGGGCCCATGTTTACTCCATACTGTTTATTTGATGTCTTTGTGACCTCAATAAAAAATATCCAGCACATAAATATAATTGTAATAGACTCATGTCCCAGTTTAGGTGTGTTCCCGTCGCAAGTTTAGTGATCCTGAGATAGCACTACATCCACCATGAGCCTATTAATGATTCATGAGTTAATGAATTCATCATAGGTAGAGCATTGTGTTGGATGTCTGGCTTGTTTTCTGGCACTGTTATGCATTCAGATGGAGAGTTTGTGAATCTATTAGGCTGGAGGCGCTCTTGCTTCTGTGCCTCTGCAGTTCTGTTTGTCCGTCTGTTTTTCATGATCCACAACCACGCTGTGTGCTGCTCATACAAACTCCCTCAAACATAAATGTTAGACATACAGCTGGCCTAATTGCACACAATCCTAATGATCACCGTATGGTCTGTTGAGCACACCAAATGACGGCTAGGCTCAAGAAACTAGGACAGAGTTTCTTCCCTCTTCATTTTCTCCAATGTTACACAGGCTATCAATAGTCTCTCTTCATCTCTCTCTGCGGAGACGTTACACACAAACAAATCGCGATGAGATGTCAACCTCATTAAAGGAGGTAGAAGGGAGGGGGTGTAACTAAATTACAGTTGTACACAGCAGGAGTGAGAGTGTGCGTGCATGCGTGTGTGCAGGAATTAGAGAGACTCCTTAAAGGCCTTGACAACAATTATCATTTAATTAGAGCGAGCATGAGACAGTCAGTCACTGGTGCTTATTTTTACTCCCGCTGTTAAATTTCTGCGGCGTTCTGAGACCTCAGACACGTTTCCATTCCCGAGGGAGTGGTTCAGATCTCAGGGAAGCAGTATCACCGGGCTTTGTTAGATTAACATGTGCTTTTTGTCATCAGAAGAGAAGCTGCTGTTGCTTGTTGCGTCTTCTTCCTGCGCAAGGTCAATCGTTTTTCTTTTCCCAACCATCCACAATGCTTTAAACATTCATCAGTCAGAGTCTGAGCTGCTGTACACTGAAAGATCAGCAGTTGGGTCTTTAGAAATATTTGAAGTAATTTACAGAAAGACACTTTGTTTCTTGCTGTTATTGACTGCAGCAGTAACACAAGGTGTAGTGTTGCATAAGGAAGAGAAAAGAAGGTGTGTTTAATAAACCAGCCCTACCTGCTAACCGCTTCATGACTGACAGATACTATGACTACTAGAGGTAGGACTAACCGGATATGCAACAGCCACTAGTTTTATGACTGAATCACAAGGAAACCTATACAGCAGGGTAGGGCCTGAAATAGATTACAGGTGGACCACACCTATCATTATATGAGAAACGTGAATATTTCCAAGCTAAAGATTTATTCAGGCCTGTCTGGAGAAGCACAGGTTTGATTCTGTATATGTATTTGGCCTCTTGTTCCTTTCCGTTCGACATGGTGACCTTGTTACTGATCTGCTGTCAGTCTCGCGTACAGCAGACTTTGTTTTTTTTTAATGTCATCTGTGGAGCGTTTGTTTGTGGTGTGATGCCTCGACTTGTCCCAGCCTGTCTGCATCCTTGCAGTCACTATTGTGCTGTAGTATCAGTAAACCTCATGTGCAGTTGCTAAAAGCTGAGGTTAATCAAGCATAGTCACAAAAGGTTTTCAGTGTCAGATCTGATAAAGGAACAGAGATCTCCTTCAGAAGTTGAGGCTACTTAATACTTAGACTGAGCACATGCTATTGTATCCATGGAACTTTTCGATTGGCTTTAAACTTCAAACAGTTCTTAATACGGAGTTGAAGAAACCTGTTGTCAAAACACTTCAAACAGTAGCAAGAAGATGCCATATCACTGGCAAAACAAGATCTCGGCAGCTTTAATTCTGACAGCTCTGCATTGTCTCATATTGTTCTTCTCTCATCTTCTGTCATAGACACAAAGATGTGGTGAAGTTACTGAAAAAAACAGGGGCCCATTTCTCTCACGACGAACTGGAAGGTGTTGGAACTGAGTTTTGCAGGTGAGACAGACACTAATGCCCACTCCTCCCTTGTGTAGCATTCACGCAGGTTTGACCAGTCATTCAAGGCCTCCTGGAGGTTTCAGAATGTTCCCTAACGACATTACATGCATACAGTAGATATATGCCTGGTATTTAAGGTTTAAAGCAAATACAAAGGTCGCACACCTTTATTTCACAATTTCCTCTAGACATCATTTTCCTATAATGAAGAAACACACTCTCTTCCTTCTCTTCTTATATTTTAAACGTTTACTTTCTCGAAGATCATAAAGATTTGCATCAAGTTAGGAGAAATGTTGCATTTACATTTCAGTATTCTGTATTTTATCAAAACAAGTATGCAAAGTCTGTGTCTGCGTGTGTGTCTGTGTGTGTGTGTCTGTCTCTCTCTCTCTGTGTGTGTGTGTATGTGTATGTGTGTGTGTGTGTGTGTGTGTGTGTGTGTGTGTGTGTTGGATCTGTTTGCATCATAGCCTGGCAGCAAATGCAGACTTGGAAGGCTTGGAGATTTGGCACTTAGCTGGAGCTGATCTGACTATGCCAAGTTATAATGGGCAAATAGCCATAGAGGTGGTATGTATAATATAATGTGTGTGTGTGTGTGTGTGTCATATATAACTGAAATGAAATGAGAAATTTTATGTTACAAGGGTACCTGTCAAAGGGGTGGGATATATTACAAATGAATAGAAATTTGATTGAGAATAGATCTCAGTGACTTTGACAAGAGTCAAATTGAGATGTCTAAATGACTGGGTCTGAGCATCTCTAGATCAGCTGGTCTTTTGTAGTGTTCCCTGCCTGTATGCAGTTATTAATACCTAGGTCCAAGAAAGGACAACTGTTGAACCAGTAACCAGGTGACGTGTGCCCAGTGCGTATCTGTTGTTGATGTCCTGGTGCCAGATACCACAGCTTCAGAAGTCTTGTGGAGTCCATACTCTGATGGGTCAGAGCTGTTTTGGAGGCTTTTTAGGCAGGTGGTTTTATAGCTGATCTGTACATAAAACAGATCAAACTTCTCAAATGTAACTTCTTCATTTAGCCTTAGTGTAAAGGGAATAAAACAAGATGGGGATATAAAACAAGCCAGTAGTTCTTTTCCTGTCTGCCTGCACCTCTCTATACATTTAATATAACCCAGTCTCTATCCTTCTCAGGCCATGCAGTTTGGCAATGAGGAAGCCGTGCAGTTTCTTCAACGGAGTGCTCAGTACCGAGCTCAGGTATTTCTTTCACAATCATACACACTCATACAGAAATCGCTACAGTTTGGTGATTTTAGAATGACAGAGAATTTAATGCTGAATTATACAGGTAATTGCAGACAGATTAAAGCAAGGTTCAGTAATGACAAGCAGTTTGATTGTATGTTTATTCTTTTTGCTGCTACTGTGCACTACACAGCATCAGACAGATGTGGGTTCTCAGGTGAACATTTGTGTTTTCCATTATATTCATTATTGTGTACTTTCAAACATTCCAGACCTAGACAAGACATTTGTGGCATTAATCAGTTGTCTGTATTTCACTGTTTAGAAAGTGAACTGAGTGTAATATCATCCATTTGTCAGTTACTTCCTTTGAGCAAATGTGCTGTTGTCTTGTGCTGTTGTCTGTGTTCGCTGTCTTTCAATAACTATTCTCTTCTTCAGGTATTTGATGAAATTGAAGAGGTAAAGTTATTCCTTATTATTGGTGTTGGTCATTTGAAGCCGCAATCAGAATTTGTTTTTGTTTGTCTAATCACATATCTAATATATAGAGAACACACACCCTGCCTGGGCAAATAAACTATTAGGAGAGACTGCAGATGGCCAAAAGTAAATGCAGCTCTGGATGGAAATAAATGTTGTGATGTTGCATAAGGTTGTTGAAACAATGCCATGGCGAATACACACTGTAATCAAAGCTAAAGCACATCCAACAAAAAAAGTTTTATTTTTCTTTTTTGGCCCGGCTGTGTGTTTGTATATGTATATATACACTTTTTTTCTGCCTTGCCTGACAAATGAAACTGTCTGTGTTAAATAAGAAGAAATATTTAGAGTCTGGTTTTTGCTTGCATTTATAGCTCAAGTTTTGGAGGGCAAAGTACAAAGTTTTGGAGGGACTCAGGTCACCAACCTCGACTTTTAGTGCATGGTTTGTCATTTTGTCATACTGAAATGACTGAGGTTATAATATTTTCTGAGATTTTTTGCTTTATGCTCTTTAATCTAAATCAAGTACTTAAAATTATCTGAAATAAATAATTAATAAAAGAGGTTTAGGTTTTCTACCCTAATTTGGCCAAATTATTTGAACACATATTCCAGCCTGTGAATGACTGCACTTGCCTTCTTTTAATTGCGACCTTGCCGGTTGTTGTTAATTAGTTCATTATATTCTAATGTTGCCAATTAAAAGGGTATGAGGATGTAATTTCCCCCCTTCCCTGCAAATAGATGGATAAATAACATGTGCATGGCTCATTGTTTAGAACTGTTTAAATGTATGGGAAGCATATTTCTCATATATTCAAAATGCAAAACCGTCATGGTTTATACTGTTCATTTATCATTTTGCAGAATGGCGAGTTCATCGAATTTTCAGCCGGTCCACAGTCCTAAGAAGATCATCTTACCAGCATCCTTCCCTTTATTCCCTTCTAGTTTACAGCAAATATGTTCACAGCAAAGCTTTACTTTATGAATGAGTAAACCAAAGGCAACAATGTTAAGAAGACAGCCTGGGGAAGAACCTTTTGAGATCACTTGAACAGGGGAACGTCCACCTCGGGTGACCCCTACATAGAGAATTTTGCTGATGATTAATTACTTTACAGTAGCACCTCGGTCACACAGAGAATAAGTAAACAGTACAGACTGTGCTGGGAATGTACAAGGTATTAGGTATGTTCACATTGTGAGTCTTAATATGATTGTATCATTAAAAAACTCACTCTTTTAATCCTGATCTTTAAATACCTAATTTGATCCTACATAATTACAATCTGAACCCTTTTAATTTGAACATAAATCATTTATTTAGCCTCTGGGCTGTATGTATGCAGGAGTAAAAGCACACAGATGTGAATGTATGTATGTTCCAGTATTATGAGTGAATGTAATTTTATGTTACCGAGCAATAAATTTGGAACAGCTTATGTCACATTAGTATTAGAAAGTCCTAAAGTGTTACTGTCTAATATTTTTGGTTCACAGGCAGGGACACAATACAGTCATATGAAAAAGTTTGGGCACCCCTATTAATCATAATCATTTTTAGTTCTAAATATTTGGGTGTTTGCAA
>JAOVVF010000002.1:13533595-13556366 GCA_028565595.1 Duopalatinus emarginatus | reverse complement strand
TGCAAACACCCAAATATTTAGAACTAAAAATGATTATGATTAATAGGGGTGCCCAAACTTTTTCATATGACTGTATGTTCTGCACAATTTAAAAATGTGATTGTAAGAAGACCATGGTTAGGGGCAGTTTTAATCTAATCCATACTGTTGAATTATATATTGTGTAATCAGTTTTGTTTATAATTAGGATGTCATGAAGTGAAAAGAAAGTGTTATAATTTGCACTAGCCAACATTGGTTTGGCTTTTTTGCTAATATACCATCTGTTAATGTGAACTGCCAAAAAGTGTTGTGCAATATTTAGTCCATTTCAATTCACTTCAACATACAGTGATGTGTATATGTTGAACATTTAGTACTAGTAATATCTGATATCTGAAAGCTGAAACATATATTTTGTAGGAAAGTAGTCCATGTATTATTGTGTATATGTATTATTATTATAATAATGATGATGATAATAGCAGTGACAATGATGATGAACTGTATTAATGTGAGTTGTGTATGAGGTGGAAAATGGAAATCTATATGTTTATTGTTAGGTAAGCACTACGTTGAGAATAAAACATTTTCAACCATTTTGCTTATATTGAGCTTAATTGTTCTGACTAATGACTAAATAATATCTCTCTCTCTCTCTCTCTCTCTCTCTCTCTTTTTCTCTCCATCCCTCTAATGAATATAGAATAATGTAAAGGATTTGTCTGCTCAAGGAGTTTCATGTTAAAAATGTAAAATAAAAAAAATTAAAGTCAATAATATGACATCTATAACTATAAACCTTTTTTGTTTGTTTCATGAATCCAGATCTGTACCAATGTAAACACAGCCCATGCTGTATATAAAGGTGTATTATTTTGATGACACTGTATTGCAATGTTAGTTACAGTTGTTCATTTATGAAATAGGTTACCTACTTAGTATTAATCAACCCTTTTGTTTTATACAGTTTTCCGATACCACAAGGCTGACATCATAGAAATATAATTTACATGTACAATTATCTGCCCAGCATTCTGTAATGTGCTGCCTGAAAAATATTTACAGGTGTTACTGACACTTCTGTAGGACAGCTTATGACAAAATGATCAAAAGAAATCAAATCATTTTAGTATTTACATAATCACAGTTTACATGAACTTGGCAGTTTGTAGGTTGATTTATTAAAGATTTATTAAAGGGTCATGAATGTACACAAGGTTAAAGACTGATAATATGAGAATATATATGAGAATCTATGCTAATTCCTATATTTATTTCATTATAATGTATATTCCATTATTCCAGGCTATCTTATCTGATTTGTATGGAAATATAACTATAAATCCTTCCAACAACATGCAAGCATATACTGTTAATTAGTAATATATATACTATGTAGCCAAATGTTTGTTACACTTGACAATCACACCCATATGTGATTCTTCCTGAAACGGTTGCCACAAAGTTGGAAGAACCCAATTGTATAGGATTTCTTTATATGCTGTAGAATTACAGTTTCCTTTCAATAGAATTAAGGAGCCCAAACAGGTTCCTGTATGACAATGTCCCAGTGCACAACATGAAGTTCAGGATAACATGTTTTTTTTTCAGGTTTAAAGGGAAGAGTCCTGACTGCACTGAAAGCCTTTAGAATAAACTGGAAAGCTACCTGCACCCCAGGTTTCCTCACCAACATCAGTGCCTGACCTCACTAATGCTTATCTGGCTGAATGAGCAAATCCCCACAACCACACTTCAAGTAATCCAAGATGAGTGGAGGTTATTATAACAGCAAAGGGGGGCTAAACCTGGGTGTGATGGCCAGGTGTCCTTAAACTGCTGTCTATACAATGTATATAATATTTACTGAGGTAGACAACCAAAGCTGATTTGTTGTTTATGTTTATGGTGGCAAATATATTTGTGTGCACAGAATTGATGAATATATGGCAGGATCTAAATTCACCTCTTAAGTGAAAGTGAACCATTCATTGACCACTGTGCAAGAGGAATTAGACCTGTGCAGTGAAACACAAATATGCATATACACTATGGGGCAGTGAGCAATATTGTACGGAGTGGTGGGCAACGCTATCCATTGTGCTTTATTTTAATAAACATTTTATTTGGATCTGAAAGTATAAACATGATGTATGAAATGCACATTTAAACTGGTCCTATAGACCTAGGTTTATCATACAGGAGTTTCTGCAAGATAATACAGGGTTTGTTTCTAATAAATTGAACTGATAAAGCATTTCTGGATCTACGAGACAGAATGGTGTCCTGGGCAAGGCTGAATGTGGAGTTGAGTGTTTGGGGAGTAGGTGCCGCAGGAAGGCAGGAGAGCCGGTCGGACCTGCACGGTCTTCATTCCAGCCTGTCTCAGTGAATAGGGCTTGTATGAACAGTGCCCTGAGCTCTCAGTATAAAAACACTCCACTGTCACACACTTGGCTCATCGGGGCGAAGACACTGCGGGGAAAGTTTCCTTTCGCGGTCAGTTTTACTCTTTCCTGATTTTTCATTAATCAGGTTTTCTCACCAAGGACCTGAAACACACTGGGACGAAGTCGGACTTCAGCAGTCCACGGTAAGACGACACTTAAAAATAAATAAATAAATAAATAAAACCCCGCATACTACCTTACTTACATGTCGCATTCTGGGTCATACATTTTACCTACTCATTAGTAGACTAGTGCGCGGTTTTGGATGTAGCCCAAGCCTGAAGATAGTCATCTCTCTCACCTTCACTACCCGGAAGCGGTGGAGTCGATGTGGTCTGTTTGGTGCAGTGGTTCTTAACAGTTCAACAGTTCTATCCAAAAATTGTGAAATGTTTAGGACCACTTGACCAGGCAGACGTTTTCTTTGATGCTGGAAAAAAAAGCTGGAAGGAGAAGTCCATCTGTCTGAGAATACTTTACACTTTAGCAGGTGTTATAGATATACAGTTTAACGCTGTAGTCTGTGTAATGAGGCTGTGTAGGTGCTTTTATTTATTAGGATCAGGAATACTAGTTAAAGAGTGATTTATAATTTTCCTCTCAACTAATTGGTGACATTTTAATGAAATGTTTTAATATGATAAATGTGTTAATGTGTTTATGTGTATATATCTGCAATAAAACTTTCCAGAAAGAAAACGGAGTGTGTTCAGTGTTTTTAGTGTTCAGTGTTTTCAGATCCTCACCAACTTTCTTTCTTTCTTTCTTTCTTTCTTTCTTTCTTTCTTTCTTTCTTTCTTTCTTTCTTTCTCTCCCTGTTGCACAACACTATCCTTCTTTGCAATTATTATTATTATTATTATTATTATTAATATTATTATTATTAAGCTCAGTGCTCTTCAGTCTTATCCTCACAGTACATGGATGTCTACAGGTTTTTATTCCTGCATCTGACTCCGCTTGTTTAATCTATTGATCTCAGTCGTCAAAACAGTGCTAGGTGTGGCCTCAGCTCGGCCATAATGAAAATCTGCAGACACACCGACTCTTTGTGGGTAAGATTAAAAGGCTCTGGCCTACATGTTGATCTTCTGTTCATTAAGAGTCAGAAGAAAGCGGACGGACACGTTTCGGGTGAGGGTTTCTGAGCTGACTTGGTGCTCTCCGTGGTGCTGAAGATTCTCTCTCTCCTCGAGTCGGAACATTTTTCTCCTCCGTTTATCTGTGCTGAAGAGCAGATTGTCCAGATGATTTACAGGCTCAACCTTACAAGCATCTAAGCGTGACAAATGCACAACAAGCGAGGGCAAGCTGAATGAAAACTCAGGCCAATCAATAAGCGCAATTATTACGTTAAATCCTTACATCAAGTCTCATTAGTTCAGGACGAGTAAAAAATGATCATTACAGCAAACGCAGTGAATGAAGTAGACCATGCATACAAGACCCTAGTCCACAAACTTCTACATTACACTATATACAGCTGCCAAGCTATTAGGAAACAAATCCAGGGGATTATCTGGGTCTTAGGCACAAAAGACAGGAACAAGATGGAGAAGAATAAAGCGACTCATGAATTGTAAATAAGGTCCGAAATTCAAATGGGCTAATATTGATTTGTGTCAAGAAAGAATGAGAAAATAGCAAGTATCGCATTATCAGGTCCCAAACCTTAAAGTACATTCATGTGAAAATTATAGCCTAAAGCTATGACATGCATTTCAGCTCATTTGTTTGAACAAATATACGTGTTGTATATTTTGACCTCAAGGAACCACAATTCATAAGTGGTCTCCATCTTTTAATAATAAATAATCTATAATCCCATGAATAAACCCAAGTAGCGCCTTTAAAAAAAACTTCATCAGATTTCTTATAAAACCAGTAAACGTAAAAAAAATAAACCTCATTTATATATAAATTTACGTAAAAATAAACCACAAATCCACTAAATGCAATTTCACAAAATGTCACTATATTCACATTTGCTTTAGAGTGTTTGAATAAATTATTCATTAGCCCAAGATTGCGCGTTGTTTTCTTTATCCGAGTAAGGAACTTGATCTCAGCGGTGTGCCTATAGCTCCGACATTCGCTAAACGCTGCTTGTTATGGAGCAGAGATGAAGAGCTCTGATGATGAGTGAGGAGGAGAAGGAGGAGGACATGTCAGCACTCTTAATGAGGAGCCCGGAGCGCTTTGCCTACACGGGCGAAGCCACCAGATGTCGGCCCCCGGTCCCTGGAGAACTCTCTGTGCGGAATTTCATCAACGGGCTGGGGTGACCCTGCCCCATCCAGCGGCTGCGCGTGCTAAATCACCTTTACAACGGATTGCAATCATCAGGTCCTAAAACACTAACGTGTGAGTGACCCCCACCACACCTTTCCAGCCCACACTGTCATCTCAGGAAGAATTGTGTGTGTGTGTGTGTGTGTGTGTGTTTGGGGTGGGGAGGGGGGATGCTCTGTGTCCGTGTGTGCGCATGTGTTTCTCTCAGTGTGCGTGTTTTACTTTAGTGACAAATTTACGACGTACCGACCACCAGCAGCTACCGAAATCTCAGTGATGCGACGAAATGGTATTCACGGTCGAACTTGTCAACAATCAGCAATGTCTCCCCTTCATGGGACGACGGAAACGACTCTTCATACCAGAAACGAGTTTATTACAGCAGTAATGGCCACCTGCTTATCTACGACCAGGTCCTCTGTGTGCACTAGATAACAGTTTTATTAACAGGCCGGCTGTAATGTCCTGCATTCAGTGTACAAACTACGGCATATAACCGACTTAATCAGGCATAATAAGCCTCAGTCTATAAGCCGCTCGATTGCAGGACAACCTGAGAGCGCACGAGCGCTTTAATGTCAGTGCCATCTGAGAAACCGACTCAGAATAATCCCTGATATTAAGCCACATTAATCCACAACTGCCACACAGTAAAGGTGGAGAAACTCATTTTAGCTTTGAGATTAATGCAATCTGTTATGCACAACGCGCCAGGCTCGATTCACATACATAAGGACCATTGCCTAAAATTCCCTGCAGCCTTTCCAAGATGTCGATGGCATCAATAGACGTTTAAAACATTTATGCAGACTATGCATGGGTGTGTGGCAACCACACATCCTCACATCTTCTAATAGGAAATAGAGTGCCTTATAAGAACACTTTTGTTCCCCAAGATATAGTGAACGTATAAGCATTACAAATGCACCCTCTTATAAAACATCAGGGGTCCTTAATGTTTGATTGGCTCAGGTGAGATATCATATTTCTTTAGGTACAGAAGATTTACCCTTAATGATACCACATTAATAACAAGCGTTTCTACTCTGAAAAGTGTAGTTTATTGGGCCTGCCTTTGTCTGGCAGTGAAGTGTAATGAAGATGTAAAAAAATACAGGTCACTTGGCTTACTTGACTTTAGGTGCTTAAGTGAAAAGCATAATGAGTACAAAAACTGAAATCAGGTTTCATGAAACACTGACAAGATAATGTTTAAGATGCCACTTTGAGGAGTTGTGAATTTTTTCACTTAGCAGCAGTCAACCTGAAAAAAGGCAAAGGCAGGAGAGACAGATTAACAGAGAGATGAACACACACACAAAGAGGGAGAGAGAGAGAGAGAGAGAGAGAGAGAGAGATGCATAGAGAATGGAAGCACGCCACAGGAATAAGGAGAGATAGACAGAGAGAGGGAGAAAAGAGAAGGAGAGGTGGAGTTGCTGAAGGTGGTCCTCCTCATCACTGCTGCAGTGTGGATGCACAGTAAGTGGATGCGTGAATGAGGAAAGTGCTTAACAAGGATGTTTGCTCATAGCGCATGGATTGCGGGGGGATTTCTTATGGTCTTGTTGCTTATTTGGACATCTCTCAACACTGGGATGATGTATACCAAACGAGAAAGATAATTGAGAAAGAAAGCGCTGAGGATAAACGGAACGCTTTGCATGAGTTACAGATGGATGTGAGACACGAGTCATCTTTGGATTAAGGAAGAAAAAACATCATATTGGTAAAAAGAAAAGTAAAATGACTCAGTGGAGCACAGAGCGTTGCACATTTCCACATTTGCCATAAGACTAAGGGATCTTTGTCCACTCCAGGCTCATAAGATGGATGTACAAAAGTCTGAGGATGCGTCCGGCTCGGACAAACCGAACCCGACCCTCATTGACTTGGGAACCTTTTTCGTGGACTCAGATATAATATTTGGATTTACGAGTCACCTTTTAAGACGGAAAGCCAAGGTAAGTGCATTGTAGTCACTCTACAAGTTAGTTGCCTTTTCAGTGTGCGCTTAAGCGGGAGTGGCCACGAGTGTCAGCACCGAGAACAGCTCTCTTATTCCATCACTGATATACATCCTATTACACAAAACACCTGGCACTCACCTCTAGTAGAAACTGTTATTGATAACAAGAATGGAAAAAAAACAAAAAAAAAAACATCCTGTTGCACAAGCCACCTTTGAGGGTTTTGGGCAACAAGTTCTGCTGGTAATGGTGCAGTCTGTGGGAGAACAATCAGCAAGAGAGATCACCCGACTTTAACAAAAATCTCTCACATGGTTAGAATGAGTGTGTTATTATAGGGGAAACGACTAATATGTGCAATACAGGAACAGCACTATCAATCTTAAGACAGCTAACCTAAGCGTAGTTTAGTGGATACACTATACTGTGTAATATTCTATAGCAACATATAGAGAAACGTCTGTGGATATCGGATATAGACTATACTCTGGATGATAGGATGCTCTGGATATAGATCTAAATATTATAGAAAACAGCATGAAGCGTGCATATTTATTCGTCTACATGGTTATTTGTCCGAACCTGTATGAATGTTGACTTAAAAGTTGCATGTTACATAGTTGAAACTGATGTGATAAATGATAAATGATAAAAGTGGGCTACATCATCACATCGTCTGCTGTCACCTGGAGAAAATCCGCATCTTTAAATATGGACGAATCATCGCATCTTTACACTGGATATTCAACAAATGAGTGGATGGACATACATACATGATCCCCATCCCTAAACATTCATTAAACATCATTAAATAATGAACAGGAATATGTGCGACATGTGTCAGTTGCTGCCCTGAATTGATGGGTAACACGTTTGGATTCAGTGCCTTGGCAGCCCTCTGATGAACAGTTCATTACCTATTGATGGTTGCACAGTCTGTGACTAATAGATAGACAAAGAAGTGAGACACTTGTGGTGGAGAGAGAAAGATATCTATTTTAGGCTGTGACTTCAAATCATGTGACCACGATACTTACATCATCAACATAAAATGTTTAGATATTTTTAGATAAATAATTAAATATTTAAAATTACCGTAGGTTTTTAATTGCAAGTTGTAATTGCAAAAATGACCAGATGATGGCGCCAGAGTAATAGGGAAGAAATGGTCTGCGTTCACACGCGCCTTAGAGGAGCAGCAATACAGTGACATTTACAGAGCACGAACAAGATGACATCATTCTTGTAAAACATGAGTCTATCTACAATTTAATGTAGGGTAAAGTCCATAAAAATACATTTTATACAATATTAATCAAATTAACATATATATGTAGGAAAAAACATTATATGCAGTAGATGAATCTAACTGCAATATCAATATTATTAATATATTATTACGTTTTGTATGCCTATTGTTGAGGTTTACTTCTGGTCTTGCTGAGAAGGAGTCGTTTATTCATGTCATAGTACACATAAAGCAGCTAGACCGTGCATAAGCAGACTTCTAGGCTACTATTCCGCCTTTACTTGCGTACTATTTAGGTATTTTGGAAGTGCAGCCACGCCCCCTCTGATGCTTTAGAGTTGCGCGCGGTGACAGCGGGCCGACCTGCAGCTTCACTCCGACATGGCACGAAAAAAGCGCACAAGTTTTCCATGGCGCTTTAAACATGCTCCTTTCACCGTGTTTTACTTTTAACCTGCAGCATTCCTAACCAGCGCGTATAACTTGGATTTACTTTAAAAAGAAATTGAAAAAGTTTTTGCTTTTTGCTAAAGTTTTAAACAAGATGACTGGAGCTGAGAGTACTGCTGACGGACAGTGCAACAAGCGCAGCGCAGTAAGTTACAGTAAGAGTCGTGTTACAGAATCTTAAAGAGTTAGGTGTTATATGTTTGTGGTGTATATAAGTATGGTGTGTAATACAAATCTCTACTGAAGTAACTACAAACTTTTAGTAAACAGAGAAACACTGTGTTTTCCCCCTTGTGCGGTAATTAAATGCGCTCTCAAAAGCGCAACATTGCGTTTCTTCTGAATTTTCCCGTTTTCTTTCCAAGCTTGATAGCAGTTCCAGTGCAGAGTCTTCATCCTGCTCTTCCTCCGAGCCCAGTCCGAGACAGAGACGATGTGGGAACAGACCCCAGCCCGAAGGCGCGCGCTCAGTCAGCATCACCGAAACGGACCGGGACGACGTGACTAAAGCCACAGAATTGTGCAAGCAATGTCAGGTGACTGTGGCAGAGCTCAAGAGACAAGCACTTGCCCTGACCGAGCCAGCATCACTGCAGGTCAGTGTGATAGATGTTTCTTGAGCAATCTATTAACATCTGTAACATACACACTACTTTGACAGCCTGGAGAAGTGTTATGGTAGCCCATCACCACCTTCTTCATCTGCACCACATTCATCTTCAGAAACACATTCATTCTGCTCAGGGTCCCAGTGGATCCAGTGCCTGACCTTTGGGTGTGTGACAGGAATACACCAGGAATATGCTAGTCCATCGAAGGGCACCATGTCGCACCACACACCCACACCCACCCACCCACCTAGGGGCAATTTAGAGTAGCTTATCCACCTACAGGCATGTTTTTGTAAGGTGGGAGGAAACTGGGCAGTTACCCAAGGTCAGGATCAAGCTTTTTATTCCTCAGCTTTTCACTCAAACACCTTGTATTAAAAGGTTAAAAGGTTGATGTGACGTGTATTGTCATATTAGGTTCTGATTGAACACGTGTAGCTCAAGTTACCAGTCAGTTAGGACTGTAACCAGTAACTTAAGTAATACTAACATAACTGGTACACATTTCACAATAGTTGTTCATGATCTCTATGACTCCAGAATCATCTGGTATTCTTCAGGACTTCTTTTTTAAGAGACACGTCATTGCTTTTAAGTGGTCTGTTATCTGTTTCAAACAGTGCAAGTGATTTTCCTGTGAGCTGTTCTGCATTAACCAGAGGTTGTTATGTGACAGTGTACACTGATTGCTGAGGATGGAAATAGTTAAAATGTATTACACCACTGTTCAGAGCTTGTTCGTATCCTTTAATGTCACATTCAAACACGAGAATACCTACCTTTTAGTCTTAAAATGTATCTAAACATAAAAACGGCACGGACTAAATATGTCATTCTGTCAGCATCTAAAACAAACTTTGTTCCCTTATCCTATGGATTTCCACATGCTTTTTGGCTCTAGGTAAGACTAGTGAGCATCAAGCTGCAGTGGGAGGACTTGAATTATATAAGACTCAATTAGTGGTGATGATTGAAATCCTTCATCGCTTGCCAAGGCCAAATGTGAATTCCCCCTCATGGTCATGATTAGTAGGAGTCTGTATAAACAGGAAACAACTCACATGTGAACCTACTTTGCTGCAGTGTACCTAAAGTATTTCACATGAAGACTGTGATACCTATAAACTTATTTCATACTCTGTTATATTTAAGTATTTCTACAGCAATATTATGAGTATGTTAATTATTAATACAACCTGCACAAATATTTAATAACAATGATAATAAAAACAATTAAATAATTAATTGCAAGCAAATATGACCTTTGCTTATTTGCCGGATTTCAACAGTCTTGGTCATGGAAGACATTTTTTTTCCCACATTCACACACTTTAGCTGAGAGTGCCAATGGCAAGGGGTCTTTACAGTGGAGCACGGTTTGGAAGTGGCCCATTGTTTTGGGAAAACAATGCTTATCTCACTCCTTGTCTGTAGACATTGGGGGGTTGTGGGGGAGTAGCTGAGTGTATTTGCTGTGAAGTCTGCGGAGGAAACAGACACCCATTTGACCTTCACCATGCATTCAAAGTGTTCCTGTATACTCTGCACCAAATTCCCACCACTGTTAAATATAGGCTTGCAACTCTTTATTGTTGTCTGACTTGCTGCTGAGGCTAGCCTCAGGTTCGCCCCCTCCATCTCTATTTAGTGGTGGTGGTTTCAAAAGAAGATCTCACGCTTAGGTAGGATTACACTCCCTCCAGCTTTATTTGACCCCCACCCCCCCATCCCTGTTGCTATTCTCTAGGTTTACAGATAGGACAGAGAAGGCTTTGTATGTGTATGTGTGTTTGTGTGTGTGTGTGGTATACCATCCAATACATTTACTTGGATAAACAGGATTCAATGGTTGGTTATATCTGCACCAAACTCTCCCCCTCTTTTCTCCTTTCCTTATATTGTATTTTCCTCTATCACTGAGCTCCTGGAACTGGCCAAAGATGGGAACATAAAGAGTTCTGGACTGTCTGGCCATGCAGATCATTGGTCCTGTGTGGTCTGCACCAGGATTGGAGATGGAGGAAGGAGGTTACAGCAGAGGATTATTACTTTATCAGACTGTGTGCTGATGGCTTAATGAGGCCGTGGCCGCAACCGCCATGGGAGGCTGCTTTTAGGGAGGGGGATCAGTTTCCTCAGCTGAAGAGCAGAAAGAAAGCATTGTCCAAATGGGACGCAGTGTGCTTACCTGACCTGAACTCCGACACATAGCTGACATGAGTTGCTAAACATTGTTCTACTGTTTATTAGGTAGCAAGAAATTGCTGCTGAGCTTTCTTTTAACCTTGCACCCAGATTGCATATGTGATCTCAGGTGGAGTTTTCAATCAGCTATTGCCATTTATATGTTGTTATTTATAATTTCAACCTTAAATCTAGGTTGCAAAGATTCATTAGTCAGGTGTGTATAGTGAAGCTTAGTTTACTTTTTATAATCTGGCATGACTGTAGTGGTCCCTTTGAGTGCTTTTGGCTTTAATGATCATTCAGGGTTGTATTTGGATTTTGCCAGAAACCTCAATGGCACTGGGCCTGAAATTAGCATGAAACATTTATTACATATTTAATCCATACACACGCAGAGTGGACAGTGAAATCTGTAAAAGACTTTGAGGGACTGTTCTTCTTTTGTAAACCTAGCAGCATCGCTTGTATTACCAGACTAGCATCACAAAAACCAACACATACCACTGACACACTAATTTAATAGAAGGAAGTTTTTGAAATCGCACTGTACTAGCTCCATATTGCATGTACAGCACTAGGTTCCCAAGCTGATCCCAAGGCTGATTTTCGGAGACGTTCCATACAGACAGTTGATGGTTGCGCTTGGTCTGGGAAACGCTTGGTCAGCACTGATGCTCTAGCGACAAGCTGCTTCTTTATAGTCTTCTGCAGTGTGCGTGTTAGCAGGTGGCAATTAGTCTTTCTTCACGCCCCACAGCTTTTCATGGGCCTGCATTTTTCCACAGGGCTTGTCCAGGATTCTTCACATCCTTTGTTTTATTATTTATTGTCAATGATTCCTTTGCCAGAGGAACAGGCACTTCTTCTCACACAGTGCTGCCACTCAGTAGTTCATTGGACACGTAGTGCCTTCAATGTCAGGACACGTAGTGCCTTAACAATGGCCCACAACTCCATTAAATGTTTACATGCTTAACACGACACAATGAACAAAGAATTTGTTGACAAAAAACGACTTGGTTCTTTGTCACAAAATCTTGAACACATAACCCTTCACTATTTTAGTGTAGTAGATGTGACTTCTAAAGGGGCAATACAAATGGCTGAAGTTATGCTGAAATTACAGTGTTGTAAATAGGGATTAACTAGTAAGACTGAACCTGAGAACTCTACAAATCCAGTCTTGGATTCCAGTTGCATTGTGCACTACAATTATGAGATCTTTCAACAAGACTGAGGAGACTGAACACCTGGGATAGAGCAACCCTACTATATGGGATAGAATCTTCTCCCCCTTCCATTGTGGTTAGACCTCTGCTATCAAATTTAATAAGATGAATTGTTGCTTGGAGGTGGAGGATTTTTCATCTGTATTGTCTGCTTAGTGGGACTGAAGTGGCTGTCATCTATTACAATTGGTCATTAGATATCCAAAGGGTCTACAAGTCCTCTGTTGTGATCTATACGACATTTTAAATTCTTTCAGGTCAAAAGCACCTGTAGCCCTTGGTCATTTTCTGGTTGAATGTGTCACATGATACAGTGGATGACATGAACCTACTTGCCTTACCTTGGCTGTAACTGGTGCCTCTGAATCTTGTTGCGTGGATGGTTTGGAAAAGCGAGTCTTTGACTATAAAAGACTGAAGCTTGTAGAAGCATGATTATTTGTGTAAGAGACAGAGAAAGTGAATAAGAAAGAAAAGAGAAAGAGAGGATAATGCAGAGTGTTTCTATATGAAATTGCAGGAGGTTTGGTTGGTGTGGGATTGAATATCAGGAAAAGATTATTAGACCTGATATGGATAATTCAGTGTGTAGGGGAAAAAACAGATCTGAATAAATGCACAGTCATTTTATCCTCCTTTTATTTTTTATTATCCGCCATTTTATTTGGTTCCTTATGTGAACTTGTGTTAGTCTTGTTGAGAATACACGCTGCAGGGAAATAGTTAAATTGCCAATTTGATTAGTTTGACAATTCTTTCTTCATAGCCTGTGCTTTTCTCATGAGAAGGCAGGCCAGTTGAAGGGAAAGGTAAGTGTTTACTGGAAGTCCTGGTTCGGCAGGCTTGGCCCATCCTTCACCCTGATCCCTGCAGGCAAGGGTTGCCCTACACATGCCTGAGCACCTGCTATAAATCACTCACTTTACCCTAATGGTTTCACATTTAGTTCTTTCCCCTCTTTCACACTGTTTGGCACTTGGCACTAACAGGGCTTGCAAAGCAGCTTTTGAGTATCTATGTTTTTGCTAAGGAGAATTTTCATTTATGATTTATGATATATTATTTTTGTCGGCTGTCTTTTGATTTGTAAGCCGTTCCTGCAGTGCTCGCGGATCACTTCTGTGATGTGACGCATGAACATTTTACCATTTTACAAGAATACCTCCGGAAATATTCCTTAAATTTGCAGGAATAGCCGGAGTTCCCTGTACCGTTAATCAAGTTGCTAACATTCATTCCACAGTGACATGTGCCCTTCCGGTTATTTGGTGTGAAATGTACCTCCTGGGTGAACCAGTGAGTGGCCATACTGAAATCCACCTGAACCTGAAGGGTGGAAGAGCGTAACGGAAGAGATTGAATGCCTGGTAGCATTTGACACACATGTGAATGCCTGTCAGGGTGGAATAAATGAGAGCCGGTTAAGAGCACCACTCTGGAGATGAAGCTTTTTGCATGCAGCTCTCACCTTTGGCATAACTGGTTGTAACTATTTAAATCCTTCATCACTGCAGACCCCAGGTTAAAGACCACAGTTTTAACCACAGGAAACAATAGAGAATTGATGAAACTCCTACGCAGGTGTAGGGATTTGCTTTTGTAGGCTGTACTAGCGGGATGTTCATTAAGCACATGATTGAACTGGAAGCTTTCAGTTTTATGTTCTTTTTTATTAAAACACTGTTAACGTCATTGCCTGCAAAGTAAAAGGTTAAAGATAGTTAAAGATTTTATTGGAGATATTTATGTTATTCTGATGATGGTAAGATGTGCATGAACTGATTAAAACACAGATGATGTCTTGGACAGAATAGTGAAACACTTGCAGTGACTAATGCAGTGACTGATGGGTAATTTTCGCTATATGATGCTTGATGTTTGATTGACAGGCTCTGTGAGACTCATTGTGTCTCCTCTTTGAGTGTGGGAGCTGGAATCAGATATACTGCATATATGCCAGGTGAAGTTACATGCCCCGGCCACTAGGGGCTTGTGATTTATTCTTTCAGACATTTATTCCTTGGGTTGGAAAATACACTTTGCAGATGTGAAAAGAAGTTAGGAAGTGTAATTAGAAAATGTTTAATATTTGTCCATGTGTTAATACTAGTGCTGTTCGAGTGTATTATAATTATTATAATACTCTGAAGGAGAAAAATATAATTTTATATAATGAATATAAAATTCATGCACTCTAATATTGTATTGGACACCCTTAACTTTTGATTACAGTGCATCATCTCCACTGCAGGTTTTCACATCCTCATGCAACATCACATTATTTAATTACGTCCAGAGTTCCATTCATTTTTGACTGAGATCTTGTTGCTGAAGGAATAGTCAAACCACTCTGTGAGGTTTTCCAGCACTCCATGGTGACCATTTCATGGGTGAAAATGATTCCTCATGCTCCCTGAATCATTCTTTCACAGTTTGAGCTCTATGAATGTTGGCATTGTAATCCTGGAATATGCCTGTGGCATCAAGGAAGAAAAAAATCCATTGATGTTATGGCCTGCTCATTCAGTACATGATAATTGACTGACTTCATTTTATTCCGACACTGAGCATTGACCTCACCATTTAAAGGAGTTCCAGATCATAACACGGTCTACAGAGTCTCCAAATCCAAAAGCAGATTTGTTCTTGGACAGGCAATACATGTGACTGTTTTTGTGATATATATGATTCTGTGTTCAGATGTGTTCAGAAGGGAGCTTATACTTTCAGTGAGACCTAACATTCTTTTAGCTGATAAAGTTGTTTCTGTGTTTTCTTACTAAATCCTGTAGCATAGTGAAAAAGTGTGAGAGAGGAAGTAAGACAGAAACAAGTTGCCTAGGGGATACTTTCCTAACTATTTATTGATTGGCCTTTGACCCGTCTGTCAGTTTGTGCACTCTTTAATGTGATCTAGTGTTTCAGTGGGCTAACCCACAGAAGAACAGGTGTCAGGTGATCCCCACGTGTATAAAGCTGCACACACAATGCATATTTGCAGCTGCAAATTCTCACTAATACACTTTGGAGGAGTAGACTGCAAAGATCAAGATGTACCATCAAGGTGTACTTAGACCGAGCTTTAATGTAAATATGAAGGATTATGTACTAAAAGAACACAAAAGTACACACAAAATAATTTTCAAAGTTTTTAAAGTTCAGACTGTCAATTGATTCAATCATACACTCATTTTTATAACTGTTCTGCCTGTCATTCATCTTTGCTCAACTTAAAACCAATAATAGTCAGATGAACTCTATCTACTTCATGCCCAAATTGTCGAAATTATTTCCAATATATTTGGGCCTTAATGTTAACTAATTTTCTGCATCGCATGTTCTCTAGCATCTCAGTTATAATACATACACAGACATACAGTTTTCTGGTACTTCAGTGTATATATCCATATATGCTATGCATATTTATAATTTTTAATCTGCATGGGTCAGGCCTCACAGAGGGGCTATACACTTTGTATAGGCCACAGAGCCTTAAAGTGGATGTGCTTTAAAAGCATTCCGATTATATAAGCAGTATGTCAGATGGCAAAGTGGAGCAACAGGCATCAATCACAACTCAGAGGGAGCATGCTGGAGATGACTGACAAGCTAGGGAGAGAAAGGGAAAACAGAAAAGTAAAGCACAAAAGGAGAAGGTGCACTAAAACATGAGATGAAAGGATGGGCCAGGTGATGAGTAAATTTTGAGAAACAAAGAGATGACAGTAGGAAAGGAAGGTTTCTTAGTTTCTGGTGTTGATTGGAGATAATGGGTTGATTGGTGATAACTGTGCTGGAGGGTATGACAGAGGATTTGATTTGTACTTGAGACTGTATTCTTGAATATACAGTTGTGTATTGATGGATGTAGTGGGTCAAGATACAAGGCAGATGATTCATTTTATATCCAGAACAAAAGAATGCATTTCGAAATGCTTCAACCAGTATAATATCCATTCCTTTCTCCATGCCTAGTCCTGTCTGTTATCAGAGCAGCCCGATTGCAGACTAGATAAAAGAAAAGAGCAGGACAGTGTGGGTCCTCTCCCACTGGCTCCGAAAAGCTTAGATTCTCAGACGTCTGGCAGTCTGCTTGTCTGTTGTGTTTTTTTCTTTTTCTTTTTTTTTTTTACAGACATACAGACGCTTTAAATGGCCAGGAACCGAATGCTACATGCACAGCCCTGACAGTTAATGAGTATTTGTAGAAACAAAAGTTGAATATCTCTAAGAATATCTCTAATCTTCATCAGCACAGCTTCAGTTAAGCTCAGGTCTACTACTCTAATCTAATTTTAGAGTCAGTCTATGCAGGAAGGTTTATGAGTACTTTTCGAGTTGATAGGTATATAATGAAAAAAAGGTTTAAATGTGCTTTTAAGAACAGGTTTCTATGACATTTAGCAGTCTCTTTTCAGAGACACTTACAGAAGTGCCTAGCCATTAACTCAGAAAATATTCAAAGATAGTGCTGATAGATCAGAATTCAAGGTACCTGAAGCTAGGATACTGCCAGAAATGAGCCATACAGCACTCAATATAAAGATTATAAAAAGTCCTGTAACCTAAAGTACTACTAAACTATGCAAAACCTGTGAAAAGTATAATGACAATTGAGGTTTTATTCCATTCTGTTCTATCCCTCAAATGTAAAGCTGTCTTGTGAACATTGTAAATGCACCATTTAATAACAATTAAACCAAAATAAAGGGATGACCAGTGTGAATGTAAAGTGAGATGATCGGCCAGTTAGAAATGAATAATAAAATAAATAAAAGCCAAACCCAAGCTGATACCTCTTGGCTGCTTCATGTTAGAACTCTAAAACCCTTCCATTAATAAACTGGCTCCCTTATTGTGTGCGATTGGCATGGAAGAGGCAGTGGCCTGCCAAAGCAAACCCACTTTGAAAGCTGGAACAGATCATCCTAAAGCAGTACGACCAGCTGTAGCAGCATGATGCACTGGGTGTTTTTTCCTGACTGTTACACATCGATCAAGTTGATTTGAGCCAGATGAGCTCCAAATCTAACAGCCACCCTTATAAATATGAGCACACGTATGACGTACGTTCACATTTTTTGAAGTTGACAAGATCGTTTCGAATTTAACAAACTAAAACTGCTGCTATTTCCATGTGTACCCACGCAGCTCAGTTTTTTTTTTGTCTTGCGAAACCAGGGCTTCTTGAATCCAGTGCTGCTTTTTTGTCCTCCAATGTGCTTGATACAAGTAATAGTTATCATTAACTCATCATTTGATTCAAAGTTTTATTTGTCACATGCATAGTTATACACAGTACAACATGCAGTGAAATAAACCTTTGAAATCTTGAATTTGAATCTTGAATTTGGTCAGGATAACAGTTAGGGGTGCGGATATTCCAATGTCTGGCGATTCCCATTTTTAGGGCCATGATTCGAGTCCATTTTCGATTCAGGAACAATTTATCTATTAAAGGGTCTATAAATTATGTGATTGACGAGTAAACAAGTAAAACATTTATTTAAAACAATACTTTTAGGTTCCTTACTGTATTAGGTTAACTATTTTATATTTATACCAAAAATAGGATTGTGCATAAAATTTTGTTAACTTAAATGACCAGTATTAGGTTATCTTAGCTGCCTGGCTTTTTCTTAAATAAAAAAAAGATATCAGTGAACAAATAATTAAAAATATATTAATACAAAAGTAAACATAGACGTCAGTCTACCACAGTGCATTAACCTTTAACTGAAAATAAAATACAGACTTTAAAGTCGTGGTGCATTACTGCATTTATATGTTGTATAATTTTAGGATAAAAGGGAGCTGGCTAACTAGCTTACTGTACGGTGGCCTAGATGGCCTTCTTCTACGGTGGCCAAGTGGACACGTAATGCGATATGCAGTACACTCGGGAGTAGGAGCGACAAATAAATATAACTTAATGAAATAAACAAATAAATAAATAAATAGAAACTTAAATGCATTTTTAAATTTTGAATGAATTCACAATTTCTAGGACTAGGAATTGTGATCCTTTAAAGAATCCTTTTTTTTAAGCACCCCTAATAACAGTCGTACATCAACCAGGACAGGGATTCAGAAATTATGCCCGGTTTCATAGGAAATACAGTAATGTTAACCTAGTGAGTGTAAATACAGTGTGTGTGCATTGCATGATGCATCCTTGGTATGCCCTTATTTATCCCTCATTGTTTGACACTCACACTCCTATGTGGGTTCTGTAAATCTGAGCATGAAAATTCTAGTCGAAGTTCATGCCCAGGCTCATTTCACGCTTCAGGGTCTCCCCTTGTGTGTGTGTGTGTGTGTGTGTGTGCATGCATGCAAATTTGTGAATCTCTCTGTCTAGTGTGTGGCAAATAGATGGCTGAGAAAAAATATATTCTGCATTTTACATATAACTGTTTTCTATGTTTATGTTAGTTTTCTGACAGATAGATAATTTGTCTGGTTTCTATTGGAAAAACACTTTGTTTCACTCAGTTTGTGCACTCATTCAGCAAATTAACCCTTAAAGTGTTTTTTTCACTCTGTGACA
This sequence comes from Duopalatinus emarginatus, assembly GCA_028565595.1. NCBI lineage: Eukaryota > Metazoa > Chordata > Actinopteri > Siluriformes > Pimelodidae > Duopalatinus > Duopalatinus emarginatus. The sequence continues at coordinate 13,537,396 of JAOVVF010000002.1, read as the reverse complement.
AGGTTTGGACAATCATTTTGTACTTTGTACACAATCCTAAGACCACTATCAATATAAAATATCTCCCCTCTTTGACATTTCTCCATTATCTTGAGAACAGACAGCACATACAGATATAGGAGCACTGGAACGGTACAAAGGACATTCTTTGTGAAACCTGTTGTGATCCTGTTTTTTTTTTCCAAAGAATGCACAAATGTCAGCTTTCAAAGTTTGGGAACTCTCACCTGTATACGCTCTGAGATGTTATCTTGTTAGTGTTAGTGAGTTTGAACGAGGAAGGATAGATGGCATTTAATATTCCTCAATCTTCAGTGTCATGTATTTACTGTGGCCGTCCGCGAGTACTTAATTATTGGTACCGGCGGCATCTGACTAGAATTGTCCGTGCAGATAGCGAATCTGTCAGAAATCATATCCATATTCAATGCATAAACATGCAAAACCTGCAGGTTTGTGCAGCATTCTTTAGCTTCCATTGGATTTGGTAGGAGAACAGTACAGAACAGTTAATTGTTGACTTAATAGGGTCTGTGCCACACAACGACCTTACAGTCAGCCCGAAACAACTGGTGCGGTGACTCATCAGACCACACCACATGTTGCCAGTCTTCTAGAGTCCAGTTAATAACCTCACAAGCCCAGGTGAGGCACTGTGTCTGGTGTCATGGTGTTAACAGAGGCACTCTGGTGGGACTTGTGCTCCCATGTCTCATAGAAGGTAACAAACACTGCACTGACTTGTGGGATATATGTGTGGGGCATTCTATTACAGTACTGTGCTCAGATTCAGTGAGCTCTTTAGAATGTCCCATCCTTTACAAATGTTTGTAAAAGCAGACTGCATGGGTAGCAAGGTGTTTGACTAACTTTTTTCTGATCTTTGGTCCTGTGACATCTTCTTCTGTACTCTGTGCTGCTTGCCTGGAATCCAGATAAGATAAAGCAGAGCATAAAATGGAGCATCACACTTCACTGTAGGCTATAGATTCCTGCTTGCTGATGATCCTTGAACTTTGGTAAAAAAGATGATAGGGGATAAACCAACATTGTGACTGAGAATATATTCAATGAAACGTAAACTTGTCTGCTCACTGGGCACAGAGTAGTGGTAAGCTGTGTACCAGTCTATATGAGAACATGCTTCTTGTTTTCTTATTCTAACTCATGACTGAACTTTTGCAGTGTGCTTGAAGATTTTGAAGCTTTATTTTCAAAAGCAGTGAGAAGATGAAGGATTAACACTAACCTGTAGTTCATCTAATAAGAAAACAAAGAACATAGGTAATAAACTGTGCATATGCATTGTTTCGAATTGGTAAAAAAAAGACAAAGAAATTAGAGATTTGGTATGTCTGCTACTGGCTTTATAACTTTCATAACTTTCTGATTGCTCATTATGAAATGATAGACCATAATTTGTTTAGTCTTGTATATGTAGTCTTCTTTAGACTGCATGCTCAAATACATCAAAGAATACTGTACAGAATTTTAAAAATATATACGTTGTGCAGATTTAGTGCTTGTTTAAGTACTTGGTGAATATTTAAATCTTTATCTGAAGCCAAAGTTTATTCCAGCTAATGCTTTGAGGCATCAAGATTAGTGTTTTATACCTGATGTAGCCAGCTACAGGGAATTAGCAGCAGCATGATGTAAGATGAAGAAGAGTTTTGCTGCTTTCTGTATCAGATAGGGGCTAGTGATGGTATGCCGGGGAAGACTAGCCAGGAGTGAGTTACAGATGGAACAAGTGGCCTCAGGTGCCTGTGTTATAATATGCCATAATATTACTGTCCAAAATGTCACAAGCCAAAGATTTTGCTTTGTTCCCCAAGCACAGATAGTTGCTTGTTTGCCTCAGATTTATCATGTTACTGGATTATATGTCCTGTTTAGACATATATACACAATTTAATGTTGTTTAGTTTAGTAAGAAAACAATAAAACATGGTGGGACGCTGGTACTACCCCAAGTATTATATTCCATGTTATCTTTGTCACTTATTTACTGTCGCTGTCATAGCAGTACTTTGTTAAACCACAATGTCCAGCCTGTAAGAATGCGAATGTTTATGATGTTGCTTTAAAAGTTTCCTCATCTGTTACCATGTCATGTCACAGTGAGTATGGTCTGTATTGCCACTTCTCTTACCCTGGCACTATTTATGATGTCACTGCGGACATGTCTGTCTCATAGGCTGTAGTTACTTTAGTGAGGTTTTATGATGTCAGAATGGCAATGTCCTCCTGGAGAGCTTGTGTTTTATCTCTGCAGTATGTCAGCTCCTTTAACTTCCACCTCACTTTACGAGCCCATGCGCTGTCTTTCCCACGCACACCACGGCCCGCTGGTGCTCAGCGCCACTAACACTCCAGTAGCACTCACCCCATTAAAAAGCACAGGCAGGACTTTGACATAAGACTGTGAACTTGCAGGAGGGCTTTTATGTTCTACATTTTGGCTCCTTTGTTCACACCTCTGCGTGCCATGCTTAAAGTTTTATGTTTGTTTCTCTTTCTTTACATTGCTCTGCAGCTGCCACAATAATAATAATAATAGGAATGGTAAAAATGTGAAAAGTGTCTTGTGCCAAAGTATAATATTTTATCTGAACTAACTATCAGTGACATCGATAAACCCTTTTGTGTATTATTTACTTCTGTATGCACATTTGCTTCCTGATGGGGCTTCCCCAGAATGTTTTTTTTTGTCTGGATAAAATTGTCTGCTGATGGGAATAGAGAACAGTAAATACAGATTTTTCTGTGAGTAATAGAAATGTGCTTCTAAAGTAGCCATTACCCATAATGCCAAGCCATTCTTATTTTTAATCGCTGTCTCTGACGGTGGTTGAGATCAATAAAGCCACCAACATGTTGACATGAAGAGTTATTGAATAGTACTGATGCTCCCATTTATGGCTTTTTTGTTTCTAGTAATCATACACACTATGGGACCATTAAGCTTTTCAGAATTATTTAACCTTCAACATCCTGGCAGCTTTTGAAAGCTGTTTCCTCTCTTTCATGCAGGTTGAATTCCTTTGAATTTAAATTAAGCTACAGTGGATTTAAAAATTCTATGCACGCCTTAATAAATCAGATTTGTTTCTACCTTCAATTTGACCAATTTTACCTTCAATTGCATAAAAGTGCACACCCTCGTATATTTAGTGATGAGTTCAGAATTAACCACATCACATTCAAACCCATGTAAACAGTAGTCAGTACACACCTGCCATCAACTAAAAGTGACTCTGATTACCCCATATACAGTTTAGCTGTTCTAGTATGGTTTATATTGTTGCATCTTACAGTAAAAGCCATGGTCAACAAAGAGCATACAAACCATCAAAGATGTCTCATTCTTGAAAGGTATTGAAATTGAGTGAATTTTAGTGAAATTACTAAAAATTAAACATCCCTACAAGATTAAAACTTAGGGTTAGGCCAAGAGGCCTACAGCAATATTAAAGGAGCAGGAATTTCTGGTTAATACTGGTTGTGTACTACATGTGACAACAACCTGTTATATTGTTCATGGGCTATGGTATAGAGTGCCAAGAAAGATAAATGCAAAAACCTACATCAGGTCTGCCTAGTGCATGTGGGAAAATCACCTGATGAGACCAAAGGTGAACATGTTGGACATTATTCCAAAAGGTATGTTTGGCACAAAAACAACACTTCACATCACCAAAAGAACACCATACCATACCCACAGTGAAGCATGGTGCTGGCAGCATTATGCTTTCGAGCTGAAGATGAAGAAGAATTTTACCTTTGAGCAAAATAAAT
>JAOVVF010000002.1:13511691-13533495 GCA_028565595.1 Duopalatinus emarginatus | reverse complement strand
TATAATATTCCTAAAGCATACCTCCACATTATAAAAAGAATAACTTTACTAGAAAAAGATCAAACTTTTGGAATGAGGCTAAACTTAAATCCAACAAAAAATCTGTGGGGTGATCTAAAGAGGATTGTCCTTTCTATAGCCACTGTACATAATAAAAATGTAGCCAAAGACAAATATGTTATTTGACATGAAACAATAATGTGCTATAAATGGGTACAAACACAGACACAAATATGAGGTGCAATACAAATATTTGAAACACAAAACAGATGCAGATAGTGGCATTAGTGGCTTAATGGTTGAGATTGGAAGGTTGGGGGTTCAAGCCCCAGCATCACCAAGCAACCACTTTCGGAAAGGCCCTTAACCCTCTCTTTTCCAGGGTCATTGTATCATGGCTGACCTTGTGCTCTGACCCCAACAGGTTGGGATATGTAAAAAAACAAAAAGAAACAAACAACAAAAAAAAACTTCATTGTGCTGTAATGTATATATGATAAATAAATGTTTCGTCAATTCTTCTATGTTTACACCCCTAGCTCATACAGAAAGGTTTTATGCAAACAACACAGACATCCTTACTCCTTGTGACCTTAGATTCCTGCCCTCAGAAAGGTGAGGTGAGACGTCAGTCCAGCCAAGGTGTCCAAACCTGGTCTAACTATTTCTAACTCTATCCTGGAGGTCTTCTGGGTGTGGGAAACTCAGAAAAGGAGGTGTAATATCAGGAGGTGTTCCTCTGTTGTCTAGTGAATGGTCATGCAGCCAGTGCATCACATAACAAGTCTATTGCCTGTTCACAGATTTAGTTGGTATGCAAGCATGTAGGTATGCAGATGGTTCTTGTCTTTACACTTTGGAATGCAGTGATTAGCAGGGCAGCAAAAGGTGCCAGCTAGATAGCTTGTTCTCGAGTTATTTTTCTCTTGCCCCTTAACCTTTGTTAACGGTACTATTTCTGTTGTCCTGTTGTACACTGAACAGCTTGTGAATATTGTTTCTTTGCTGTTTCTCACAACCAGGAAGCGTAACGTGTCTCACTGTGCTATTCTAAATGTGCATGTTTTTGACTGAACGTGTTTGGGAGTGTGTGGGAGAGAGGATTTGTGTGCACGTGCTAGACAATGCTTAATTGACTCCCAGACAATGGCCCAGAGAAGATCAGAGAGAGAGTTGTGAGGGGTTTGTTGTGTCTCCCAGTGAGGGGCTTCCTGAACACATAAAAGAATGCACAACGCCCAACGAAATGTGGAAGCCCTGTCAGCACCTTCCTATGGTCTTCAAAGAGATCGTTCTACCCTCCCAACAATCCATAAATTTAATTCTACACACACAAAAACAAACAATCATCTTAATTATATGTATATGTATATACCCATGCTTTCAGAACAGACATACATATTTCTTGTTCCTGTTTCTTCTATAGTTCTCAGTTTCTCTTCAAATCTCTTTATATGCATGGGCCCTTATGTGTCTCTATATTTATTCTAGCAGGTTTATATAACAATGCTTAAAGATGCTCCATGAACTTATCCCAAGTCAATAGCTGAGAGTAACTGAAGTGTCAACAGCTGTGAAAAGGATCAGCCTACTCTTTGTTAAAGTGTTAAAAATAACACCACTGCAGGTCACACCCTTACATAGTCCTGTTTTCAGTACTGCAGAGACAGGCTTGTGGCCAAAGCACATGCATAAAGCACTTTCCTATTCTGTCATTTCCTGTTTTCACAGGAAGTAGGGGGAGATAGCTTAGGCACACAAACACTGAGAGAGATAGAGTGGAGGGCAGTTCTGGAAGCTGTCCTCAGGTAATACACACACACACACACACACACATGCACACACACACTTAGGCGTTGGGCGGCTGCTTAAATCTCACTAATGAGCCTGGCCTGCTGCATGTGTTTAGGAAAGGAAACTTTTGTGGGAATGCAGTTAATCATTTCTGTGATGTTGACCTCCTTTCTCAGGATGCTCTCTATGACCCCTGCACAATGCGTGCTTCCGAAAATGCAGAGCCGCTTTTGTTTTTCTGTCTCATTCCATCTATCACACTCATATGAGTCTCTGTGCAAGGGGAAGTCAACACCTCTCTTCATATGTAACTTCCTTTAGTGGACTCTTATTATATGGAGAATTTCTTTTAATCCAATTTCTTAATGTCCACCTGCAAAAATGTGTCTGATTATAACACATTCTTGCAGGTGGATATAATCAGCAAGACTGATATATTTGTTTACCTGCTATATAAAATTTGTTTGTTAATTTAATTATATCCATATTTGTAATGGTTAATTACTGTGGATAAAAATAAATAAATACACATGCTTAATTTTGTGTATTGGCTGTGTAAATGTATCTAAAATCATGAAACTAGACTAGACAATAATGCAGAAATATTATTTTGTTTATTGTATACTGTATTTTATATATTTCAATATTGTTCATTTTGTATATAAACAGCCTTCAATTTATACTTTCACTGACATTGTGATATTAAACAATGTATGTTTGACAATGTACCTGATCACATGACCTACACTGTATGCAGAGAATCATTAGACAAACTGAGATAATGTGTTGTTTGTGTTTCAGACTCATTAAATGTTCAAATTTGCTGAGCAGATAGATAAATAAATATGTGTTAAAATCTAACAACATTTTGTTTAATTATTATCTATGAGATTTTTTTTTTTTTGGATGGGGCGGAGTGCATGTGATCTGAATCAGAATCAAATATTGGCCACGTATGGTAACACACAAGGGACCTGGTCCTGGTCCTTGGTGTCAGTCCATATACAGTACATATAATTTACAGACAATACAGAATACAACATAGGTTACATAGAAAATTTGTATATAATGTATGTAAAAGTGTGTGTGGTAGTGCAAACAGTAATAACGTTCAGCATGCCTGGGATTGAAAGTGTGATATATGAGTATTTGTACAATACACTACTTTAGATGTGAAGCAGGGAGTTATGTGAAGATGTGAAGCAGGGAAGAAACTGCTCATGTGGCTGGTGGTTTTTGTGTACGGGGTTCTGTAGCACCTGCTGGAGGGTAAGTAGAAAAAGATTGTGTCCAGGGTGTTGAGGAATCTGTAATGATTTTCTCTGCCTGTTTCCTGATTCGTAAAGTGTACAAATCCTGGAGAGTGGGCAGTGGAGCGCCAGTGTTTTTCTCGGCTGTCCTTATTGTTCTCTGCAGTCAGTTCTTGCTTGGCTGCTCCAAACCAGCCTGTGATGGAAGTGTACAGGACAGGTTGTATATGATCATTGCTAAAAATGTCCATATCTTCCATGTCTTTTAAGGCTCTCCTGAATTCTCAGCCAAAGAATGAGACAGAGCTTGTCTTTATTCATAAAACCAGTACATTTAGTCTGGAATTTCCTAGACAGCTAATTAGAAAGGGGAATAATTATTAACCTTAGCAAAAGACAACAATCTCTTTCTGTTTAGCCTGGAGCCACTTTTAACCAAATTGCTGCTTTAATGTTGAAGGAGACTGATGTGTAGAAAGCCAAGTGTTGATGGTTTTTACTTTCATAGATTTTTACTGGACCACAGCGGTGTGTGGCTGGTTTGTGTCTTTTAAAGATCTAGATGACTGAAGAAACTCTACAACAACCTACTATATCACACTCAGTATTTCTCTCCTGCACTGTTGCTTGTGTCAGAGACAGCATGTAAATACTTAAACAGCACAAAAAAGAGTGGGTCATTTTTAAATGTCTGAAGCCTGAGCCTTCTGTTTCCTGTAGTGCATGAGAAAGAGTGCTTAGAGAGGAAGTCTTCCTGTTCCTGTGCTGTGATGGGGTGGAGAGGTATTGTTTGAGGGTTTTAAAGTTCCAAAGCATGTGCAAATACTTAATAATCCTGATGATCAACACAAATAAATGTGATCAAGATTGATTGTGCTTTTAAAGATTTTTAAAAGCATCTTTGGTGAGTTGCATGAAAAATGACACGGACTGTCTGGATGAAATACATGTGTATATTTCTGACCTGGCAAGAAATATTAGTTGTTTCAAAGAATGGGTTTAGGCTTTCAGACATGTTAATCAGAGTGTGTGTCTTCATTTGTATTGGTGTCTTGTAAATCACCCCTTAAATAAGCACTAAGGCTGCTGTAGACATGGTGTGTATATACTGGTACACAGTGATTGCAGGGGGCAGAGAGGAAAGAGCAAATGTCAGAGGTCATTGCACTTGAAGGCTTGTCTCTGTTAGAGAGCACGGCTGTGCAGACCTCCACAAGCTGCCCTATTAGACAACCTTTAACCTTTAACCTCTGAGCCTGCAAATAAGCCCTCTGGCATGGACTGCGAACATGCTTGTGCATCCCTAATCCCACATTTATGCCCTGTGTGTATTTGTAATGCTTGGGTAAACCTTACGTCTATGTCACCCAAGTCTGGACATTGCATTAGATTAGGCGTCCATTTATTGTCTTATTTCAAACACTGATGTAATGTATTACAAGCTATTTTTGCTTATTCTAAATTCAGATAACCAGGCTGCTTTTGGAAGGGTTATCCTGTCTGGATCCTGTTGCCTGGAGCACTGAGTGGGTGTAATGTTTGGCTCGTTTGCTTCCACAGTGTGCTACTGAATGGTAATGCACCTCCAGTAGTAGAAAAGCCGTTATAGTAATGGCTACATACTGTACATTATAGTAATGGTCACATACTGTAATGCATTCTCATTCATATGCAGATTTAGCATTGGCCCAAGCTGCTCTCTTGACACTCACTAAGACCTGTGATAGGACATTCTTCACCGCTTCCACATTTTAATTGGTGCAGTGTGTAGTGTTTCAATGCTTTTTGACATGTACTAAAGGTTTTGACTTAAACAGTAGATACAGGTATCGTCTCATATATATTAGATAGATTATATGATTGAAAAGACCTGAACATAATTGTGCCCTGCAAATAATTTTCTGCCAACTGTAGACTACATCTTTAGGCAACAAAAGCTCTGACACCTGCACATATGTTTCTTTTTTCTTTTAAATATTCATTCTACAGGACAGCTTTTTTTTGCCTCGCCAGACAACAGTGCCAATGAAATGAGAGCAATCTACAGTTGAAAAAGCACAGGCAATCATCCACCTGTCTGTGCTTTTTCTTCACACTGAGCCTTTTTCTCGCTTCATGTAATTTTGCCATTTCAATTCAACCCATTATAACTCAGGGCCACCCTCACCCTTCTAACCTCACTTATTCGAATGCGGAGTGAAGGGACTTTTTCTTGTGCGCTACAAGGCCATTTGCAGCTTCCTCTATTGTTCCTGTCAGACACAGTCACTAAACGGCCATTGTCTCTATTCTTGATAAGTAAATCTCTTAACAAAAAACGGACAAAAAATAGGAGGAAACCACTTTTTACTATTCGTAAGTGGATAATGTGTGTGTGTGTGTGTGTGTGTGTGTGTGTGTGTGTGTGTGTGTGTTTTCACTTGCCAATGTGCCTGGTCTAGATAGAGATGGGTACTAGGGATTCTCTTCTTATCCGAGCATCTTTATTGAGTTTGTCTAGACGTCTCTATTAGCCCTAAGACAGCATTCATTCCGTTCATGCTGCAAGTAGCCTCAGATGTTTCTATCAGCAGCTCCATGGTGTCTAAATACCTGTCACACAATGAGAACCGCGTAATAGATGGATAATGGGAAATTAGAATTTCATTGCCAAGTGCAGGATTCACATTCTTACTTGTCACACTGAATTATTTGGATTAATTGTGGTCTATTGAGTTCAGCTTCTTTATTTACTGCTTAATATGCTTAATTTCCTGATTTGTCACTCAGACCCATTGTTGGGCTGGTAGGCTAAAGTGTAACGGCATATTGGCCATTACTTTCATGCTGCAAAAATAGTTTCCGAGCTGTTACTGGAGGTATGAGTGTATAGTGTAGGTTGACTGATTTGTCACTCAGACTCATTGTTGTGCCACCCTACTGAGTTCGACATTTTCTCCATTTTCTTTAAAAGCTTAAAAAATTGTTAGCAATTTTTGTGAAGTAAACTATTTGACTGTTGCATGTGGCAGTCTGATACAGACATTAAAGATACACAGCACTCTGAAGTTTGTCACCTTAGGGCAGTTTCAGCTGTGAATGACCAAATCTAATTTCTAAATCCTGATGTGCCGCTTTAGATAAACCATGCTGCTATGGAGAGTGTAATCTCATCAAGACTTGTGCAGTGTGTTGTAAATGAGGGACTCTTATGTGCTGGAGTGTTTTCCTCTTCCTGTGTGTCTTCTTTACCCTGTAATTAACTTCTTAACATCTTTGGGTAAGACAAGCTAGGCTGATTCCAGCTTCCTTTCCCAGCTTTTTCTATCAGCTATCAGGAAACAGAAAGGAGGCTTAATCCTAAAATGTTGCTTGGTGATCATTTAATGATTGTAGATGAATGTCAGTGTAGTACATTACAGTGGTAAATGCTTTGATTTATTTCTTTACAGTGTGCACCTCTGTGCTTATGCTTTATAAAACCTCCTAAGGTATAAATAACTGTTTGTTATTTGACGCTGTAGATCTCTGTTTATGATCTCTTTGTACATCACCTTTAGATCACTTTAGTGGTGCTTTCCTGGCTCAGATTTTATGGGGGACAGGCTGCTATATCCATTTAGTTGTTAACCTGCAGTTGTCCTTTTTGGGTATAAGCTATGTACCTAAGAGGGTCATGAATTGTTGCAAAAGTGCCGTGGCTGAATTGAGAGCACACAGACTATAAATGTTATCTTCAAACATCTCTATGTTGTTTTGTTTGGCTGAACTGAGAGCTGGGTTTGTCCCCCTTTAAACATTTTCTTTACCTCAGTCCATTAAGACTGGTCTTAATTCTTTGTTAGAGGTCAGAGAAGCCATGAACAAAGAAGATTAAAGTGGAGAAAGAAGTAGTTGGGGGGTATAGACGAAACCACAAAGATGTATCATGGCGCTGTGGTTTCGATACCGGACAACTCATCATTTCATGGATGACTTCACTCTATACCTGGCTTAGCTTATGTACTGTGTTTAAAGGTTGAATAGATTCACAGAGCCACAGCGTGTAGCTTGTCCTTAGACCTCTCATGAATAGAGAAGAAGCGTCTCTGTGCTGCACATTACAAACAGCACAAAAACACATCTCCTAGTATTGCATTCTGTATACAATGAAAATTCGAGGTTCTTCTGGCTCCTATTTTCTGTTTATTTCCATAAACATCAAAATCAGTGAAAATAAAGTACATAGTCATGGGACTTTAATCGACTTAGTTATTTTTCATAGCACTTTTTATCAGGTAGTTTAAAAGTCCCTAAGCTGCAGAAGCAGTTGAGCTCATTTATAAAGACACACCAATGTGTCCTTAGAGAGAGACAGTGCCTGAATGTAGCAGTGTGCTCTACTCTCAGATTAGGCATGACATAAAATAAAGCTTTAATGGAGGAGTGTTTAATTGTATTTTCATAAAATTGAGCTAGGCCACAGGACAAATGTTTAATATTCTATATTTTACCTGTTAATATCTCAAAGGGCAGCCGTGGCCTAGTGGTTAGGGAACCGGTCTCGTGACCGGAGGATTGCTGGTTCGATCCCCACCCAGGGCAAGACATGACTGAGGTGCCCTTGAGCAAGGCACCTAACTCCCTTAACTGCTGTGGTTTGGAGCTGCCCCTCGCTCTGGGCAAGTGTGTTCCCTGTTCACTGGTGTGCGTGTTTCAGTGCATGGATGGGTTAAATGCGCAGATCACATTCCTTCTGTGTGCAAACACAGTAAGGCAAAATAGTTCACCTTCAATGTACATTTGTGAATTGTTCATTTAACAAAATTTAGATCTATTTAAGTAAACAGGTTGTGAACACAAGCCTGCTGACGTGTACTGTACAAACATCTGTCATGATATTACAGTGGAAACACCATCAGGCTCTTCCAAACAACACAAAGCTAAATGACATGGGATATGAATTGCTCATGAAGAATGCAGAATCCAGAGTTTTAGTTTATATTACAGCTTGAGCAGAAAGTGTAAATTATGTTTTTGTTTGGGTGTAGTGTAAATCTGAGCTTCATCTGTGTCCCATTTTGTGAACTGATGTTCAAGCAACCTTGAAAAGAATAAGTAGAGGGACTTTAATGAAAGAACATTGGTTCTATGGTTTAGCTCCATTTTATAAAGATACAATAAAAAAAATTCTTCTGTTCACATGATCGATCCCATGTACCTACAAGACATGACTGAAGTGACTTTAAGCAAGGCACTTAACCCCCCAAACGTCATGGACAGGGGCTGTGTTCACTGCCTCGTGTGTGCGTTCACAAGTCTGTGTTTTTCACTGCATGGGTGGGTTAAATGCGAAGGTCAAACTCTTCTGTGTGCAAGCACCTTAGACCAATCACTTTCATTCACTTTTGTAAATGTAAATGTGTTTTATGTGCTAAAGAGGATTTCATTCAGTGGCACAAACAGTGGGTCTGCACAGATCTCCTGTCTCTGCTGTAGCATTTTTTAAACTCTAAAGCTTAAAGAAAATATTTTAGCTGTTTATACCTTGAGGGCTGCATGAAAACAAGAAAGAAATAAGAAAGAGAAATGAGAGTAAGTGAGAGTGAAATCCTGGTAGGTGATTAGTAGTGAGACTAGGGGGCTGTCCAAACACTCTACTCTGACAAAGAGCATGATTCTTTTGCAAGCCTGTGAGCTGAAAAGGGCAATTAAGTGAGCAAGTGATGACAGTCTCTATCATGGATACACAAAAAACATTCCACCGAACTTGTGTGCTCTGGTGCAGTTGTTATTTTATGCCTGAGTGTAACTAATTTTAGCCTCCTGCATACACCACAGTTATACAGTACAGTTAAGAGATGTTTGATACAGATGTTTAGTTGTCCCAAATTGGCCTTAAGCTGCAGACACATATTAGTAGACATGTATTATTATCACCAGTTTAGATGAGATGAGATTACATGATATTAGATTAAAATTTATTGTCCCTTTGCAGATTACTGGTACAAAGGTGCAAGATACAGCATTATTCACAATATTACATTAAAGGGATTGTGTGGTATGTAAAGATGAATGTGTAATGGGTTGTATATGCAGTATGTGCAGTAACTATTTAAGCATTTGCTACTTTTGTGATAGGTTTAAATATTTCCAGATACTGCTCTGATTCTGACACTGTTTGACTTTAATCAATTTTAAATTGATTCAGAATCACTAGAACTAGGAATTGCGATCCTTTAAAGAATAATTTTTTTTTCAGCAGCCCTAAATTACATACATTCACATTATTTATAATAATGCATAACTGACAGAAAGTATATGAAATCCAAATCTAATACCCAAGCAGCATTTAGGGTAATATCATCTGATACTGATACTCAGTAATAAATTATTCCAACACTATTTATCTTTGATGCTGATAAGTGTTCAGCAGTTAATACTGCAATGAATTTTGGTAGCTATCTCAGTCTAAATCATTTCTTTAGGATTTATGACTTTCGCTGAGGTGTAATTTTTTCCATGTTTCCTATAGAGGCTGGGTAATGTTCGCTGTAACGTATTGGATCTGTTCCTGAATGATTATCATTCATTCTGTGGCACATTTTAGTAATTTAAGTAGATTGATATTAACCAATAAAGTATAGCATAGCATTATATGTAATAATGGTAAGTATCAAGGCTTGAGCTTGCAATTAGGAAGTCAGATTAACTGGATCACAAGCCTTAAAGAATAAATTGATGTTGGTATGGCTATTCAGATTCTGCTTTTGTTAGCATTTAATGCACTGAATAAAATTATTTCTTGAATATCAGTCATGATTACAGTAGTGGAAATGATAACACAGCGTCTTTAAGAACCATAAATCAAATAATAGAGAACAACTGTGCCTTGTCCAATTAGTTAAAACAGAGACCAACATATGTTTTTCTGGGGACCCACTGTCTCCTGTGTGTATGCATGTGTCCTCTCTGTCTGGCTTGCTGCCATAAATGTGTGGGTGTTGGGTTGGTACTTATCATTTATTTCACTACTTGACTCCTTTTGGGTGGTAGAAAGCACTTAAAAAGGATGGACTGATTTTTTTCTTTTTGTCAAACCAGCACTAAAACTGAAGCTGGTGCTGTATTATTATATTGTATTGTATATATTATTGGAATGGGTGTACTGTATTGAACATATCTTCATAAATCTCAGGTCAAAACCCAACCTGAATACTTGCTGAGACATTGTTTAGAAAGCACGATTTGGTGACAGGATTAGCTCCAGTCTTAAGGTGCTTTTAGCACCAGTGGAAATGGTAAACACAAGAAATGACTAATCATCAACCACACATGCGTGTTTCCCTTGCGAGTCTGCTGCTGTGAGTGATTAAGCCCATAGGGGGTCCTGCTCGGCACCCAGCATGAGAGAAATCTCAGATCCTGTGGATTGACTCGGACATGTGTGTGAGAAGGTCAGTTGAGATTAGGTCTGGATGCGGTCTTTAGAGCCTAGTCAGTGTAATCTGTGTTAATGGCTTGCCGTGAGAAAGCCCTGCTCTCCTCCTGTGTCACTGTGGGCATTGTAGCAGCAGCTGCTCTTGTCATCCCCGCACCCTTGTTCTGCTTATTGGGAAACCCTTTATTTCACTTACCTGCGTGAAAAGTGGCCTGGCATCCTGCTGGTCCCAGCTGTTCACTATAAAGCCGAAAACAATATGTCAATTTGTATTTACAGTATATTAAGTTGCTTTTAAGCCTCACTGCAGAGATGCTAAATCCTCACTGGGCACGGTGGTGTGCATTTTCCATTAGTGGTTAGTTTGTTATACATCTGTTGTCAGATAGAGCATTGCCAGACATAAAACGCATTACTTTTGTGTCTGGCTTCAGTAGCCAACACACATATATAGACAAATGAAAGTAAATGAAAAAGTCCTCAGTGTCTCTTATATAAATATAAACTGGTGAACCTGGTGAATTGTTTCTCACCTGTTTGGTTTCTTTACACTGACAAAGCAACATCATGGACAACGTATTCGGTATGCAAAGCACATATTTGTATAATTTAAAGTTTCCATTTGTAGACAATGTTTTTTGGAAGGTTTATGTGAAGAAGATGCTGCGTTAATTAAATTTCTTCTGCGTCTTCTCGCAGAGAATTCAAGTGCAGAGACATGACAAGGCATCATAGAATGAGTGTTTTTTGGGTTTTGAACAGATGATCCACTATGATATGCTGTCAAATATCTGCCTGTATAATATCAGTCTTCATCCATCAGTTGTTAAAAATGTTTTTTTCTAATTGCATCTCCTGTCAGCTCCTTTTTAATGAACAAATGTAATGTTTATTTAAGTGTTGTCTTATTTCAGTGATCTAGATAACCGATAATATCTATTACAGCAAATTTTAATTTTAGATTTGCAAAATTATTGTATGCAAAATCTGAACAGCTGTACAAACCCAGACAATCTTCATCATTGATGTGAGCTATTAAACATTTTTATGCCCGTATTTTACAGAATTTACATATCCTAAGTTATCAAGCAATTCCATAAGGCAACACAAAATTAACATTAATTTCTTAGACTATTTATGTACTAAGTGACCAGCTGTAGACAAATTGTGTAGTGGGTGCATGTGGTGTAAACATTCACACATATCACTGTGCTGATAATAACAGTGTAAAGGTCAGGCCCTATATACATACCTTAATCGCAATATTCTTTTGAATAAGTATTGTTTATTTAAAGTGGTCTTTTGGTATTTGGTAAAGGGACTTTTGTTATTTTAAGTATAGACTCATGGTTGATGGTCCCTAATGAGAAGATGCGGAGTGTCTAAAGCTTCAACAGTAATACTGTGTAACATTGTTAAGAATAACTTAAGAATAATTAACTTTCATTTGTTTAACACTTTTCTTGGTCACTGCATAATTCCATATTTGTTATTTGTTCAATATTTTCAAGTGTTATACTCTTCATTGTTATTCTAAAACAGGAAAAGTCATTATGGGGATCTGCTAGTGTAGACTTGGACTGAAAAGGAAAATTCTGGTTTTATAGGGTTGACATGTAGGAGTATGATGTTTGTGTTATAGATAGCTCTGGTCTCTAAAATGGCAATGGTAAAATTATTTCTTGGCAAAGAAAAGGGAAACAAGGGAAACAAATGAGATTTCCAATTTTGAGTGCTTATAACTTAGAGCATATTTTCCAGATACACAGAGGTCAAGGTTTTGGAAGTGGCCTGATGTTGCGCTCTCATCTTCTTACACTGTCTTTTGTCTGGTTCTCCAATCTATATGTCTTTTTCTTTTTTCTCCTTTCCATAAATCACCCATTTTTCCATATCCACTGTCTTCTCTGTCCTCTGTTTTCTTTCACTCTAGCCCTTGTCCCCCTACCCCCTCTCTGCCTATATCTCATCATCATTAGTTCAGCAGGCAGACAGACCCAGGGCATGCATGCAGTCATTTATCCTACAGCTCTCTCCGCTGTTCTTTAGTGGCTCCTAATCAGAAGATAGTGTAGGCTTTCATTCATCCCCAGAGCTTCATAAAGCGACTGGCAATGAAGTAATACAATGGCCTACAAACCCCCAGGCCAGGAGTCTAACCCTAATCATCTCTCTTTTTCTCTCATTTTATCACTCTCCTTCTCCTCGCTTTTCAGATTCACTCACTGCATCTGTAATTTACCTCACTTTGCCATCTCTGCATCCTGAGCCACTATCTTGTTCAGTGTAACTCCATTTAACCTTCCTACCAATCAAAGCCTCGAATCCTTGCTGCCATGACCTAGCCTACAACCCCCACAATGCACCAGCTGTAAAAAAGGGAGGTCACTACATACAATGTTCTTATGCTTCTTAAATCATGTCTTAACAATGCACACAGGGGTTAGAGTGCCAAATACAAAAGATTGCTTATTTGCGACATGAGAAAAGTGGCCCGAGGTACTGGAGTGAGGTGGAGAAAAAAATGAGACAGGACAGCATACATGTATGTGTATGTGTTGTGTGTGCAGTACTGGGAACATTAAAGCCTGTGACATGGCCTCTGGCTACCTCAAGTTATATCGCTGGCTCTGCATGTACTCTCAGGCTACAGTGGCTGGTTGTTTATCTTTCAGATCCTCTTTAAAAATTCATGCGTTATTTTGAGTGGGTGATTCCATAAGGAGACGGTTTAACAAATCCTACCATTAGCTGCCAAAGCCTTTAGATATAGCTCCCAGAAGGACTACTGGATAATCTACAACATATACATATTATGTATATATAATTAGTCATTAGTCATATTAATAATTAGTCATTATTAAAAAAAAAAAAAGAAAAAATCCTTTGTTCCTGAATCCCAGAAAAAAAGTGTTTATTGTATGATTGATTAACATAAGTCGGTAAACTGTAGTGTGCCGATAGTAAGAGTAATGTAAGCTGATACTCTGACATATTATATACTGTATATTACATGTATTTACGTGTTGCCACACTGAACACTATGCAGAAGACCAGATCAGAGTTGTGGAGACATCCTGGATGACAGTTACCATGCCATGCTATTTTTTCCTTCACATAGTTATCATTGTCTGGCTACATACATTACATACATGGCATAGATGAGGGCAGGTGATCATCTAGTCAGCTTTGTGGATGTGTCAGTGCTCTTTTTCATTATGATTACCACCATCCGTGTGTGAATCTCAGAGGTCCTATAAACATTTTCTCAGCCCCTGTTTCACCACAATGCCAGAGCTTTGCTTCTTTTATGCCTCTCAAGAGACCTGATGTTTGTTTTTGTTTCTCCATATGCATCTCTATATGAGGAACTAGCACTTTTCAAGACATTTTTTTTTTCATTTTAATAAATGTAGCTGTATCGAAAAAGACATGTCTTTATTTTTATTGTAGTAGTAGGACACATGTGAGACCCTGTGTGAGAAATACTCAGCTGCAGTTACGTTCATATAAATATAAAAGTTATTTCTGAATTGCTATTAAGTTTTTCTCTGTTTCCACAGGATCCTGGTTTTGCCACGTTCCTCTTTGACCAGCTACAGGGGCCAGACTGGCCAGTGCAGGGTGGGCATGAGGGGGCAAGGTGCCCGGTCTGTGCCACCCCCATACAACACTTGAGACAGCAGGCTTTACAGGCTCTCCAGGACCTGTGCTCTGGTGAGGACTTGCCAACTGTGCCAACTCTGCCCTTCAAAACCTTCCATGGACAGCCGACCAGAGTGACCACTCATGGTATGCTCACGCTCTCCTCCAGGCCCAATCCATCACGAATCCCTCACCCAGCCCATAGCATGGTGTCTGTTGGAGAGCAGCGACGGGGTTTGGGCTGGACATCCAGTACCAAGCCAAGCGTCCAGGTCACTGTGGGAGGAGGTGCTCTGAGTGGAGCACTCAGCTCTGTCACCATCCAGGCCCAGCAGTATCTGGAGGGCATGTGGAGCATCTCACGTGTCAACAACTTCCTGCATCAGCCAGGCCCGGTAGGTGAAGCTTTTTTTTTGCCCTGTATTTTTTTACTGTTGATGCTAATTATGTTTTTGTAGCTGTATTGCTTTTTTTTAATTAATTACATTGTCTAATTTTTAGCCATTGCGTTACCATTTGTTCACCTGTCTATCTAGGGGTCCACTAAAGAGCATGTGGTTACTTCCATAAAGTCATTGGCTATACACAACCACCAATGAAAATAGAGAAGAGCCAGAACCTCTCATGCAACGTCAATACATACTGTACGTCTTGTCTACCTCTGTTTTTAAAAATGCAGAGAGACCAGTCTGATTTATTGCTTTGTGGACCTCCTGCTGCAGTTTTTAATCCATCTGCGTATTTTGTTCATTTCATATATTTGATTTAACAGAATGGACTGATTTGTTGTTGTGTGTAAAAGCAATCTTGGATAATAAAGCAGGTTTGTAGACACGTTATTACTAATTATTATCACTTAATTAAAAGGTGAGGCATTTTATCTAGAATAGCTTCTTTCTGAAATTTGACAATTTTCATTCATACAGAACACTTCTTGACACTTTACACTTTACGACCAAGTTTGATTAACTGTTATTTGTTTGGCTTTATAGCTCTGGGTTACAACGATCATTATTTGAATATAATGAGAAATATTTGGTGCTGGTGAAGATTATCTCTAATTAAAGTGTTATTCTAACGGGAATGTAGCAGTCGGTTTTGAAATGAGGGTTATTGTAAGCAGTTACACATTTAGTATGTGCAAGATTGAACAGCGCTAATAAACTCCACAAACTTCAAACACTCTTATGACGGAAAGTGAGATGGAGTGCTTGAGCTTTACATGTCATTGATTTTCCTGTTGTAGAAATAGAGTAATTATACTCCTGTCAAGTTAAATGAGCAATCTGAAATTTTAATCACCTCCTTGTTATATGTGTGCAAATTGAGAGTTTCTAGTCTATAAAAGGTTTAAATGGAATGGTACATTGTTAACCTCGAAACGTGGTTTAATACACTGTTTAGAGCTGGTTAAATGGTTTTATGGATTTTTGTCAAATTCTTGATTTTCAGTTAGAGACTAGGGGAATTAAATAACGTTCCCTATATGTCTATGGCTGAATTTATTTCAAGAAGTGACACAGGGTCTACAAAACATTTCTTGTTTTGCTTTTCTGAAGAAAACTTTCTTTAGGATCAAATTCCACAAGTGAAAATATACTTTGGTTTGCTTACAAGTACACAGGTCTGTAATACTGATGAGGATGTAGCACAGATAAAAACTGAAGGCTCAAAGCAAATTAGAGAGAGTTCGACTATTTTGCTTGTTACATCAACAAATTGAACAATTGTTGTCATTATTAATTGCACTGAATTTAATTCATTTCTTTGCTTTTTTGTTTATTATGTTGCTTTTAAAGCCACTGTCTCCAGACTATCTTTGTTTCTGGATGGAGTTACATCTACTCATGAATGCCAGGGTTAAAAGTATGACTGCAGCCTCATTTCTCTGATCGCTTTAATGTCAACAAGTGCTTTTGTTTTTCTGTACGCCCACAAATGGTGAGGCTTTTAGCAGCCAGCGTGTGTGCTTCACGTTCAAAAGGCATAAAAAGCTTTAAGTTGAAAAAAAAGCTGCAGTGATGGAATACTGTCACAGCACGAGTGGGAAAGCCAGCAATGCTGCTGGGAGTGTGAAGCTGAATGCCTAGTGGTATTCAACAGCAAAACACACAGTCAGACATATGTATGTATGTACACACACATACACACTCACACACAACCATGGAGAATGGCATCCCCTCGGGGGCTAAGAATGCATGCATCTCCCCACCATGCTGAAATGTTCCTGCTGTGATTTGGAAAGCCTTCCTTTCTTTCATTACATCGACATCTCTGCAGAATGACAAAAATCACGGTGTGTGTGGGAGGCTGGGGGTTGGTGTGGAGAGTGCAGAAACAAGAGGTGGGTGCTTTAATTTGTAAGAAAGGTGGCATGATTTCTGTAGGTAAGGAGTGACATAAAAAAAGGCTTGGAGAAGGACCAGGTCTGACAGCGGGCCTTTAGAGATTCTACTGGTGCCGTATTGCCTCTGGGCTTTGGCCTGCTCACCCTCATAATAGGCCACATGCAAAGGAGCTGCTTCAGGGAAGAGAGAAAAAGAGATGGAGAGGACGAAGTTAATTTCAAAGCACTAAGGCAACAGCTAGGATCCCGCCATCTCTGAGCTAAGATATGTGTAAAAGGCAGCATGCATTTTAATTGGCTTCTGGAGGAACCTGTTTGCATTGCTCTATCACATTTTTTTAAAGAATGAGAAACATACCTGTGATATTTCTGTAATAATTATCAGCTGAGGCTCATGATGTGTAGATTTGGCATCGCAGAATGATGTTAATAGTGATGCTTAGAGGCTATCACACTTGACTTATAATATAGGATATGGTCTAGTGATTTTTACCCTCGACTAGGTATAGTTTGTTCAGCTATGTTCAAAGGTAATATCATTAACCAAGGTTGATAGGTTAAAGCTAAATCTTTACCACACAAAGCACCTGAAACTAGCACAAAGGAATGGGCATTGAAAAGGGGATATTTTTTCCTTCTTTAATAGCCTTTGTATGTTAAAACAAGATGCATTTCTGAAGTACAGATGTCCATGCCATAATCCCATTTACCTCCTGTAATCTTTTCAGTATATCTTACAACAAAAATAGTTCTGTGGACTGTCTCTGATTAAATTCTGACTATTTGCTATAAATACATTTAGGGTAGCCATAGGCTTGTGCTTAAGGAACCAGTTTCGAGACAAGACACTGAATTCTGAAGTGCCCTTGAACAAGACATCTAACCCCCAAATGCTCCCTGGGTGGACTGGATAAGGAGCTGTTCATTGCTTTGGGCATGTGTGCTCACTGCGCTCTACTGTTCACTAGTGTGTATGTGTGTGTTTCACTGCACTGATGGGTCGAATTCAGAGGTCAATTCCACTGCACAGTGGTCAAAAGAGTAACTCACTTAACACTTTCTTTAAAAAAAAAACCATATTGATAGCAACACTGTCATTAACAGCCTGTCTTATGCTTCTCTATGACAAAGGTCAGCATGAATCTCATCCCAATAGATCTATATTCTAGCTCTTGTTGCAGTTCTTGTGTTTGACTACTTGGTACAATTATAACTTTACAAAGTTACGAAGCTAAATAGGACAAGAGCACATTCTTATACAAGGATTAAAGGAATTAGCTAATATCTGTCAAATATTATTAATATTTGTGTTATTAGTAATAATGTAAAATGTGTGGGGGTTATGAATGAGGATTTTATGAAGCTTTGATCATTAAATAATTGTAAGATTATTGCCACTAAAATCACAGAATGGTTTGTCAGAAATGAGGGCAATGGTTAGAGCTAAAGCTGTTAAGTTTTATTCCCACAATCTGTAATCACATGTGCCCCAATCCGCTGCAGCGGGAGTTACACGGTGTCAGAGAAACAGCCTCTATGCCCTGTTTGGGTGAGGCTTTGTTGTGTTCCATAAGGTCAGCTAGGGACAGTTCTGTTGTGTGGTGGTGTTCACATGTAAACCTCCCTGTCATCTGTTTCCTTTTGGAAGCTTAATGGCCCTTCTTTAGTTGTTCATACAGCAACAGAGAAAAATGTTGTAAAAAATGATTTTACAATTTGCCCATGTACCTGTTTTCACTCTGTTCACAGTGGATTTCATTAGCTGACTTGGAAACGAGAATGCTGGAGACTTTCATTCCCATCTTGCACAATGACCTCATTTATCTTTTGACCTCACTGTTTGCTCAGCAGCAAAATTAAATTATTAGAGCATAGCTGGCTAGGATTTGCTATGTGGATTATATATGAGCTGGAGTAACCCACTTCTCAGGATCAGGATTCATTAGGGAACGTCTACAACACGATATCCTTGAAGTAGCTGACACAGGAAGAAAGAAAGAGGTTGATAGCGAGAGAAAGAAAGGGGAACCTGGACAAGCAATCTATGCATGGTTGATTTGACTCCTCAGATGAGCCTATTATTATTCGCTGTCTCTTTTAGCCCCCTGAGGTGATATGAACACCATATGCAGGCATAACTTAATGATCCGACCACAGGCTACAGCACGCTTAGCCTTCTTTTTTGTCCATCACTCATGAGGTTGACATAAGGGCTCAAACCCCATGCCTGTCAAACCATGGGCTTTTCTGACAACAGACTGACAGTGTGTGTATGCGTATGTGTGCCCATATGTGCAAGTGTGCATGTTTATTCTTAGACAGGTCTGCGTGGCCCCATAAAACATTCATCCTGTTGATAGGGGGCCTGGCTTTGCTCTTGCCTAATCTATGTTAGGGGCTTTATGTATTGCACAAATAGTCACACATGCACAAGTGTGAAGCTGTTTTTATTTCACAGCGCATGTAAAACCGGAATGTTGAGTGTCATGATCTCCCTCCTTATCATGTTTGTCATGTTGTGGGTGCATCATGGTATTGCTTTCATTTTCCATTGACATTTGAACATGGGAATATGCCCTATATTTGTGTTGTAGTGTTCATCGCTTGTCCTGCTAAACAGTTATTTTGTACTAGTTTCCTGCCTAGTAGTCTGTCTTCTATATATGTATGTGTTTGTATATTTATACATGTTGTTACACTTTGCTTTGTATATATNNNNATACAAAGCAAAGTGTAATAACAGGGCCCCACTGTTAAGAGTGAGTGGAAATTTATTGCAGTACCCTCGTTCTTGAGCATCGCAAGTTTTCTGGGGCTCATATGTCATTGTATCTATATAAATAGTCTCCCCGACAGGATATGCTTGCACTCTGCCTGCACTGGAGGCCATATGCATTATAAAAAGATCGTAAATTATGTTATTTTAGTTGCCAGACTGTTAATCCAGGGTAAACATGGCGAAATTGACTGGAATGCACTGATAAAACACATCTTCTTAAAATGGCAGACCTTGTTTAAGTTAAAAGATGACAGCTGCTCAAAGTGATTAAGTCTTGGCAGAGTCTGGGAAATGGCCCAGCAGCTTACATACAAAACAAGCTTTTGGCAGTTGATATTGATCACAACCTTTTTCTGCTTAGATACTAACTCGGTTAGCAGACAAAGAAGGAGCCTGGCTAAATATAAAGCCATTTCGCAAGTAAGGTTAGGTTAGAGCAGCAGGCTGGTCAGATTCTTGCTTGATTTTTACTCCTTTAGACGTCACTAGGTTTAGTATATAATCGTATACTTTACCCTGGACAAGACCTACACTGTATATTATGGCTATTAATGTTTATAATGGTTAATATTTAGAGCTTCTTTGCTTGTAACATTCAGTTGCTTGTGCGTGAATGTTACTGGAATGATAGTTTAAAATAGGATAAATCTCATTGTAAATATAGTACATTACTGGGCCTTGTGTGATTCCAGAAGTGCCATATAAACTCTGAATAGCCACTTTCAAAATGAGCAGCTGGGGAGCATCATAGAGATTCTTATTGTGAAATCAGTTCAAGTCTGTTTAAATAGAGGTAAGTAGTCAGCCACTAAGAACAAAATAGTGTAATGTAATTTACATGGCTATGTGAACCAATGCAGGGCATAAGGTGTTTGACAACGATGCATGAATACAAATGAAAAAATCAGAAAATTAGAGTATGAGAATTCAATGTTATATTCACATTCAATTACACAGCTGAAGGATTCCCTCCAAATTCTGAATACCCTGAGAAACAGAGCCTAGACTCACACTTGCTGGAAAATATGGAGAATATGAATTTAGAGAACAGAAACTTATTGTAACATCAGAAAATGCTTTACTGGCCATGATAGCTTGCCAGTAAGTATTTTGAACCACACAAGTTGTCTCACATGTCTCCATTATAAACCTTCACTGGTATCACAGACAGATCTTTGGCTGCTTGTGCTCTTCACCTTGTCTTGCCTTGCTGACTTTCAGTAAATGCTCTCAGAGCCACTTCAGGGGTGAGGAGCAGCATCAGGGTGCCCTTATTGCCTCTGGTCAGGAAGAGTACACTTATTTCTCTTTGTGTCTGTCTCTCTCTTTCCAGCTGCTTTTGTGACCCAGTCGAGTCTTCTTCCACCTGAAATATGTTTACTTTTCCTCTGTGTCTTATTAGTCTTATTTTATGTATCTGACAATGATTGTGGACATAATTTGCATCTAATTATCTCTAGACCTATACATAAAATTATAAACATAAACATAGTGTGCGTATGTTTATGTGGTTTACTATATTTTAACAGTCTTGGACTCAATTTCTCTCATATTCCTCTCAGACACATGGTCCTGTGGTTGAGCCAGAGAAACATGCTCCACTCCCAAACACCGCTGCCACATCTAACTCCATCAACCCATCCAGACAGAGGAGTCCAGTCCAGTTTGGCCCAGCAGAAACGATGTCATCTAGCCAGCCTACCTCAACTGCCACCTCCTTTTTCATCAGGTAAAAGCAGTATATTGTATTAACATTGAGAGTATCTTATAATACATTATAGTACAACGTTGCAATAGGGTCTGTGTGTGAGTGTGTAGAATAGTCTTGTTTGCTTTCCATGTATGTGGGCATGACAGATGGAATATATCATAAGCATTGAAAATGGGTTTGCAACTCCCTACATGCCAAACTGTGATACCATGGCCAGTGTGATTATCTTGGCTTCTCCCTGGTTGGAGAGAGATGGTAGATTCTGCAAGAATGTGATCTGCCACTTGCAAAAGTACTTCCGAGTCATGCAGAAAACAGAGAGAGAGATGACCTTAGAATAGGACGGGGTTAATTTTTGCCGCCTGATCTATAAGCACATCCGTGTTTTCTTTGGACCTGATCTCAAACAAGCGGATAGGCAGGGAGCCCTTGCTTTGTCACTAAGAAAGGGGCCTGCAAAGGAAAATAGACTTGTTTTTTTTCCATTTTATTCACATATTCATTGGAGAAGAGATGATGGCTGCAACCTTTCATTACACTACAAATATTAGCTTTTGCCAAGAAATTTTTGTGTTCTTCTTGGCAGTGTGTTTACTTATTTTTACATGGGGTCAGTCATCAAATGCAAGTGTAGAAAACAAAGAATCTCAAACACAATGACTGTTACCATTAACCATAACAGCCACTTATTTGGTACAGTATGAAGAACTGATATAGGCCTATATAGTAAGCCTTTCTTTTACAGTTCCTTAGGTATGTGCAAGTTACAACTCCAAAGTACTAGCTAATTAATCTGGGTAACAGTACAAACCGGATTCCAAAAAAGTTGGGACACTAAACAAATTGTGAATAAAAACTGAATGCAATGATGTGGAGGTG
>JAOVVF010000002.1:13468988-13511591 GCA_028565595.1 Duopalatinus emarginatus | reverse complement strand
CCATCTCCACATCATTGCATTCAGTTTTTATTCACAATTTGTTTAGTGTCCCAACTTTTTTGGAATCCGGTTTGTATGATATGTCTAACTTCATTACATAGATGTTTTACAGGTTTCAGCTATTAGCCAGATAAGTGTAAAGTGCATACTTGGGTAACATGATGGAAATCACAAGTGCAATGTAATTTAATTACAATTAAATGCCCAACAGGCTCAAGCTATGACATTTAAAAAGAACCGTAAAAAGAACAAAGTAATTCAGAGCAACTCTGTAGTAATTACAAACTCACATGCTTACCTTATTAATACCCAGAACCTGTGAGACATTTCAATGTATTAAACAACATAGTAGACAGCTAAAACTTGCCCAGAATAATTACCTAGTTGTTTTAAGTTCGAACCTCACACTTACCTGGTTAGTTAGAACTATTAGAGGGCTGTAAAAATAAAGTGTTAGCAGAAATATTAATCATGATTGCTTTTTTTTTTTAATTCTGCAGAATATTATTAACCATCCAGAGAATATTTGTGGAACCATGTTTTCTTTACTGGAGTGCAGTTGAAATCAGGTGCTCACAGGAAGAACTGGCTACTGAATTAGACTGATTCACCAAGGCATTGTGTGAAATACTGTACATAGAGCACATGTTCTCATGCTTGTTACGAGTAATTTGTGGATTAAAAAAATAGGAATGTTATTGTAAGAATGAAAAAGTTCAGCTCATCTCCATTCACCTAGTGTGTGCCAGCTTCATGCCCAATTGTAGAACATGCAGTAGGCTTGCTGTATCAGCGGCGCTCTCTTGTAAATGAAATGTTAATTAGAGTGCAATTAGAGTGGCGAGGAGGAGAGAAAGAAGTCAGCTTGTTTGCTCTTATGTTCTTGCTTTTGCTACTCTGCTCTTGTCAGTTTTTCTCAGCATGAACTATTTGGGTGCCATTCATTAGTGGCTCAGCATGCGTGTCTAATTCTGAATGTTTATGTTTTAGCCTTGAATTGTTGAATTTAATACAGAGCCTGCTGCTACAGAGTGCAAATATTCACAGTTTATTATATTGGGACTATTAATGTACTTTTGCTTTTTTTATTTTATTGATCCTTATGTCCTTCATAGGAATAAATTCCTTATATGTCAGTTCTTAATTTTTTCAATATATGGATGTCTTAATATCCGTAGTTGCCTTAACCCATCTGCTAAATGTACCAAAACACCCAGAAACCTTATCAGATCAAATGTACTAAACCAAAATGTTTCTAGAAATATAGCCTTTAGAAAAGGTTTTACTGGCCTAAAATAGTAGTAGGCACTTAATGGAGCATCTGTGTTAAGTGTAAGTATATATTTTTGATCTTTATATTTCTAATGCATTCATTTAACCTTAGAGACGCATTTGAATAATTCAATAGGAATGGATTAAGAAATTAGATAAGGCAGACACTGCTGGCGTATGGGGTGATATTAAAAGCCAGAGGAGAGTGATAGATGGCTTTTCAACCTCTCAGTATTATGAAATGCTCCTGTTTGACAAAGCGTATTATTAGTATATTGACATCCTCTACAGCTGTGCCATAATGAAGGCAGACAGATGTGTAAGACATCTAGATTCATGCAGTGCTCAGTTACAGTGCAGCCATCTGAGCTAAGGGCTTATGGTAGATGTGGAGCAGGCTAGAATTGATTGATAGAATATAATGCCGTTCAGGATCAGTCCATGCTCCATTGGTTTTTAAATGGATGAGAAGGAGAGAGTGCTAGACTGGGAGAACAAAGGCACTGTCAGTTTGGAAGTGGAAAGCAGAGAGCAGAGGATGGACAGTTGGAGAAAACAGTGTTGAATGTTTTTTTTTTGTGAGCATGCATACATGTGAAAGGGGTTGAGAGGTTCAAGAGCAGGCCGTGCACTAGGTTTGAACAGTTGTAACTTAAAACTGAAAGCGTGTGCATAATTTGAGAGAGAGTGTGTATCTAGCAGGGTTGTAACCAAATACAACCCGAAACTAAACTGAACTGATAGTATATTTTAACAGATACTAATACAGATATGAATAAGAGACGTGGTATTTATTTGTGTGTGTGTGTGTGTGTGTGTGTGTGTGTTTAAACAGCTTGGTTCACAGGGTGTCTGGTTAAGATTACAGGTGTTTGATGGGACTGTGATCCCACAGACAACCAAACAGTCATATGAGCCACAGGCTTTTACTTTCATAAGTGTGTGAACCACAGTGGTCCACAGTAGACAATAGTAAGTGTCTTGTCAGGTCAGAGTGGTTTAAATCAGGCTACTAGTCTGTTTGCATTTTAGAAGAACTGAAGCAACTCAATTTGTAAAACTGTTGTGTGCAGGTATAAACAAAAACTAATAACTGTGTAAATTGGATTAAAAACAGACTGCACATCTCTAGTTGATGAACTCAGGTATGAACTGGAGTGATGAGGTGAGTAGATCAAACAATAACAAATAACAATAACAAAATTAGTGCAGGTTTAGGCCTCATGTCTTATTTTTAAATCCATATCCAGATGTAGAGCTAAACAGGTGCTGATACTAGCATTGCTGGAATGAAACCTGAATATTAGTTTGTATACACATGCATATGAAAAGCTGTTTGGCTGCAGAGAACATGAGGAACTGATCATGCTTTCGTCCAGCTGCTTATCCAGGTGAGTCTAGGTGGTAATGACTATGATTGGAGTCGGAATTCCACCATAATTACCCCATAACAATCCAGACTGGTCCCAGACGCAGCTTGGCCTTTGTGGCTGACGGAATGCTTTGTGGCCTAGGCCCTAGGGAGTAACCATAGTAACAAAGTGTTTTTGGCAAGTACATACAAAGGTAACTTGATGGCATGTGTCGAATGAACATGACTGTGGCGTTGGAAACAAACACAAGGTAGAAATGTGCTCCAAATCAGAAGCGCAGTTGCTTTACAAAAAGCCAGACAATGTGATCACCTGTGGTACAGTGTGATCACACAGTCATACACAATTTTAATTTTGTTTCATAAAACATTTTTCCTCGTTTCCACCTTTTTATATAGAATACCACAAAGTTGTTCATGATAAATGAGGCTTTTATTGATGCTTGTTTGAGTATTTTCTAGCAGATATTTAACAATTACTGATTGTGATATAGCATCCTAAATGAGTCTGGTTACCCATGGATAACTAGTATTGCCCGTAATTTGCAAATGCCCCTAGGGTGGCCCATTTAAAATCAATTAGGTACAAGAATGCATCTCTTTAATCGCATTGTTAAGCTGATTTGCTTCCTATTGCTGCTTCAGAATTGCATAGATAATGGCATGCACAATGCTGCTAGGAACTGTAAACAGTAGGATACCATCCCCTCTCACATTCATGCTGTCTGTGTTTATGCTAATGGGTGGTCGTGGCCTTCTCCTGGCCAAAACGGGGGTGGGATGGAAATAGAGTGATGGGGGATGGTTTTGGAGAAGTGGAGAAACAAGCAAAGGACTGGTAGAGAGAGAGTTCAGAGTTCACTCTCACTTAGCTCACATGCCCGCACAGACTCAAACAGAACTCGGTTAGGCTGGTAACATCGGCACTATACATCAGAGAGGAGGATTTAAAGAGAGAGAGAGAGAGAGAGAGAGAGAGATTTAGTGTAAGTGATCAAGAGAGAGATGCCATTATGAGAGGAAAAGTATAGAGCACAGGTGAAGAGACAGCAGCAGGGAAAATTCTAGGAAATTGTCCACATCTTTGGCGGATTTTTATGTCATTGCTCTAGGTTCCATCAGGGGCAAATTGGCAAAGCAGATTAACGTTGAGTGGTGTATGCCCTGGAGCAGAACTACAGCAGAGTGTACAGCTGAACCACCAGGAAACAGCAGTGTAGCACGGACTTATAGCAGTGCAGCATGGGTGATGTCCAGGGCTGAGCACATACAAACACACACACACACACACATGAGTGCTCTTATTCTACTCTGGGGAAGATTCACATGCAGAAGCAGACATTGAGGACGATACACAAGCTGGCTGAGCCATGGTAGGCAGGCTAGGACTGATGCTCCAGAATACTTCATCCAACTGGCAAATGGAGACTGTACAGGACACAGGCTGGAACACCTTAATGAAACTGCAGTAAGTTATTTTACCACAGTACAGATGTGTGCTGGTGCGACTTATTAACCTTTTTTTGTAGCAAATGAATTAAGTTTGTTTAAGTTTTTGGCTGCAACATAGTCTGATAGGGCCGATTCTACAAAGCTGTTGTGTTAATCAAAAACTGACATGGTCAGATCTTTGTTTCACTCTTTCCAAATGTCTTTGTTATATCTTATATGTTATAAAAACCAAATCTGTTTTTATAAAACAAAGGTTTATATCTATAATGGTTTGATCTGTGGTAAGGACAATGGCAGCCTGTAGTGAGTGCAGATTTTCTGCTTTTTTGTCTTTACCTAGTGTTTACTTTGAAGCTGGAAGCCCAGCTGGTGGTCCCCAGTTGTAATCGGGCTATCATCCATATGTGTTTGTGTGTGTGTGTTTGTGTGTGTGTGTGTGTGTCCATCTGTAATGGCCATGGAGTATAAGCAGGAGCAGCTGGGGCTGAGTTTTGAGGAGGGAGGGATGTACTGGGCAAGATAAGCCCAGGTGTGAAGGGCTTGCAGTGGGCTGTTTGCTGTGTAGCTTTGAGTGCTGGGGGTGGATGGTGGAGGTGTTGATGGATCTATCACTCTGCGCCCCAGGGATGTGCTCTAGCCTAGTCCATTTCCTGTCCTTGGGGATTCTAAAGGGGAGCACTGATCTGTCCAGATGAATCACTAACCACGAGTCACTGATCCACCCATATTTTGTGTGTATGATTCATCAGGGATACTGAGCTGCAATTGTATAAACTCTGTGGCTACTTGTTCTGACACTTGATTTAGATCTGCCACCCGGAACGGTTTCTTTAATACGTTTGCTCTTCATCATTCCTCCCCCCACTACAAAGAAGTTTTGTTAATAGCCCTTATTATGACCAAACTGTTCACACTGGTGTGGTTGTCACCTTCAAGTAGACATGACTCACTAGATTTGCTGCACGGTGATTTCATGTATTTGTTTTATTTCTCTTTTAGATCAAGAATGGTTTGCGCTATTATAGGGTCAACACCTCAAACCACAGACACTAACACCAAGTGCACACTCTCACGCTGCACAAATCCGACCCTTTCACACTACACAACTTTAATCACTTGCTGTTGATTATATGGTGTTGTAGCGAGCACACAAGTGCTCATAGACAAGATCATACACTCCCCAATCTTTCACCTGGAGAGATCTCTGCTGAAGTGTGCCTGATCCCAAAATGCAGCAGAAAATAAATACGGGAGGTCTCAATCACCTAACTGTCACTATTGTCTATAGAAACAAGAAAAACAGAAAGGATATTGCAAGCAGTGAGCACTGTCTGTTCTCCAAAGAGGACCAGAGCTATTTTTATAGGCTTTGCTGCCAGGAATCACATGGTCCTTGTTTATATTTTTGCTGTTCCCAACAACCTGTTGGATAGGACATGCCAAATAATTTCTTCTAGTACCATTGCAGCAAAAATCAACATGCTTGAAAATATTGTAGCCTTAGTAATTGCTCGCTCATAGCAGGTAGCTGAGGAGAAACAAAAATTGTCACTGACTCAAAAATCAGCCCTAAAAAAAAATGTAGTGTACATCCAACATAAGTTGTCAACCAGTCCAATTATAGCATTATTGTTACTGTGGATGCCTGTCATTGAAATACCTAAGAACCAGTTCACATGCACAGTTCTGACCATGTGCAGCTTGAAAAAAATTATACGATTTAGTGATGGAGGATAGTCCTACAGACCTAAATGAGATGAATTGTGACAGAGTCAAGAACCGTCCCTCTTGAATCATTTTCAATATAAACTGAAAGAGAGACGAGAGCAATAGAGGTCTCAGACAGCCCTTGGGTCTACACCACTATACACAAAAGATGCATTGTCAGGAAGTCCAGCCATAGTCCCAAGAGGAAGTGGACCAGGTATTAGCAAGCCCTCCGGCCACCGGAAAGTTGCTGAATCATCACTGCACTACTACAGCAATTCTTCAGTATTCTCCAGCACACCATGAAATGGAGAGGGGAAAAACACTGTCAAATCAATCTTTCAGGAAGTTCCCCCATGGCCTGATGCTGGCCTCCTGCTAGGACAGAGACAACTGTGTTTGCAGGTCTTCAGGTGCTGAGAAGTTGTTCTTGCAGATTGAACACCGTTTCAGTTGTATGGAAATACACTGTTTCATCTGTGTATATCAATCAACATCTCAGCTGGAGATCCCTAGGGCTAGATTTTGTGTATAAGAAATTGCCTTGTTTGTATTCATCCCCCCAGCATTCATGTGGAAAGAAATGGTCAACTGATTCTCTTGTCTAGATTAATAGCTCTAGATCCTCAAGTTGTCTCATTTTGATGCCTCTTTTTAATCAACACTTAATGATAGTCAGGAGATGACATTAAAATGTCTTAAAATATAGGAACAGTTATCACTCCACTCAAAAGGGGTTGTGCTTATATGCTTTTTAGAACAACATTCAAGTAAAAAAAGTAAAAAATGCTGTAGTTGATTTCCTATACTGCTTGTATTATTATTACATTTAGACAGTATTTATCCCACATATCTTACCCCCACTGATTTTTTTCCCCCTGAAAGGTCACTTTGGGTCATATTTTACTTGTTCAAAAGTTTATTAAAATGACTAAATTGGTCCATTACTGACTCGAATATTGCACGTTGAAAGGATCCTGATTTTAGACAGCTGTGGATGTTCAGGATGTCTAATCTGGCTAATCAGTATAAAGCAGCCGTGTGCCTTTGCTAACTTGCATTCATGCAGTTTTCCGATAAGCTAAAACACAAAGGCGTTAAAATCCTGACAGGTCAACTCTGCTTCTTGAACTCGTTCTTTCCGCTTTCACCTGATTCAGCTCTGTATTATGATCTAGGCAAGTTTCAGTGGCCATCTAAAATGACTGAGTAACAATGGATCAGTTTTAGGCAACATGAGAATGAGTGAGTTAATGGTGGGTGTGTGTGTGTGTGTTGTGTTGTTGTGTTTTCTGAATTCTCTCTCTTCCACATGCAGATTGTATGCAGTACAGTGGATTATAGGCTGTAATCAGTTCAAGAACCAGTGCTAAAATCCATTTATACTTACTAATCCCCAGTCTCTCTGACTCTCTGTTTGTCTCCCCCTTTTTCATTTTCCTTCCTTCTTTCTTTCTTTCTCCAAATACCTTTTTCTGAAGTTCTGTGTTGTACTTCATCTAAGATTCTTAAATCTTTAGTTTGGCAAGAAGAGCAGTGGTAATATTGATTAATGTGCGTCCCTGTCCACTGCTGTATTCTAATGTGATCCTTACAGTTCCTGCAACTGATTTAAATGGTAGTTAATTATCCAATGTGCTTTGAACCGTGTCTTTGAAAAAATTGACATCACCCTGTGAGGACAACATCCATCTTACTGCCAATGACAGTGCGATTTTTGCATAATAAGTACTATTGACAGCTTCATTGCTCTTGGGATGGTGCACTTAAAGGAAAATATGGATGGTTCCTCCCCTCTGAGCTTTGGTTCATTTTTTCTGTTCTATTTCCTGACCCAAATTTTTGTTTTGCTCTATGTTGCCTATATACCTTACCAAAGTTGTGCACCACAGGACTTCTTTGGCCTGTCCACTTAATGCCAGTCCTTCATCTTGAGTATGCCCTTTGTGCTTCACCTTTCTCTTCACATGCCTGCCATTCCAGCATTTACTTTGATTAATCACGCACAAATGTTCTCAGCAGTCGCTGGGGCTGAATGTTGTGATAGCCCTGAGAGTAAAGGAGTGCAAACAAATAAGCACAAGGTGTCCTCCATGGCAGACAGTGATTAATGAGGTTGAGATGAGGGTGGAAACCAGGAGGGCTTTTGTTTTCTCTCCTTTCTTCATGCACATGCTATATTCAGTCATCATCCGATGATGCTCTCCGATACATGATGTTTAAATTTTGTTGGAAAACTGAGTAAAAGAATCTCGTCGTATCACAGCAGTTTTGATTGTGGGACTCTTTCGTGCCAACAGCCACACATGTTTGTGCTGCAACCAAATTCCCCATTGTCACTAATCTGTGAGAGAAACCTGATCCTGAGGGCTCATTAGCTGCCATGCTGTTTGCAGCCGTGCACCAAAACAAGAAGGAGGAGAGATGAAAGTAGACGATAATCTCCATAAACAGGGAGGCAGAAAGGGTCGACTGGAGAAGGAGCAAAGTCTTAATGATCTGTCAGATTTTCATACGTTATCCTGCTCTTTTAAACACACTCTTCACATATGAAACGCATTATGATCCCTATGGTGCTCATGAATAACAAGATGATCACAACACACTGGTGTCTTTATTCCATGACTTTTCTCTACCTTAGGGTCTCGAGGATGAACGTTGCAACTCATTAAATAACAAAAACAGCCGACTATGTTTTACGACTAGTTCTCTATCCTCCCTACTGTGTGTAAACCACAAGCTGCCGAGCCAGGATTAGCAGCACATCCTGTGTGCTTCGGGTTGCCATTGAGAGGGCAATTTAGGAAACTGCAAACAGAAGAGCATGCTCAGACCCCCCCCCCCCCCTCCCCCAACTATTCCTACCTACTTCCTTTCTGGTACTTAAGATGGACTCGTCTGCTCTTGACTTGGCCTCTGGCATTGTTGGGAGATAGGAGGCTAGACTTTGCGGTGCTGTTTGGACGTTAGGTGAAAATGCTCTTTAAGTTTTAGTGTTTTATTAGTGACATAGCACAGGAAGTAGAAGGTTTAAAGTTTTGCACCTACTTGTGGGTAGTGCGGGACAGACCTTGTATATATGTAATGAAAAAGGTCATGTTTAGTTTTGTCAGGGAAAATAGTTTTGCCATCGTTTAGTTTGTGGTTTTTGAAATGGCAGCGTGACAAGTTTGTATACTTCATGGTTAATTTATTAAATAGGCTTGTTGCCCTAAATTGGACTTTGAAGCAAGTACACCAAGCTAGGCAGATGCAGACACAGAGTATTTCATAAATAGGTTTAGCTCTTTAATTAGGTTTAGCATTTTAATCTTTTCATTAACTATACACAGTTACTGAATATGAACTAGGGATAAAATAAGGGATTATTTTTACCACCCAACATACATTTACAGAGGTTGAAAAAAGCTAAAAATGCACTGCGGATGTGGAGATTTTCTCTCCCTGTTCCCTTTTAATTAGAATGCTTTCCATTTAGACTCAAATTGCTTCATTTATTTTGAGATGGCTAGGGACTCCTGGCCCAGACATGCTGGGGGAATAAAGCCTGGGCTCAGCAATACTCAAGCCATCATTTTTCACTGTTGCACTCTTAGGTTCAAAATGATTTACCTTCAGTCTGACAGCCTCTGATTGGCTCCCAGCCAAAACTGAGAGCTTAGAAAGGGATAGACTGATCACACAAATGCTCCATCAAGGCAAGGCTGAGCCAGTTGTCTTTCATCTCTCTCACTTTCTGTCTGCTCTCATCATCCAAATTCTGGAATTATGCTCTTATTTTATTCCCACCTCTTACTGCTTTTAGCTGATTGTTCAGGTTTTTCCCAGTCGTGTCCTTATCTCGGTTAACATAAAGCACACTTTCTCAATCTTGATCCTGGAATACCCTCTGTCCTGCACATTTAACTGTTTTTTCTACTCCCAAGAACTGTTTCAACTAGGTGGAAGTGGGAGTCAAGAAAAGACTAAAATGTTTTTTTTTTTTGTGTGTGTGTGACCAGGGCTGGGAACCTGTCATATACAGGATATCAAACTTCTAGACTGTCCATATTTTTTGTGTTCTAGTTCCTAACATAACTCAAAGAGGAATTCAGCATTATACTTTGCATGGGACAAGTAATGGAAGAAATATTTGACTGGGGTTTCCCCAGGACATCTTTGACAACCTTTCTTTCTCTACAACTCCCAAGTCCTAATGCTGAATTCCCATCATGCTTAACACTGGACCTCCAGTCACACTCATAGTCACCTGATTACTAATGAAACTCACCGGTTTGCAATTACACCACTTACGTTTAATAACTCAGACTTAGTTAGAGTTACTTCAGTAAACCACACTCTGGCATTGGGATTGCCTAATCGTAACCCCAAGTCTGTGTGTAAAGTCTGATTTTTGCTCATTTTTGTGCAGGGTGCCAGTAATTTGGTGCATGATATAATGTGTCTAATTCCAAGCATGTCATATTGTATCAGCATATCAGGAAGGAAAATCTCAACAATTTGGTTCAGCAGACTTAAATATCCATAGAGCCCCTTTGTAACATAATCTACCAAGTGTAATATTTAATTTGGGTTTAGGTTTTGGAGATTTTTAGATTTTATTTGCAGTTGGAATGAATTAACTGAGTGCAGTGTGTTCTCTCCACGGGGACAGTGGGTCTCTTTTTATGTCCATATTTCACTTTTAGTGTCATTATTTCCAACCACTTTCTAAATCTCTAAAATACTGATCATTTCCAATTTAGATTGAGGGAAGCTGGTCTAATGTATTTAACATACCATAGCCAGTATCCAGCGTATGGTCCCAAGGATTGTTCTGATGTTGATTAAAAGTATTTTTCCATAAGCCTTTAAACATTTCGAGTGCCAGTATGAATCTGTTTTTAATTCCTAGCTCTGTACATAATTGTACACTACACTAATCATTCAGTCCACTACAATCTCACTGAAGATTGTACCTAGTGTACAGGTGATGAGTTAAATGAAATGTGATGCTACAGTATTTCGAAATGCTTTTGAAAGAAATACACTCCCAAATGGTTAACATAATACAAAAATCACCAGCTTGGGTATCCTTAGTGTTGTCGTTCTTGGCTGAAAAAGGATGTAATGGATATAGATGAGTGGATGCAGCTGAGATAGACACTAAGCTCTGCATCTGACAGATTCCTCGAAGCCGAAGCCAAACTTCAGTCAGACTGTGTGAGAGAAAGAGCACATAATTCTG
Organism: Duopalatinus emarginatus; assembly: GCA_028565595.1. Classification (NCBI taxonomy): domain Eukaryota; kingdom Metazoa; phylum Chordata; class Actinopteri; order Siluriformes; family Pimelodidae; genus Duopalatinus; species Duopalatinus emarginatus. The sequence continues at coordinate 13,500,561 of JAOVVF010000002.1, read as the reverse complement.
TATGTGACTATTAATGCTAAAACAGCTGAAACTGAGACGATGCTAGGAGGAGAGTCACTGATGAATGAAGAGCAGAAGAAGATAAAAGACAAAAGTCAACGAGGAAGATACAAGTTCAAAGTGAGTAATGAGGGACAGCATATCTGAAGTGTTTCAGCAGTTCTGCAGGAGACATGTGGAGAGTGACAGCCAAAACCATATGCAGTCTGACTGATGTCATATGTCGCTCTCACAATTTGTCCACACTCGGTAGGAGTACGTAACAGCATATCCATGGCTCCTTCACAGTCTCCATTACACTCTGTGCTCCTGTTTATCACTTTGGAAGGAAATACGGCACAAACAGAATAGCTGTTTGTTCAGAGGTTATTTAAAGAAGCTTTGTTTACCCCACTAATATCCCATGATGATATAGATAGTTGCACGACTGAGCATGCTTTAGGATAAAGCTGTGTTTAATGGTTTTGAGTTCTCTCAAAGAAATTATAAACATGGTGGCTTGAGAGAGATCGCTCAAACATTTATTATTTATAATTATTCTTTAGTCTGGAATTAACTACCTAAGTGAAGCGAAATCCTTTTTTGTGTGATGCATGAGTTTTGACTAGCCGTCTCTTAACCCTGTTACTAAATCTCTGTTAAACCCATATAGCTGGGCACAGCAGAAAATGACATCATTCTTTAGTGCCCATTGTATGAAGTAATCCTTTTTTAAACAGTGGTTTTGTCACCATGTTACCCAAAGTGCTCACATGGCAAGCTTACTGTAGTGAAGACAACAGAACAGAAAACTGAGACAGTAAATGTACGGCATGTCTTTCAGAATGTCGCCTACTGCATAGAAGTAAGTAATTGTTTATATTGTGAGATCCTGGCTGTCAGGTTACTGGTACTCTTTTAATGGCATTATTTAATTTTCCTCCCCATTAACTGCAGCAGAACTGCCCTGTGCTACTTCCCATGGGTGATATCATCAGGCTTGCACAGAGCCTGATGGCTGAAGCCAAATGTGCAGAGCCCTGGGCCATGCTCCAGTGTTCAGCATTCACATTATAGGGCCACAAGTCAACAGGGAGCATTAAGGCCCTATGATACAGTTTATTTAAAGAAAAAACTACACAACTGATGCTATGTAAGTATAGAAAGGTTTTATGAATAGGCTATAGAATAGTGAGGTTTTACAGTAAAAGATAGCCAAGTGGAATGGGGTGATATCACCCTGGGTGATCTGATTTTTTTTTTTGCCCGAATGGTCAGAGCTCAGTTATCTAATCAGCTAAAGAAAAAAAACACAACTTCATACTAAAATACAACATGTCAAGGACGGTAAATAGGGCCTCCATTGCAATTAGCCGCAAGACCTATTTGACCCACACATGCACACACAAACAGACACAGAATGAGAGAGCCTCCCAAACAAGCTAATGGGTCTATAGGCTAATGACTCCCTTGGCTAGATAAATTCCTCTTGCAAATTTGACAAAAGCTAAAAGCCAGAAAGGCAGTCTGGAAAGATTATACACAACAATCCAAGTGGTTCGGGTCCTCACTAGAGTAGGCAAATAACCCAAGTATGATAAAGACATTGAATTCACGCACCACAATACCAACACCCTTCCTCCAATCATGTCCATGCTGTCATTAGTAAAAGCTTTAAGTAGCTTTTGTATCCCTTGACAGCAGCATATTGCTTTGTCTTATCCAGGACAGTTTGTACATGCTGCTCACACGTGCGCTCTGAATGGCTGCTATAGCCTAGGAGAGTGATGACTTCAGCTCCCCTGTCACACTGAGCAGTAGACACATTAATATGTGTAACGGTGCTGGATCAATTATTACTAATGTTTTCGCAGTTCGGGTTTAACAGGTATGCATCATTTATCCATTCGGCTTTTGTCGATGCTTAAATGAATAGCTCCTGAGGAATAATTTTTTCCCCTTTCATTGCTCTAAGCTTTGTTTTAGTAGTCATGATACTGAAATGTATGATGTTAGTGTTCATGTATGATGTTAGTGTTCATATTGTGGTCAGTTCTCTACTGCAGCATACAGAGCTGTCTTTTTTATTTAAATGTAGTGGAGTATATTAAGTCTTGGGACTTAATGTATTGGCAGTTTTACCATACTTAATTAATAACATGGTCAAACCTTAACAATAAGCCAGGATTTTAAGCGGTATTCAATAATTGTGAAATGACATATTTCAAACCTTTTTTTTTTGTTTTACTTTTAATCTGTATGGCTTATAATTCATAAAATCAGAATTCCGGTGAATTACTATTCAAGCAGTATAAACACAGGGTATCTATCCGTCTAATTAGCACATGAAACCACAATCATGGAAGACTGCTGACTTAACAGTTGTCCAGAAGACAATCATCGACATCCTCCAGAAAGGAGGGTAAGCCACAGAAGGACATTGCTGAAAATGCTGGATGTTTGCATAGTGCTGTATTAAAACATATCTTAATGGAAAGTTGATTCATTGAAATTTAAATATATATTTATATTATTTGTTTGTCATAAACAAAAAGGAACTTTTTTGAGATGCATGTTTATGTGGTCTGACTGTGCTGCATACTCTGGTGTGTATATGTAGGGCAGTGGGTTAGAAGAGCAGTGTGTAAAGCAATGTTACATTGACTGAGACTTTTAAAACTGCAGAGAAGAGACAGCATGCGCTCATACACCATGCCCTGTAAGTAAATTGACAGTCAGGGGAATATCGAGCTCTCTCTCTCTAAGAACATAGTGGTCTTCCGTTCATCTGCTATTCCCTGTCTTTTTTTCCCTGTCTATTTGTACTGAGGACAAGGACATTCATTCCCTTAATAGAAGGCCAGTTACTGTGTGCAGTTGTGCATTTATTTTTTTCTAAATCGATCTGACAACCCACCTGAATGCAATTCACTATTCAGAGGGTGCGTGGTAATGAATAGCATTATCTCAGCCGTCACACTGATCACATCTTTGACAAAGCACAGTCTGAATGAAGCACATGGTTTACATCTAAAATCTTCCCTTTTCTCTCACTCTATTGTTCTATTTTCCTATCATTACTTACTCCAGCTCTCACAGACTCACAGATATATACTGTATATCTGTTTGAAGTCTGGGACAGAGTAAGAAAGAATGGGCTTCTTTACACATGAAGTATTAATGCAGCAAGGGGCATGTGTGTATATGGGTGTCTGTGTGCATGTGTGTGTTAAGAGAGAGTGAGTAAGAGAGAGAGAGGCGCACCCTCGCTCAATGTGAACTCCTTTTCTGGCTGTGGGGAGTAAAAGGGGCAGGGCTGTGTAAAGAAAGAGAGGGAGGGAGCTGTGTGTGCGTGCGTGTGTGTCTGTGTGTGTGTGTGAGTGCATGTGAATGAGAATGCTGCACGGATACTAACGTTTCTCTGGCAGCACGAGCCGGAGCTTGACTGGGAGATTTCATCCTCATTTCCCTCCTGGTGCATAGCGGAGAAGAAGACATGGGGAAGGAGGGGGAGGTATGACAGAGGAAGTGTAGGATTAAATGATCTGACAGAGAAACAGAGGACATGGAAAAAAGGTGCAAAAAGACATAGCACAGGTCACAGAAAAATGCAGTGAATGACATGTGAGAAGAGGTAAAGAGAAGACAAGCCAAGCCTGCTGGATTGAATGGAAAGAGGAGTATTTGGTTTGCAGCTGGACAGATTACGGGATATGTACAGTGAAGAGGAACTTTGTGCCCTCACCGCATCTCTTCTCTCCCCTCTCAGCTTGATTTGACCCCTCCCATGCCACAGATCGTTTTGCTGGTACTGGACTTTCTCCTCTCAAGTGCACCTTCAAAACTCATCTGGATCATTTTACTGATCGTAAACAATCATTAGACATACAGACACAAGTATACCTTTAAACCTGCATGGCAATATCAATGGCAAAGTCTGGATACACACACTGTACAGTTTACTTTGGTCTACTTGGGCTGCCGTTGGCAAAACTAAACACTTACTTTAGCAGATGATGGATTGGAAAGAAGTGTAAGTACTTTTCCTCACTTTGTGTATATGTATGCATGTGCTTGGGTGTATTTGTATGTGAGAGAGAAAAAGAGAGAGACATGATCCATTTGCCCCCTTCATCCCATTTCCCCTCAACTTCTCTGACAATATAATAAAGAATAGCAATGGAATTTATTATATACCTACTTACCATATCTTTGCTCATTTATTGAATATAAATAGGATTTTCCTAAGGTGAAAATAATTTCTCAGCAACTTTTGAACTTGTCAAGACATGTGATGGGTGAGGTTCAATTGTTTATTGCATTGTGTGTGTGAAAGTTTATCTGTGTTTGTGTGTGTGTGCTACGGTGAAGTTGAACAGGTGGACAAGCAATGGAAAGTGTAGGCACTTTGGCATGTTCTTTATGGCAAGTGTCCATCTATGAGCAGAGCCAGGTTCTGAGAGGGGGGTTAAAGAAAGGAAAGGAGAAAAGAAAAACGAAAAAAAGGGAAGGAAGGGAAGAAAAGGAGCAATGGATAAAGTGGGATGGTAGGAGGGATGTGCACATGTCATATAAGCATTTTATTTTTTGTAAGTGTATGAATGAAACCATTTGATGTATGTGTGTTAAACTTGTGTTCTCCTTTCCAGAGCCTACCCCAGTAACTCTTCCATTCTTTAAGTGTTAAATCAATGTTGATTTCAGCTGTGCAGAACATTAACAAGTTTAAAATAAGCTGGGTTTGGGTTTTGAAAACATTGCATTTTATGTGGAGATGTACTGTCACTGGATGACAATCAGTGACACACTCTGCCTGTCTCGCGCCTGTGAAGCTGCGTCTGTCTCGTCTCTTTTCTCTTTCACAGTGCTAACACTCCTTCCCACTTATACACACTAGCACACACACTCACACTCACAGTCCTCCCTTACTCATGGGCCAGCAAATCCCTGGGGAGCAACTCCTCCTGTATTCCTCTTGGACGCTATAATTATTTCATCAGCCAGCGGTGTGTTCCCTGATTGTGCTCTTGGGCTGTCGTGGTAGACTGGAGACATAGAGGAGCGGGTGGGGGTGGGGGGCAGAGCAGAATAAAGCAAGCATGACACTTATGGAGATGTAGAGAGATAGAGTGTAGAAGGGAGGGTGGATGTCCAGTATGTACATACACACACAACACACACTGCTGTTTTCAAAGGGATGATAGACAGGACTAACGAGCAGTCGGCTTGCTGAGGAAAGAGGATGGAGTTGTGCACACATGTAAACACACCACCTGTCATACACACACTGTTCTATTGAATGACATTCATTCATTCATTTACTCATTCATTCACCATTTGTTGGGTCAGAAAGAAACTAGTCTCGATAAAAAGAAAAACATTACATGCAGCAAATTAGCACAAGGAGGTATGTCCACTCACTTGTCAAGTCCTTTTACATGTCCAAGGAATTATTTAACACATGAATTGCAGACCACAGAGTCCTGACCCTAACCTCACTGAAAATCTTAAGGATTGAAAGACTTTATGGAGTGGTTTGAATCTCTTGTCATGAACAAGAAATGAACTCAGTAAAATAAATCCAAGTCTGGATGGAACTGAACATTGTGACGTTGCATAAGTTTGTCGAAACAATGCCAAGTCAAATCTGAGCCATAATCAGAGCTATAGGCCTCCAACAAAATATCATAGTTTGATGGTGTTTTTGGCCTGGCAGTGTATACGCTTGATGCTGTGAGCAGCCATGTTGATTTGACATCACTTCCTGAACTCTGGGTTAAGGAAATCGTCTAGAGTTTATAAGTATCTATGCATTTCCTATGGTTTTTTAATAGTCTTAGGTTGGAAATTCTGATATTTGGCCAACTGCAGCATTAGCCTGGAAGTGTTGCTTGCACCATTTAGGAGCGGAAAGAGGGTCATGTTGTCTCCTGTGTATCTGTGGGTTTTCTCAGGGTGACACAGTTTCCTCTACAGTTATGCAGTTATACACTCCATCTAAATTGTTGGTTATACCTTTAAAAAACTTATTTTTATGTCAGTTTGACTGTACTGAATAGGTATCTTCATATAGTTTCACTATAGTTATATAAAGAATTCCTGATAGTTACAGAATCCTATGCTTTACGATTTATAAGTAAATAACAAGCTTAGGCTTTAAGGAAGTAAAATAGTACAGTGGGAATTGGGACATTAACTTTGCAGTAGTTAACTCTGTCTCATGGGTGTGCTGCTCACTCACTGTGTGTAATTCCCCCTTCAGCATTACAGTATTCAGCATGAGACAGATGCTGCCTGTCAGCATCTCTCCTCCACTTAGTGCATTCCACACAACACAGTTCAATGCCTGTAAGGCTCCTACTAATTAGCATTACCTGCAAAGTATTATCTGTTAGTATTTCCTTGTAATCTTGCTCTTCTTTATTTGTACTTTTTTTTTTTCATGATTTTCTGTCATGTTACTGTCATTGGACACACAGCCATGTCAGATTCAGAGCAACTGTTGCACAAGTTCAAGTAAAAGATATTAATATGTACCACAAACTCTTACCAGCAATTTTAGTGAAGTCTTGATCATGTGACTATTTGAAATGTTAAGACTGTATCTCATGTGAATAAGATTAATGTCCTTATTATGGTTGGGTTACTGTGGAGTCAGAGCCAGCAAATGGTTAATGTCAAGGCTAATGGCGGAACTGACCCTATTAGCTGCAGTTTCACATTTCTGAAAAAGAGGAGGGCATTTTGAGGTGATTGGGCATAATGTGGCCATTTGGTTATGTGAAGGAATGGGAGGAGGCAACCTGCAGAGAGGGAACAAGTGCGAGAAAGTGAGAGTGTTTGCTGTGTGTTTACTTTGGCTTTGAGATGGGGCTTTTAACCTTTCACTTCTGTAAATGCCAAGGTATACCGTTAAATCAATCAGCAAAGGAGCAGATTGATTTTTATTTCACCTTGCCTACTTGAACGAGAGGCAATATTCAAAGGCTTTTGGAAACAACCTTCCCTGTGGTGTGCTAGAACTTTTGGTTGATTGGTTGCCGTGCTTTGCAGCAATTTTCTACAAAGCAGCTTGGGACTTCAGAAAGAGCTTTGTTTGTACTGAATTGTGTGCTGATTTTCTTTTCAGGGCTGCACAGAAGTTGAACCTTTCGTCTAAGCGGAAAAAGACCCAGACGCCTATGTTGCAGCCACCAGAGCCCTCCATTTACCCCACCAACTTCAGCAGCATCCTCCAGCTGTCCCCTCCACCCGCTCCACCATGCCTGCTCAGGGCCAGCTCAAAGGCCAAGGAGAACCCCGGCATGGGCAAGGTCAGAGAGATAAACATGCAAGCACGCACACAGACACACACACACACACACAAACACACACACACACACACACACACACAAACTGAAAAACTATCAATGTGCTTACAATGCATTCTTTGACAGTGAATAAAGAGTGCTTTTGGCTTAACCTGGCTAGAGAAATGCAAGGCCATACATCTCTCTGTTCAGTGGGGAACACACATGCTGGTTGGCATGATACACACACATTCAAACACACACATCCTGGGGTGCCTGTACACAGCTGCAGTTGTTTGCATCGTACAGACTGCTGCCCAGACAGGCTTGGGGCAGTGTAGGCTAATATAGTGGTATAAATCCCATGGAATGTCATGAATCTGCTCCGCTTGTTCTTTTTTCCCCTCTTTTTTCCTGCTTTGTTCTCTGTGGGAGGGGGCATTTAAAGGTGTTGATTAACTATTTTTCCTATCATTATCTTGGTTTTTGGAATATAACTATGGCAGGATTTTAAGTAACATTGAATTTTCCATTATAGTCAATGCCTCATTCTTGTAATCCAGACTATAAAGAAATGTCACAACCAAGTCTATATAAATATGGTCTTTTTGGTAAACTAGCAAAAACACAGTGGTCTAATTTTTTTTTGGCAGTATACAGTAGTTGGAAGCTCTGAATAGAGGCAAAGCCAGCAGTAGCAAGTGTTCAGCATGTATCTCCTTTTGTCCATTATTGTTCGGCACCATGGTACCATATTTATAGAGATCGAGAAGATTTGTAGCAGATTAGTTACCACCTGCTCTGTGAGATTATTGTAACACATGTTGCCAAAATCTCAAGCCCATTGAGTTGATTGCTAACCGCCCATTGTAAATAGAGTCATTGAAACCCAGCTTCATTAACAAGCTTTCACTCCCTGCTATCGAAAATCACATCTGCTGCCGCCTCAAGTGGGACTGAACTCTGGGGCAAGCGCAACTTTTACTGGATGTCTTCACAACAAATTATACCTCAGACACCTTTACACTTAAATATAATGAAATATTATACCAATCAGACAAATGAAATCTGAAGACACACTTTTACCATACATAATACCAGTACATCAGGCTACTGAAGACTGATAACAGCTTAACTGTGGTGTTACATTAAAAAATACCTACCATCAGAAACAATTAGTATGAAATGAATTAAATAAGTATGAAATGGATCCAGTCCTCTGCTTGTTTCTGTGATTTACTTTTAGAAAGTGTATTGTGATATAATTTGGACCAGATGACTAGACATGAGAATTGAGAAATATATATAAAGGATCTGAAACTGGCAGAACAGATCCTTTAATACAAATATCTGGAGGTATGCAAGACCGTGTTGGCTGACAAATGTAAATATAGTGAAGGCTGTTGATCTAGCCTGACTTTTTTTGGTCAGTCATATATGGAAACCTGTTTCCAATGTCACAGCCAGAGTAATTTCCTTCAGCATGTGCACATGTCCATCAGCAGTAATCGGCCCCTCTGGAGCAGCAGGAACGAGAGGGAGCTTATCTGTGGCTGGTGCCATGGCGTAGACATTCCTCTGTGCACAGGCACGGCAGTGGGACAAAGCAAACCTGACACTGTTCTGCCGGACCAAAGCTGGACTGAAGCTGTAAATAAACACTAACCGCAGGTCCACAAGGATGTGGTATGGCTTTGTGCTGCTCAGATTGGAATGCTGTAGCAGCTCCAGGGGGAATCTGCTGTACTGTACTTGTGTTTGCCTGGCCACTGGGTGATGACTGCAGTGTCAGCCTCTCAATGATGTGTTTTGAGGATTAATTAGAGCAGTTTTGCAGCTGCTGGTTGGTTTTCAGATCTGAGTAAAATGTAAAATGTGTTGGAAGAGCTCTTTACAGTTACTTACAGCTTACAGCTGGTTAAAATACAATCTTTCTTTTTCATCAGATGATTCCGCTTTTGTATCAGCAAATCTATACACTATCATTCTACCAAACCCATAATCTTAGTAAAAAAAACCCTCAAAGCCTCACTGTATTTTATTTCTTTTTTTTTCACAAGCATTCCTGCATATTTCATTCTTTTACCTACAACCTCTGCCCGTTTTTTGAGCAGGTGAAGGTGATGGTGCGGATCTGTCCATCTGTAGGAGTGCAGGACTCTTCTGAGTCCATGTCTTTCCTGAAGGTGGACCAGCGGAAGAAGCAGTTGACTCTGTATGAGCCTTCTCTCCTGACCCAGCCCAGCACAGGGCACCGACGTACACCACTAGCTGCTCCAAAGATGTTTGCTTTTGATGCTGTCTTTACCCAAGATGCCTCACAGGTACGAGCTCCATTGGAATCTCTGTGAATTTCTCTTGGTCTTATGATGTATATGATGCTTGTTTTCTTGGCTCATGGGTTATATTCTTGTATGTTTGTGCTAAGACATTTCCTGAAGGGCAGAAGGACATCTGCACAACACATATACAAACACCCCCTCCTCCCACACACACACACACACATATTCTTGACAGGGCTTGAGGCTTAATGCAAAAATGGCCATCTTACTTCAGCATCATTCTTCACAGTATGGGCACAGCAGCTGTTTCTTTTAAGTCTGGAAAATGATTTGAATTCCTGCTGCATATACCCAGTAACATATTTTGGTTTGTCACCCAGACTCCAGAGCTTGGGGGGGGTGGGGGGCAGGGGGGAAGGGTTGCATCCAAATAAAGACCAGAGTGCTTTCCTAACAGCAACACAAATAACTATGAGGAGACACTTAAGAGACATGCACAGTCCTTGAGAATGATTAAGTGAGAACAATTTAGTTGATGTTTTGTGGCAACTGAGCTTGACTTGTTAATGTCTGTACTGAAAGAACCCAGCATTAAACCCATTTTATTGTGTCTCTTTACACAAACAGTTCATTTGTTTTTAGTGCATGCTTGATTTAAAGTGTTTGCCTGATTAAAGTATTTATTGTAATGTTTAAAACAAGTAGATAAGCCTGAGTATGATGGAAAGTCTACTAAATCATTGTATTTTTTAGTGTCTAAAGTGGCACATTACTGTCTAATATGTGCTGCTCTTCAGTCTATAGTTGGATTGCATGTTTGTCCTTGTGTGTACTTTTTTCTGTGTGTGATGTATGAAAGGAGATTGCTGCAGTAGGGAACTATCCCTGTGGACTGAGGCTAGTGGAACAGATTGTAATGATAGCACAGAAGACTGCAGCAGTGTAAACCTCCCCATGCCTGATGAATCCATGATGAGCTGCTACTCGGTTGATTTGATGTTGATCTGCATTTCTTTTGCTAATGATGAATTAGCATTAACTGGGTATCTGCATGCAGCAGAAATAGCTGTCTTTCAGTGGTGACCAGGATTCTGGTGCTTATTCTGCAACTGACATGAATAGTGGCTCACTCTTCATATTCTTGTGTTTTCTGGATGTCTGCAGGCTGAAGTGTGCTCAGGGACCGTGGCTGAAATTATCCAGTCAGTGGTGAATGGAGCAGATGGATGTATCTTCAGCTTTGGCACTGTTAAACTTGGTAAGCTTTTCTTGTCCAATATTCTGCATTACCATTACATGTAATTACATCGGATTACATTTAACTAATTACTTACAGGTGGGATAGCAGCCATGTGTCATATAGTCTAGGCCTTCGGTTAATAGGAGGAAAGCAACCTAGCCACTAAATAAAAGTGGTTTGTCCTTTTCATTTCTTTAAAAGCCTTTAGTGATACACTCAGGTCGATTGAGTGTGTGCACATGTGTGGTGTCTGTGTATATGTAAGTGTGGGCTTATTATGAACAGAAAGGCCATAGGTAAGACAGTTTAATGGAAAGCTTAATAATTTATGCTCACAGTACATTGCATTTGAATGTTTTAAGGCTGCAGGTAAATCACTGAGGCTTGAGAGAAAGGTGTTTGAGACACAATTGTAGCCAGTAGTGTTACAACAATTAGTGAAGTTTTTAGTTTGTGCATTAAGGTACTCAAAGACACTGCACAATAAAACAGTAAATAGGTTACAATTGTGGAAAACATTGCAAACAAGTCAACATCATCAAGAATAAATTGAACCACAAAAACACAGCTCAAGATAAAAATTTGAATAATTGTAAAGGAAAGGAAGACAAGAACAGAAAAAAACATATGTAAACATGTATATAGCACAGGGATATGGGGGAGGCTACTAATGCATTATTTTTTAGAGCGCTGTCTTAGCACGGAGATGTAAAAATTTCAAAGTTTCTATCTGCAAAAGGGTGTAACAGAGAGGGTAGAACAGAAAGCAGGTGGGTGTCAGAGAACTGGAGAGAATGTGGAGGTGAATACCTATGATGTAGATCAGAAAGGTAAAATGGTGCATGCAGGGATTAAAAACCAAAAGAAGTGTTTACTGTTTGTATACGGAAGTGAACAGGGGGCCAGTGTAATTGTATCAGAGAGGAAGTAATATGTTCCAAGATTTTATTATGACCATCAAATGACAAGTAAAAGATGATCCCCAGATTCCTAACCTGGGCTACTAAAGACATTATAAAATCAGGCATAGACAGGTTAGGATAAGGTATAAATATCCTAACGTGTCTATTTCTATAGCAACAACTTATTCGAATTCACAACCCATCACAAAAAAGAAAACTAATTAGCATGGACATGTTTAACAGTTGTTCTTTATCACTTAAATTGGCTTTAAAACAAACACATTTTCAGTGAATAACAGTTCAACAGTAGGAAAAAGTCTAACTGTTGAGAGGTTGGTATGATTAATATGTTTTAAGAACATTTATGTGACAGCAATGTAATAAGACTGGATATACAGATAAAAAGTATGATGTTTTGTTTCATTAACAGTGTGAAATCGTTGGTGAGTTGGGATATTGTAAGCCCTACATACCACACATATATTTATATATATAATGTGTATATATTTTAATCAATCAAGTTGTGAATTTTATTTTCAGTTGGTTGACGGTACTTAAATTTTTTTTTTTTTACAGTTTGAAGTATACTTTAAAAAGGGCAGTTTCAACCAGTTTTATTACAGGCTGTGTATAATCCTACCTTTCTGTTGACTTTACAACTAGCAAATATCCTAACCCATAACATAATTTGAACATAAACATAAAAAGAAATAGTGATGACACACCACCTAGACCTTATTGACAATGTCTCAGGTTTTGCAACTTTTTGCTCAGCATAATTTCTTACTGTTTCTTAAGGACAAGACCACTATAGCTTAAAACCTATAACTCTTGCCCTCTCTCTTTCTCTCTGTTATCACACATAACCCTGGTAAATGAATTTGAGTAAATGAGTAATAATTGATATCATTAGTAGAAAAGGCTCTCTTGACATTCCAGAGCACCACACACACCAGTATGCAGAGTGCTCTCAATGCGCTGCCAGAATTAACAGCTTGCTGTCTCCCCCTCACCAGGCAAGACGTACACCATGATTGGCAAAGACAGCTCTCCTCAGAGCCTTGGTATTGCGCCATGTGCCATCTCCTGGCTCTTCAAGCTCATCAGCGAACGCAGGGAGAAAACTGGCACACGCTTTTCTGTACGTGTCTCGGCTGTGGAGATCTACGGCAAAGACGAGGGTCTGCAGGATCTGCTCTCAGACGTCTCAACCGGCAGTCTGCAGGATGGCCAGTCGCCAGGTGTCTACCTGCGCGAGGACCCAATCTGTGGCACGCAGGTTAGTGAGAGCTCAGGAATAGGGCTTTGTTGTTGATTTGGTCTTTTGTTCCCTTTTCAGTATGAACCTGATAGTATATTAATGTATAGTTTTACTGTGAGCATCTTTGGTTGGCGGTCTGTGCAGTATTAAAATAGGTAACATTCCAACAACACCTTATCTTAGCAGCATTGTTGATAGTGTGATGTCAGGAAGCCCTGCACTGACAGGCAGCTGTTTCACCCCTCCCCATCTAGAGGTACTGCTGATGTGTCTCTTTCCCTTCCCCCTACCAGTCTTCTCATTGTAGGAGGGTAAATGCTAGTGGGGTATTTGACGTTTGGGGAGATGGGGTAGTGGGTAGTTGAAAGCACTGCCAGGTGTTAGCATCAGATGTTGTTTCTGGGGTCCATATGAGGCCAACACTTCAAAGGCTGCCTGCAAGCTTGTGAAGTTTAGATAGAGGGAGTTAGACTCCACCCAGTGTTCCTCAGAGTGTTCTCCCTTCTCTATCCTAACGCTGCTAACTAGGATACTCGCTGCTTATTTTGACTGTGTAATACTGTTTCATTTCACCACTTTAGTGGCATATCAGGGCCATGATGGATCCAGGTACCAAGCGAGAATTAATACTGATACAATACAGATCAATGTTGCTACGTTTTATTTATGGCGATGTTAATCTCCCTGCTGGTACTGGCTTATAAGGATCTTGACCTTTTAGCCCTTTACCAATTGAATTATCTTAAGAATGTATTATCTTAAGACACTCTGTTCTTGATCCCTGCATCTGACTCTGTCAGTAATCTCCAAATCAAATGAGCTACATATGTGTATAGAGGGGCTTTCCCTATTTCACCTTCAACCTTCTGTCTTTTTTAAACCATTAGAAAGACGTTAAACATTTTCAAGGACAACTCTTTCCTCATTCAATTGAATAAGGATATAAATGAGGTCTATGACACATATTAGGATGATTTATCACATTCAGAAAGGGAAATGCAAATGTTTGAGCTGATATTTTTTTATTGTTAATAACAACACACACTTCTTGCTCATTGTGATGATGAATGTGATATTAATTGTGGCATCTGTGAGATTAATTAGCCTTCATTTCATCTTTTTTTTCTGCTACTGGTTTCAGCTCCAGAATCACAGTGAGTTGCGGGCCCCCACTGCAGAAAAGGCTGCTTTCTTTCTGGATGCAGCCCTTGCAGCACGTAGCACCAGCCATCCTGATGCGGACGAGGAGGACCGGCGCAACTCACATATGCTCTTCACGCTTCACATTTACCAGTATCGGATGGAGAAGAGTGGCAAGGGTGGAAGTGAGTATCTGCATCGTTGCATGTGTGTGTGTCTGTGTGCGTGGTTAATTGACATTCCAGCTTTGATGATTTCCCTCTGTGCAGTTGATGGGCTGCGTTTCCATTTCCTTTTCTTTCTCACTATTCATACTCTGCATCTCGAACTCATTAATCTAATAGCTGACATATTACAGACTAAATCAGAGCTACTGTCCCATCACCCTTTCATTTTTTCTTTCAATCTATCATGTGGAAGGTAAATCACTCGGGCCTGTTTTGACCACTTCATTAAACTTTAATGGGAATTTTAACAGACAGTAATAATTCATGAGCAGCTAATGACCACAATAATAATGTAGAAGTACCTGTCTCATTAGCATGTAGCCGTTCTCATTAGCATAAGTAAATACTGAGAATTTGACAACAGAGGAAAAACTCTGCACTATTGTGTTAAATGGAAATGGAAGCTGACTAGCTTTTAGAAAGACCAAAGCACAAAACAACACTGGGTCTGTAAAGACTTCAGCCTGCGCTGCCATTTTTCTTTGCGGTTATGTGAAATAATGTACATGTAGCAGTGATAATGTGAGGCAGCTTCTGCATGAATTTATCATGCCCCTCAGAACAACTTTATGTGACATGCAGAATGACAGTTATAATGCCATGACAAAAGGTAATGATAGTTTTTCAAGAGCTTTTGTGCATTAAGCTGTAGTGCACTGAAAATGTCCTCACAAAATGGTGTCATTTGTGACACAGACAATTTCATCTGACATTTCTTTTACGTTATTACATTTGCAGCACACAACAGTTTAATATCTACACCAGTAGTCAGATATGGTTATACTATACTGTATGGCCTGTGTGAGCCGATTCTTAATATCATGACTAACTGTACGTCTGGGTGTTTTATGTGTAGCTGTTCATTTGGTCAGCTTGGTATCAAATCCGACTGCAGATAACTCAGGAATAAAATGACTGCCAGTCATGCTAGCCACTGACCTATTCAAAGGGTGTGTAAATGTCTGCTGTTGTGTACAGTTTCCGACGTTACCTCAGAGTAGAAGTGTAGGTTGTATGTTAAAACCTCTCTACCGCTGTCTCAGCTTTCTTTTGTATGCTCTGTTAGAGAATGTAAAGCCCATAAAGCTCTTTTAACCCGATTTAAAGTTTATAAAGCTACTTTACCTAGACTATTACAGCGTCATAGACTTAACCAACTACTCTGTCTGTATATTAACAGGTCCAAAGCCAATACTGCTATAACCTAATATAAAAGTACAGAAAGGGCCACTTTACACTCTTGTTGGTTTTTTGATGAAGAAAGATCTGGTAGTTGAGAAGACTTACCCAAGTTAATAAGTTGATATTTTAAGTTGAGGGGCCTTTTTGAGATTTGTTTATTGGTTGTAGGTGGAAAATTACAAGTTGCAACTTTGTCTCGAATGTAGCATACGTCTCCTTATACATTTTGAATATCACTGTTTTGCCCCGAGTATAAACTTCTTTGTCTTCTGTTTTCTGTTTGTGTTTTGCTTTTACTCCTATTTGCTGTCCTCCCACCTAGTGTCTGGTGGTAGAAGTAGACTACACCTCATAGACCTGGGCAGCTGTGAAAAAGTGCTTAGTAAGAGCCGGGATGGAGGAGGAGGTCTATGTCTGTCTCTCACTGCCTTAGGCAACGTCATCCTGGCTTTGACAAATGGAGCCAAACATGTACCATACAGGTAGGAGACTGTTTTTTAAAACAATATTAGTAAAGTAAAAAATGTTATAAAATCTTATACACATGTTTCTAGTGTAGCTTTTTATGAAAAGTTGTAAAAGATGGACAAGGTTTATTGTTATTCAGTTGTAACAGAGAAGGAGTAAACACATAATCAGAGCTGGCAGCAACAAGATTACACATGCTGAGTGGTGTTGACAGGTTTACTGTCAGGTTCAGATGCTGCTGATGTCATTCATAGTGCTCTCCAACATACTGTACAAAGTTAAATTGCTACCTCTTTTACACTATTTGGACATTTCAGGTCTAAGTTTAAACTATGGTTTAAACTTTTAAAAGAAAAATTCTTACTGGTTTTATTTTGTATTATTTAGGGATAGTAAGCTTACAATGCTGCTTCGTGATTCACTTGGAAACATCAACTGCAGGACAACAATGATTGCGCACGTCTCAACCTCACCTGGACATTATGCTGATTCACTCAACACTATCCAGCTCGCATCCCGAATTCACCGCATGAGGAAGAAAAAGTCCAAGGTTACTGGAACCTTATTGGGAAAACCATGTGTATTAAATAAAAAACGTCTGTAATTTGCATTCAAGGTTGTATTTGAATGTTTTTCTGTAAGTGTTTAAAAAAAGCAAACATGGTGACAGTGGTAAATATATCCTTAAATGTGGAAATTTGAAGAAAAACAACCTAAAGACGAACAAGATTACTAAGATTATAAAAAACATACAGTAATTCAGTATGACATAAAGATTAACATTGATATTTGGATATTAGTTCACAGTATTAATGCTAATTTATGTTTTATTTCTTGTGCAGTATGCATCCAGTTCGTCTGGAGGTGAAAGTTCTTGTGATGAAGGGAGAATTCGCCGACCCCCACATTTAAGACCCTTTCATCCACGGACTGTGGCCCTGGACCCAGATCTTCCCTCACTAATGAGTGATCCGGATTACTCTTCAAGCAGTGAACAGTCATGTGATACTGTTATTTATGTTGGACCTGGTGGTTCTAGAATTTCTGATCGAGAACTCAGTGACAACGAGGGTCCACCAGCCTTTGTTCCTATTATCCCATCTCTTAACAGAAAACAGCGCGGTAAGGAAGGACCAGCTGACCAAGACCATTTCAAGTGCAACACTTTCGCTGAGCTTCAGGAGCGGCTGGAATGTATTGATGGGAGTGAGGAACCAAGTGCTTTTGTTGGTGAAGCTAGAGGAAGCCAAGTAAACCCTAAAACAGACATTATCTCAATAAAACCCAAAGAAGGGTCTATTTCGGTTGCCTTCACGGCTCCAACCAAAACATCTTCACCCCAGCAGGACATTATATCATCTAAACATCCACTTTCTGCTTACAGTAAACTGCCCAGCAGCCCCAAACACAAGTCCAAAAATGAACATTCCAAATGGCAAAATGCTTCAACATCAGATGGAGATATGTCTGTGACTGCCTGTTGTGCAAAGTCAGATAGTGAAAAGGGGCTGGTAACCGACATCATAGTGCCATGCTCACCAGGAAAACAAGATAAATCAGCAGCATTTCAAAACTCTGAGCCAGTGGTGAGAGAAAAGGTGTTTTTCAACAGGAAACAACTACCCAAACCTGCTCCTCCACCCCCACAACAAGGGGACAATTCAAAGGATAATAGTGAATCAGAAGAAAAATCCCCCATAAGGATACCACCCATTGGAATGAGCCATCAAGTACAGAAGCAGTGTGGCTCAGGTGGGAACTCTCCTCTTTTAAGCAGGGTTCATAATCTGAACCCCAAGACGCCACTAGAGGTGTGCCAACTAAAGTCAACACTTAGGGAGCGGGATATCTTAAGGACTACAGTAACTCTGCAGCAGCCAGTTGAGCTGAATGGAGAGGATGAGCTGGTGTTCACCCTGGTAGAAGAACTATCTATTGGAAGTATTATAGACAATGGAAGACCCTCCAGTATCATTAGTTTCAATAGTGATTGCTCTGTACAAGCCCTTGCTTCGGGATCCAGGCCAGTGAGCATAATTAGCAGCATCAATGATGAGTTTGATGCATACACATCCAGCATGGGTGCCTCTCAAGTGAATATTGAGATGGTAACACCATTTTCAGAAGAAACATTTGTCGCCTTAGACAGCCGTGGTTCTTCTATCAGTTCTTGGCTTAGTGAAGTGAGTGTCTGCACTATAGGAAGTGAAGGAGCACAGTCTGCAGATGTCTTCCTTCCTGATGACACACAAATTGACCCAGGAAGTGCTTTCTACCTTGATTCTCTTGGCATGTTCCAAACCGGTTCCCAAAAGGAACCCCATGGCTCACTGAATGATAGTGGCTTCAGTTTCACAGAACTCGATAGTGACAGTGCCACTTCAAGTAAACTCTCACTTAGTAAATGCTCATCCTCTCCAGAGTCCACAAAAGCTTGTATCAGAAATACTTTTAAAATGGTGAAACCAAATAGCATTAATTCATCTCCAACCCAGACCCTTCAAGACCCATACAGTGTCCACTGCAGTCTTCCCAGGAAAATGAAATCTACCTCATCCACAGTTCAGACGAGTAGCATCATTGAGAGTAGTAATGGTAGCAGTTGGAGACGGGAACCACTGAGACTAGAGGGCAAGTCAGATGACCCATGGCAACGAAAAGAGAATGTGTCAGAGTTGCCTATGGCTTCAGATTCAAGTCATTCTTTTAAGCAATTAAAAAATGGAATGAGTGGCATACCAACGAGAAAGGCAGGCACAGACTTTAACAGTATTTCACGAATACCCATGACACAGGGGTCTACTTCATCCCAAAGGGTGGTAGATGGATGTGAAAAATCCAGTTGCATGAAAAAGGTAGAGACACCCAGCAAAATGCCACAACTCAGAAGAGGTGCGACCACGCTTGGGACTGTCCCAGTCATTCATACATCTGTTGATGTCAAGGTTGGCCTTGACATTGGATCATCAGGTAGCTGGAAGTTTTCATCTTTGGAAAAAAATGGAAAAGCGAGCAAGCAGGACATTACTATACTGCCTGGTGGTGTATTACCTCCTCCACCTCCAGTGCGCAAGTCCAGTCTGGATCAGAAGAATCGAATCTTGCTACCACCAAGTGCCTTAAAGTCTGCATGTGAGACAGGAAAGTCACTGGTACTCAGGCCTGCAAAGTCAGAGGATGAATATGATCTTCGGTACAGGGGAGAATCCCACAGTTTAAAAACATCCAATTTGAGGTTAGATCATAGTTTACTAAAAGCAACATCAAGTCTTAAATCCAGAGGAGCAAGAGGGGAACCTGGAAAAATGTATGGAAGTCAGGTGTCCCTAGAAAGGTCTGATAGTTTGACGTCTTTAGGATCTAAACCTGCGCTTAGTCGAGAGAACAGTGGGGCCAGTCTTGGTGGAAAGTCAAGCAAATCTGTTGCTAAGTTTGGATCACCTGTTGGCACCTCTTCCCCAACCACTACCTCTCCAAATCCCTGTGTTAATCAATTCAACATGGGGAAAAATGGGCCAAACAAAAACAGCCTTAATCCAAGACCAGTGCCTGTAAATGGAAACAAAGCTCGCACGTTATCTGCAAGCAATTCCAAAGTCCTGAGTTCCTCAACTAAATCTCTCACAGCATCTGCAACAAGGAATGCTAGCCTCCCACCTTCAGGAAAGACTGCATTACCTCGTGCGGGAGTAGGATGTAATGGTAAATCTACAAGAGGAACTATTATGGGTACTAAGCAAGCCATGCGAGCAACTAACAGCCGAGTAGGTGAGCTCGCATCAGGTAGTGCTCCTGGAAAACAGCCAAGGGGATCTGGTGATTCTGACAGTGGAAATGACAGTGGTGTGAACCTTAATGAGGACAGGCCTACACCGATCCCTATCCTGCCTTCTCCTTATAGCAAGATTACGGCTCCGAGACGGCCACAGAGGTACAGCAGTGGGCATGGAAGTGACAACAGCAGTGTCCTGAGTGGAGAGCTGCCCCCTGCCATGGGGCGGACTGCATTGTTCTACCATAGTGGAGGGAGTAGTGGGTATGAGAGCATGATCAGAGACAGTGAGGCCACTGGCAGTGCATCTTCAACTCATGACTCTATGAGTGAAAGTGGGATGTCTTCCAATATGCGTCTCAGGAGCGCAAAACCACCCAAAAAGAGATCAAATGGTGAGTGGTGTGTAATTCCTACAGATGAAAGTTACCACATATTTCTTATGATCCATTCTTACTCATTACCTCATATTACTTTATTTTAGATTGCTTCATTTAATACACTGGCCATCAATATATCCATGTATTGTGCTGTTTCATGTGGTCACATTTGTCTTATCTGTCAATTTTTTGAATAATGTTAACTCATACTCTCACACATTATCTGAATGTTCTAGGCATTCAGAGGCGGCGTCTCATCCCTGCTCCTTTACCAGACACTTCGTCACTGGGAATGAAGGCTGGAACCACAGGCCAGTGGGTGGACCTCCCTCCTATATCTGGTCCATTAAAAGAGCCCTTTGAAATCAAGGTGTACGAGATTGATGATGTAGAGCGATTGCAGCGGCGGAGAAAAGAACAGTCAACAGAGGTAAGTAAACGAGGATGTGTGAGGTCCAAATTAAAATGTTCAGGTTCTGGCTGAGTGGTTTTTTTTTCCTCTTTAAGTACTCTCAGATATTGTTTTTATTACATTTTTTTCTGGCCATTCTGTCATCTCCCATTGCTTAGTCACTATACTGAGGTTGGTCATATGAGCTGCTGCACTATTATTCTTTAAAAGCCTTGCCATTCAAAGATATATGTCAAACGCATAGGTCTTATTGATCATTTGTGCCTCATCCATCAGATGTGCCAGCAGTGCCATTATACAGATATTTAATATTCTTAAATAAAATATAATATGGGAATATGATACCAGAGCTGTTTCCATTCTGCAGGTGAAAAGTTTATTGATTTGGTGATACTGAGAGAGATGATATTCTTCTACCAATTATATGTCATCATTCAATATACCAATAGAAATCTATTTGGGTGTGTCCTAAGCAGTACTTTGACAGAAGGTTTAATATGATGTATACACAATATGACCAAATATATATAGACACCTGACCATTATATCGATATGTGCTTGTTGAACATGCCATTCCAAATCGGTTTCTGTGAATGAAATCACAAAAGTACAGCATACAAAGACATTCTAAAACACTATAGTTTTGTTTTCACAATAACATGGTATAACATCTAAAACTTTATTTGGTCAGAAACCAGCAAAACCCCAAAAAAGAAGAGCTGTTGACTTATATCTTGCCTCTACACAAATGCACAAATATAGATTCCACCCCAGAATGCTGTATGTATGTTGCTTGTTGTTTTTATTTCATTATACATTAACATCCTTTTCTTTTTTCTGCAGCAGGCAGTTCAGGATGTTGATAAGGTACGTTGAGCGGGCCAAATGGATATAACATAGTGCTATAAGAGAATAAAAAGTTGGAGGTGCTTTTATTTATTTGTTTGTTTCTTTATTTGTTTGTTTGTTTTATTTGGTTTTCAATGCACTCACACCTACGGGCAATTTAGACTGACCAATCAACCTAACATGCATGTATTTGAACTGTGGAATGGAGGTGCTATTAACAATTCATGCTATTCAAATATATATATATACTATATAAGTATGTACACTGAAGGGCCAGATAAACTGGTACTGCTGAGCATAGGCTGGTGATGGCTTTATAATAGTATGGGGTTTGTTTAGCTCTTACCTAAACAAATGTGTCCGACAGGAAGTATGGTGTTCATTGGCTACAGAGTAATTCCGCAAGCTTTTGGCGTCCATGCCCTGTGAGGGACCTACCAGTATTAGACTGCTGTACTAGTTTTTCTGGCACTTCAGTGTATTCCTTTAGTACAGTACCAGGAAAATGTTTTAGATTCTCATAAACATCACTGCATCTGCTATGTGCCGTAATGAGTTTGTAGAGTAAATGGTGCACTTTATTGTAATTATGAGGTACAATTCACTAATGTTAGTCATTAAATTAAAATTAGAAGTGGGATTACTTTACATTGTTTTTTTTTTTTGCCAAACTCACTAATCACATCTTTCTGTAGGGTCTGCTTTATTTTAACACAAAGCTGAAGGATGTTGAGAGGCGACAACAACAGATCAGAGATCTCCGAATTAAACATGACACTCTAAAGGAAGAACTGGAGGACACCAAAGCCAGATTGATGATGGACCCCAGAAAGTGGATTGGAGAGTGTGAGTTTTAGAGTTAACATGTATTATTCTTAATATTATAGTCAAGTTATTTAAAATTCTGTTTGATGAGTAATGATTGTTTGTGCCCCATACAGTTGAGGTGGACCAAGACATGGACCTGGAGTCACAGGAGTACTTGGAGGCACTAGAACAAGTCACGAATGAACTGGAGTACTGCGTCAACCTATGCAAGTCACGTGTCATGATGGTGACCTGCTTTGACATCAGAGTAGCATCGGAGATTCAAGAAGGACCGCGAGAAGTGGAGGTATGAAAACAGGATGGGTTAGGAGCAGAGATAAATGACGAGGTGTTGAAGTGAGAAAGAATTTTGGAAGTCTGAATGGAAGGAAAATGAAATGTAGCAGCCAATTTACTGATACGAAGAATAAAAAAGACAAGGAACACATTTAAAAGACTGGAGCACTGAACACTACATAGAGGAGGATTGTGTTATCTTTGAGAAATGACTGGTACTGGTAATATATAGTGCCTCACTCTGTGTAATCGAATGGGGAAAAAAGCAACAACCTGATATTTTTGGATCATCTAATATGTTGAAACAAGACAGACTGCAATCGTTCAGCCAAGAGTTTTTTCTGCTATACCACAAAGTGCCTTTGTGATATAATTTCAATCATTATTTTTTTTATTGGTGCTAGTGCTCTAACCAGCATACCTAAGCCAACCCTTAACATGTTACTTTTAAGAAGAAAATGATTTTATATTACATTGTATAGTGTATTTATATGATTAAACAGTCTGTAAACTTTTTTTGGTGGGAATAATAAAGGTTAGAGGAAAGGAAAGCAATAAGCTAATGTTATTGCATTTTCCTAGACTTTGCCTTTCTTCTGTACTATCACCTTATAGCATTTTGTCATCTAACCTCTGGAGCCTTATGTTCTTTTTCTAGTGACTGTGTGTGACTTTTTAACTTACATATCAAACAAATCTGTGATGTCCTTTAAGGAGCTATGTTTGTAATACTATTGTAATTCAACCACTGCCAACCTTGGTTGAACCCACGCGTAACATACGTCCCTTCACCCTAGACTCAGTTGCCTCGAGTAATTTAAGGTGAATGAAACATGACACGCGATCATATCTGTATAACAATACATTTAAATATGTGATGTCTTGCATATGGTGTTCATTTTGACACTCACTTTATCTCTCTTCACTCAAATTGAATGTACATAAGGATTTATTAAAACAAAACAAAACAAAACAAAACAAGGACCCCAAAAAGAATGCCCAAAATGTGACTTATCTAGCTTGTTATCTACTTTACAATTAAATCATTTTACATGACCATCCAGTGTGATCTGACTGAATAATGATGTTAGCTCTGAGCTGCAGCAGTTTGAATTCATTATTAGGCTCTGTAGAATAGTTGTTTGCATTAACCAGCTCATGATTCATGCAGTCTGGCAGGTTATATCAAGACTGATAAAAGCCTGATCCATAAATAGTTTAAAATAGATAATAAATTTTGTTTTCCAAAAGCTGAAATAGAGGTGCTCGTGACTGTCCAGTAAAAAGAGGAACTGTAATAGTCAGCATTTGCTGATGTTACAAACCCTGCACTGATTTAATTTACACAAAACTGCTACAGACGTTTTAACATTGTTTTAATGAACCACTGTGGATAAGATTCACTGGAATACTAGTGCCAGGCATTGGTTCTATGCATTCTTACAGTCTATTCATGTAGAACCTCAAAATGCTTTTGCCTTTAGCACAAATGCACTGGCCTTATTTGGAGTTTCAGAGCGTTTCTTTCTGCCTTCTTTTAATGCTCTTTACAGATTAACCTGCCTAAACTCTCACATACCTCTGTATTCCTGATGTCATAGAGGCAACTGTACAAGTGTAGATTGTCCACAATGGCTGTGTCTTTAACTGTCTTTCAAAATATATTTGTGAGTGACTTTTGCATACCAGCATAATTACAAAGGCAGTTATTTCTACTGTTCATCAGATCGTATTAGAAAACCTTTTCCTTAACCTTTACAAGTGCACACACTCAGGCCCTTTCTTACAATGCTGCATGAGATTTTTTTTTTTATTATCTCTTAGATATGTTCTTTTTCATTTTTACATTGTATTTTTTAATGACGATGCTGAAGTTCACTGTCATGGGCAGTTATAAACATGATTTAACCAACTAACACCAAACAAACCTTTTTTATTCTAAATGTATGTTATGTCATATTTCATATCAGATCATATTTTCTAATGTTTTTTGGTTTTGTAAAAGATTTTCAAACTGTAAAAATGTATAATATGGCAACTTGGTATGACTTTTTTTCTGCTGTGAATAAAAACATGTTCCTTCTTATTGTTGTGTGCATCTGTGTTTTAAATACCATTAAGCAAAATGTCTTATCATCAAGCATCAGTGTGCTATGTATGTTGATGGCATTTAAATACTTATGAACATTTTACCACATTAAAATAACTATTCACTCTAACAAGGTAAATTTCATTTCATTCAAATAATGTTAATATTTATTTATTTATTTATTTATTTTTAGTCATTTAGATGAAACCTAAATTAAAATAATATGCACCAAAAATGCTGATGAATGTGTGATGAATGTAAAAACAGTAGGTTTTGCAATCTTTAATCTGTGTCACACTGCAAAGCAGCATGAGTGTTAGGAATGCTGTAGGAGGTGTGACATCAAACTGTCAGCAAATTTATATATATATATATATATATATAAAAATCACATGCACATATTTCGGAAAAAGGATAATGGTAATCCACAGGTGTTGAATTAGGAGATGTACCGAGTGCTGTGGATGGTCATTAACTATGCCAGCAAAACATGCATGCATGCACAAACACTGCAAGCTACCCTGTAATCCCGTTGTGCTGCCACCTGCTCTGAAATTTACACATGATTGCGCTATTTGATTGAGGACTTGTACACTTACACACACCAAATGCAATGTTTAGGATGAGAACCATAAGTCGTCCAGGTTACAGAATCCCATCTAAGAGGTACAGTCCGGCGCAGAACACAGTATGTTCTTGGCAATGTGTGCAAACTGCACAGTCTAATTACTGTATAATATGGTCTTCCCCATTTATCCGATTATGATTATGGTGCTTGCCAGAGTTTTAGAGGATATCCTCACAATGTGTTCTTCTAATACATTTCAGCAGAGCTGCTTAAATTTGGACTTGGACTGCATATTGCTAGGTAATCCCCTACTTACAGAGCAAATACAATAACCTCAGCCTGCTCCAATCTTTCCTCCCCACTGTTGATTTAATTTGATTGAAACCAGAGCATACAGTAGTAATGATTTGGCTGCTCTGCTGGAGCATCTGGCTTCTATATTGCTAATCAGATCTGTGGCCTTTAGTTTTGCTGGCTGTGAGTGCTTTTTGACAGCAGGCAAGAGGATTGTATCCTTCAAATGACAATGATTAAACTGTACATATTATAATTTAGGGAAATATCTAATCTCAGACATGCTTTCATTTTGCCTTTGTCTATTCTTGTTATTGTCATGATAGCTCAGTTCAATATGGGCATCACCAAACATGCCATTTTTCTACCAGTTGGATCTCTTTAGTCTAGTACACACTACAACAGTTTTGGAGCAGAGTTGCCTGGCAGCAGCACATGTAACTGATTCAAATAAGACATTGAAATTGAATTTTTGTGGATTTAGCAAAAATCTGCTGGGAATCATGGAACGTTTCCTCTTGTAGTTCCCATGATGAGTGTTCTAGTGCATGATGAGTGTTTCAGCTCTTGTTGAGGAAGTTCATGTTTCAGGGAAAGGTAATAATGCAATGGTTTGACAACACCATGGAGACATGGCTGTGGGAGTCATGCTAGGTTGTTATTCTGGTAGATCAAGGCTTTTTAAAGGCTACTTTGACCTTGAGAGCCTTTGGCCTCTCCCGGGGTGAGGAGGAACATGAGAACAGTGCAATGAGGGAGAGTTAAGAGAAAAGTCAGGATTGCTTTGATACACTGATAACTGCTATTTATTGCTTGTATGACTTAACCAGAAATTTTCAGTTGTATGGAAAAGTAAAAAAAAGATAGCAAACAAGAACAAATGGTAGGATATATGAAAAGATATATGAAACATGGTATATACGTAATATATCGATATATTATATAGAGATATATTCAATTACGTGCTTGCTGTACCTTTTTTAACCCAGTGCAGTGAGTGCATGGCCCATAAAAAGGAAGTGATCTTTAGATTTACTTCCTCCAGTCATTTCTAATGAGCAGAGCTACCCGCACCTTAACGATGCAGGGTCTCTCATTTGGTCACTCCCATAAAAGTGCATCTTTGATTTGTAGGGGAACCTAAACCAATCGCTATATTGCTTAGGGAGATCAAGGAGAACATTATCACCCCCTGTGTAATTTATTTTGGTTTGGTCCTGACATGAAATATTCATGTTTTAATTTAGCTAGGTCCTTATTTACTCTACAACCTTAAAGGTTCTTTTTGACACCTTTGTTTTCTTCCATTGCATGGTTTGAATTTTTATATGCTGGTTTCAATAGCTTCACTGATTGCTACCTAAGAGTTCACAAAATTAATTTAACATTACATTTAACTACTGGTGGACAACATACCGTGATAAAATCAGCTCTGTTTTAAATTGTATATGTTTTTTAGAATAATCTAAAATATAGCCTTATGAGCAAACACAATTTTCATTTTATGAGGCTACATGTGCTGTTCTGGTGTTGTGCTGGGGTTGTTTGTGCCACCCACTGTCTTAGTGAGTTAGAAGATTAAAAGAGAATTTATGAGTGCCCTCTATTCAAGGGGTTATGCAGTTGGCCCAGGCATTGTTAGCCGTCCTGCAAAACTAGCGATTTACAACTCTGTAATCAGGCTGAGTTCACCTTCGATACCAGGGCACAGCTCTTCTAAGGAAAGCTATAAACCTAACCAAATGCTGCCACTTACTCTAAGTAATTAAAACAAGCTGGTTTGGAAAGAGACCTTAAATTACCTGAGCATGTGGGTGAAATTTAGCACATTGCTTCTCATTGCCTTCAGGGGTGCTGTAACTATTGACAAACCTTAACAAACATACACATCATTATCCAGCAGTTCCCAACCAGCCTTCTCCACTGCTTAAGGCAGGCCGTCTCATGGGACTTGGGGTCATGGAACGGGCTTGCAATTTTAGGAGATGGTGTCGCACAAGGGATTGAAGCAGAGACATTAACGTCCTAAAAAGGAATTTCTATGCATGAACCCTGTGGATAATGAATAGGTCTGATTCCAGGAAATCAGTTAAGCCAAATAGCAGTAACAGTGGTATGTATAATTTACAGCTGGATATCATTGGTGTAAATTCACTTCACGAGTGAAACAATGTGATGGTTCAGAAAACATCAAGGAAAATCCCAAAACAGACAGTTAAACCTATACAAACCGATGCTAGACACCTTCATGTTTAAAACAGTTTCTGTGCATTTCTAAGCCTTTCAACTCACACATTTCTCTACACACAATGGCAGTGTTTGTGTGTGACTCTGACAAACCTTGTGTGTAGGTCTGGTGTTTGCCTAGTCACCACCCAGGAGTCTGGAATAATGGAGACACACAGTAACCACAGGCCTGATCGGAGCTGACAGCAACCTGGCAGCAGTCAGGAAGCTGGAGTATCCTCATCATTATCCCTTCTCTCACACCCCATTGGGCTCCACTGTAAAGCGGGAACATAGCATGCTGGGTGGCCAGAAACAAGTGACCCTGGCAAAATTAGGTTTAATGGTCTGTGAGTGCAGCAAAGAACAAACTTGGTAATAGAATTAATTCTCTCAAATGCATACAATGCACTTAATAATATAAAGCCTAACATGTATCTGTGTATCAGGTCATATATTTTCTGAAAAACCTGCTTGAACCTGTAAACTTGCTGTCACAATTATAAACCATAAACCATAAACAATAGGCACAACTGCTGCTATCTGGAGAATTAGTCTTGTTGTATTATAATTTTAGTAGTTGTGCTTGTGCTGGCTTACTGACTCAAGAAATTGCCTTGAAAAAGTGGATATGTTTATTTATCTAAAGCATAACACATTTTATTTCACACTGCTGTGACTTAGTTCTTATATGATTTGAGATATCTGCAGATATCTCATTGTATTACTGTATCAGCATGACAGAACACAGCTCTTTATTTTGATCGTTATGTATATAGTTCATCCCATATTCATGCAATTAGCATTGTAATAGTGATCCCAGATGAGTCACCATGACTAAGTCACGACTCAGCTCTGGCCTATCAACTCATTTTTTGCCCTTGGTCACACTGAATGGACACTAACATTAACCTTTTTTTGTTATATATATGCATATTATAAATAATTATTAATGATTAATGATACATGGTTTTATGGGTAAACAGTAAAAGCACTGTATCAGGTTGTAAATTGAATTGTGCTGTAGATATAGCTGGTCTAACACGAGCTGTCTTCATCTTCCTATAGTTTACTAACACTGTTACTAACACTAACATTATTTCCATTATAAGCTGATGTGCTTTCAATGGCCAAGCAGTACTCACTCAGCATAGACGTGATGTTTATATAACAGGTCTGGTAAGAACCTTGGGTTATATTGCTCGCTTTCTACATATAAATGTATATTTCCACTTTTTAGGGTAGTAGGCTGCATAAGCCTTGCCATTTGACAGTGGCTTAGGTCAATGTGTTATGTCAGCCTAATAGTGGAAGTTTATTACACTGGGCAAAGTCAGGACAATAAACCTCCTGATGAAGAATTAGTTTTGTATCTGTAGTGTCTCAAGCTTCATATTCTTTCTGATTTCCCATCATCTTTTCATCATCGCTACAAATAAACAACATATCTTCTCCATTTGTCATTCAGAAATCACTCCAATTTACATCCATATTTAAATAACCAGTGATATCCATTGTGTTTTCTGATGCTGAGAATCACATACGAGTAGTTGCTGAATTCTGCGTACAAAGTAATGCTTAATAGCTGATTTTTCATAGATTCCTCCAATCACAATGCACTCTCTAAAATCCCACAATGATATCCCAAATTACATGCCAAGCTCAAATATATGGTTTCATGCCAGCTATTGCTTCCACTCTTACAGTGTCTCTGACTCCATCAGGTCCCATGATCCTAACAGATGGGCTCCTCTAATGAAAAAGAGCTCTTTTAATTAGCCTGTCCATGGACATTCACATACCTTGCACAGCCCTCTTTCCAATAAAGTTTCATTGACTGAGCCCTATCCTGAGCTCCCAGCAACTGCCATCTGTTGGAAAGGGACTCCAGGATGGCAGGTAGCCGCATGTTCCTTCCTACCCCAGTGAGCCAGAAAAGAGGCCAAAGGATTCAGGCAAGAGCTTGGCTTTGAGAGGACCTACCCTTGCCACCTCGCCCCATCTCAGCAGTAGACTTAGCAGTGATTTTTGGCAAGGTTATGGGGACATTCATCATGTACATTACAACCCTTTTAGATTAACAATGAAAACTGAAATGAAATGGAATTGACAGAGGGAGAAATAAAGGTTAGGTGTGCCATAGGCATAAATAGCTGCTTTAGAGGGTGAAGGACCATTCTACTACATCCTAACTGTCAGCCTGCTTATGTTCCATCTACAGGATGTACAAGTCTAACCCTTAAAAAGACTGGATTTGTGTACAGAAAGGAGGCTTAAATACAAATATATCAATGAGTCACATGAGTTTGTTATGATCTTTTAAGAAAAAGAGATTTACTTTGTTTAAATAGCTGTTTGTGTATTACGTTTCCATGTTTCAACTCACATTTTCTTTTTTTCTCTCTTATAATATTAAAGCCAGTTATGATTAAATAAGTTGGTTTGGTAAGGCTTAATGAGTATTGCACTAAATGTGTTGTCTGTAAGGGTGCTGCATAGGGTTAAAGATAGGGACAATTCCAAGGGCCTAGGATAGACAGGAAGCCAAGGAGACTGTCTAAGGTTCCGGGATTTGGGGGATTAACCTGTCAGGGGGCCCAAAATTCCAACTGGTTCCCCTTGCTCTTTATAAAAGGTGAGTTTATCCTATGCATTCTGCCTTGCAACAAGCTAAACTTGTCAATCCAGTTAGGTCTTTTTGGTGCCCCATTTTCTCTAAGATGTTTTCCTGTGCTTTGATGGCTGTCCACAATAGACAACAGAGAGAAGGTTGTTTTGTAGCTCTCTTTTCAGATAAATGAAAAGAGTAAAAGAAAACATTAAATGTTTTCTTTTTTTAACCAACAAACTCACCGTGTGAATTTAAGCTGATCAGTGGCTTCAGTCACAACTCAAAGTTGTGGACTTGTACACAGACGACTCACATAATAGGACTCATTCAGCACAGTAAATGAGAAATATGTCATTCAAAGCACACCTACAGATGTGTTCATGGAATAAATATCAGGAACTGTTGTCAGTTTTTA
This sequence comes from Duopalatinus emarginatus, assembly GCA_028565595.1. Lineage (NCBI taxonomy): Eukaryota > Metazoa > Chordata > Actinopteri > Siluriformes > Pimelodidae > Duopalatinus > Duopalatinus emarginatus. The sequence continues at coordinate 13,469,871 of JAOVVF010000002.1, read as the reverse complement.
CAGGACAGAGAAGAATTTCTATTCGCATTCAGAAGCAGTAGCTGCTGTTCACAAGCATAGAAGACCATCAGACAGACAAGGTGGGCAGGTGGTACAGACCAGTCAAACATCTCACTAATTACAATAATGCATCCAGTAATTTGCACTAGACAGTAATAGAAATGCTTCATTTAACTAGTCATGTTTGGCATTTTTAGCAGACAACTTGTGTGCATGTAAATACGAGTAAATGCACATGTTAATGTGTTTGGGTACAATTATAGGCCACAGTTCAATGCTTCTGTGGCCTGTATTTTGTGCTATATTGTTCAGTGGCGCACATTCATATATAATGTGATTCTGAAGGCTAAAATTCAGCATGCCTTTATATACTCTACATTTACATTTTAATAGTAGACATGTTTTTCTTCCAGACTTAGATCTAGTTCACATCAGAGCACACTTGCTGTCTGTCAGGCTCTTGAATCTGTCTGCTGTGACACTGCTGTCTCAGTGACAGGATAAACATTGTCTGCATTTCTCTCTCTCCTCTCTCTCTCTCTCTCTCTCTCTCACTCTCACTGTCTTAGTAATAAATATATAAATCTGTCTCTTTCTTTGTGTAACACACACACAATCACACAATATGCTTCTGTAAAACGAAGCTATATATTCAAATTAAAACATTTAGGGAATAAACTAAAGCAGATTACATGCACACAAACACACACACACACACACACACACACACACACACACACACACACACACCATGTCACAAGAAAGCATGAGTGATGATAAGAATCACTGAAAAATCATCAAAGGACTCTATCTATCTATCTATCTATCTATCTATCTATCTATCTATCTATCTATCTATCTATCTATATATATATATATATAT
>JAOVVF010000002.1:13426235-13455326 GCA_028565595.1 Duopalatinus emarginatus | reverse complement strand
GCTAAAAGTACTTGTTAAAAACTGCTGGGACAAGAGAAAATGGTAAGGGAGTTTATTCACTCACATACTAGGCAGTAATGAACATACAAAACACAAATGAAATAAAACTTCACGTTTAACAGATTTTTCGCCATCACTCAAACTTGGCTGCGTCCAAAATGCCATACTCCCATACTAGTTAGTATGTGACACGATGTAGTGCGTCCGAATACCTAGTACATAACAGGTAATATGTGAAAGTTTCCCGGATGTCCTAAGTATGCTATTTCGGACGCAGCCTTACTCTTACTGAATTGGCGCGCGACAAGCTTCAACATGAACTACAAGTAAATCGCAGGGCCAAATTAGAATTTGCGTTAACGGCACTATTTTTTTAATCGCGATAATTTGAGGTTGCGTTAATGCGTTATTATCGCGTTAACTTCAACAGCTCTAATATATATATATATGTGTGTGTAAAGTGCATGGAAATCTGTCTATTCCCATAATGCCTCATTTTGAGAGAGAAAAAAATGTCTGTGGTCCTTTGAGTTGGAAGCATTTGTGTAGCCTTAACATGGAGGTGCTCCATATCCCTCAGGGCATAAGACTCTTGAGAGAATTTTGGAGACAGAACTGACAATCATTTGGCTTCATACACAGACAGGTCATTTTCTCCCCTTAGCTTTGCCAAATCTATTATTATGGAGAAAACATCTTGTCAGTTTTATGTATAAATGCAGATCTAATAGATCTTTTCTAGTACACTCACAACTTGGTCTCTCACATTCTAGCTAGCAAGCTAGCAAATCTCCAATTAACATCTGTGGGGAGTTTTCTATAAAGGAAAAATTCAGAGGTACAGCATGTGCCTGTTTCTTACCAAAGCATGCTTGTAGATCATCAATCTTCTGTGCAAAGAACTGTTGTGGCTGCAGGTTTTTATCCCAGCCAGACATGCCTAACAGACATTTAAAGACCACAGTCAGCTACTTGAACAAGTGGAATTAGGCATGACTCCTGTTTGGTTGGAATGAAAGCCTGCAGCCACACGAGCCTTTGGAGATAAGATTAAAGACTGTTGTTGTAGATTTTCTGACAACTCTAAATGTTCCTCAAGGAGGGAGTAACTTGGCCCTATGATGACCTAGCATCCCATCTGAAGCTGCCAGTGGATAGATGCACTGTGATCCCAAACTGGATGACTGGATAGACAATTAACTGTTTTTTTTTTTGTGTGTGTGTGTGTGTGTGTGTGTGATGTGTGTTTGCATTATCTCAGGTTGTACTTTTGTTTTTATCCATATTATCATAGATGATGATGGTGGATTATTCTTCTAAACTACGACCCCTAACATTCCAGAGCAAATAAAGTGTAACCATCCAAAAACTGACAGTTATCTAAACCACTTATCTGAACTCTATCCAGCTTAGTGGGCAAAAGGCAGGGAAACACCCTGGACAGGTCACCAGTATTATAGGGCAGACACATAGACACACACATACACCTAGGGGCAATCTCCATTTTGCCAGACTGCATGTGTCTGGACTATGGGAGGAAACCAGAACTTCTTGAGGAAACCCACAAAGAAATGACCCTGAGTCTTCTTGCTGTGAGGGGACAGCATTACCCACTGCACCACTGTGGCACCTCACCAAATGTAGTAATCATTTTAGCAGCTAGCTCAGCTCGGTTTATTTAGCTTACTAGGAAAACAAAAATTCATTCTATGCTAATTTGCAGCTTATAGCAACAGCTCATAAACTTTCAATTTAGTTGTGTTTCAAAAATAATGGATTAATTACCTGGCATATATTAACTGTTGGTTTTAATCACATCAAGAGCACCAGCTATATAATCAAGGTAAAATGTGCAGGTTCTTAGCTTATTCATTATATTTTCATTTCATAGTTAGGCTGTTTACAATGGTGCTCCTGTGTCTTTCAAGAAAATAAATTACCTGTCAATTGTGCTGTGTTGCCCAATATAGATTAATTTAAAATAAATCACTATCCAATATTGGAGAGCAAAAAAATCTGGTTAGGTGTTGGGGGTAATTTCCTTGCTCTGTTTCTTGTCACAGTGAACTCCTTGCAGAGTGCTACATCATTATACAATCAGTCTATCGGTGCTCTTTCTTATAAGCAATTCCTCTGATAACACTTGATACAGCTTGACACTGTATATCTGTCTATATTCTATAAATGGTTTAACCATACAAGTGAAAATATGACCCAGTTGTCTGCAATTTTAACAGAATTTTTGCAATAGAATGCCTTAGTGGGCCAGACCACACCTTTATCTCTGTGCTCTCTCTTCTCCTGCTGGTGCACATTTGCATCCTGTCAGATCTCATTATGTCTCAGAGCCAGCATGTGCTGGTCAGTCACCATTAGGATGCTGAGCTGGGCAACTGTCCCCATGCCAGTGACATAGGGACTAAGAGAGTGCGAGACTGTCAGTACATTGCGCTGATTAAAAGAGCACCTGCGGCAAAGGAAGGAACACTGCACAGAAAGAAAAAAGGTTTGGGTGAGAGACATCTGCCCTTTGGAGCAGGCAAACAGATGGACACTTGCATGATGTCTGACAACTCAATAAAGAGAGCAAAATATAGAATAGGGATGACGAAAGTGAAATTTGAAATTTATTTCAAAACCGTAGTCATATATCTGTATATGTGTGTTCTTCCTGCTGGTGCACACACTCGCTGCTGTAGGTATGTGCAGTTGTCCCTGATCTGGGTTATCTGCTTACTTGCAAACAGGCTTTCGGACTGGAGCTTGGCTGTACTGTGGTACTAAACTGAGAGAGTTATGGTGATTATGTTGCTCTGGGATGCAGCAGTTTTCATAGCTCGGCACCTCAGAACGCCGCTTACGACCACTTGTCAGGGTGTTTTCCGGTGATGGATGGACACTGTCTGTATGATGAAGTCTTCCTAGGAGGTTGTTTGCTCGCAAATATATATTCAGTCAGGGTTGTGATACTTTTAATCATAACACAACACGGTATCGAACAGAGGTCTTGAACGCTGTAAGCATTTATGGTTAATTAATCACCCTGGAGACAATTAATCAAGTCCTAATATTGCTATAATGTTTCATATCAAATTATGCTTTGCACTGGCTAAAGTGTAAGTACAATCTAACATCTCCATTTGCACCGGCTGGCAGGCTTAAACTGTGGATATTAATTAACAGATGAATGTATTTGCCACTTGGGTGGATCTTCTGAAGCATTTGTTAGTTAGCAGTGAGGTCCCCATTCAAGTCAGCTTATTTAGGAAAATGAACAAAAATAGCAGAATATTATTTTTGTAAATGAATGGTTCACACAAACATTGTGTTATTAATGAATTACCAGTTTGTCTGCTCGCAATTTCTCCTAATGACAGTCTTTACTGTTTTTGCTGTTTTTGATGTAAAACATATAGAGATGGATTATCTCATTTCTAATTCATAAGGTCTTTAGATGAATAATAGATGCTGTCCTTTGGGACTGCTGCCCTTGTGCATCCTCCACCTAATATTTGAGAGAATAGCAGATAGGATCAGCCTGTGGTTTTTGCACTTGGCTATTGTTTGGTGCTGTTGCTTCTTTTAGAGACACTGAGGAAGAATGTACCTTCTATCTGCTTGAGCTGTTAGGAGACTCAAGACCTGGGTGCTCTGGGGAACATTCTGTCTAATGGTGTGGCTGATTTCATTTTTTTTCTCCATGTCTTAAAACACATTTGGCTGGGATTTATATAAGCTCCCAATTTTGTGCTTGGGCTAGAAGAGCACACTGAAAAACAAAAAAAGACTGAAAAACTTGTTAACATTCATTTAAGACCTTTTATCTTCTTAAAAAAACCTACTTTTTATGTATTTTTAAAGACCGGAATAGAAAGGAAACTCGATTGCAGTGTATGCACAAATCATATGCACTTCATTAGAATGGTCTGCATTTAAAATAATAATAATTAAACATCTGCTCATTACAATTACTTCCACTTGTGGGGCGAATGAAATGCCCTGCAGCCAAAGATGAGAGGGTCTGCAAATTCCTTGCTACATAATCTATCCTGAATAATCAGGATAATTATTTTTGCCATGCTTTTTTTTCCAGTGGAATTACCATAAAAACTAATGATGGGGGGGAGGACATGTTCATGCACCCTAGCAGATAAAGTAGAGGGAAGCAAAAGAATGGAGTTTAAATATCAGAGCTTTTGTTTCAGTAGGATCTCTTGGTCTCTAATCGATAGTGGAGGGGCTTTTTTTTGGCACAAGCAGGAAGACTCTTCAATCCCATATCTATAGTAATGTTCATTAGAGAAAGAATACATTAATATTAATAGAATAACAAGATTCATTCTCCCAACAGCCCATGGTAGATGTTCTTTTGGGAATAGTAACAGTTAGGCCTGTCGCTAATTGTTTAAAGAAATAAATCACTCCATTGACCTTGACTTCCAGATCATTTGGGAATGGTTAGATATTGTTTTGTATATTAACTGCCTGCTAATGTGATTAGACTTTCTATTTCATGAATTTCTGATAAGATCCTTTTGAGAAAGCAGGTGGTATGCATAGCAGGGTAGCACGAAAGCTATGAATTCTTATTTTCTATTGGGAACACACACACTGGTTATGCTAATACAGGGTGGGGGAATCAATAATCAATTCAGTTTTGCCCTTTTGAAGTGGAAACGGCTTCTGTTAAAAGAATGGGGATGTGTGGGTACGGGATGCGCTGCCTGCATCTGTGGTTTAAAGACATGCTGATCTGGAGGTAAAGCAATGTTCTTTAGCCTCTCAGTCCATGAAGCATCATCTACCTTCACGTTTATGGACCAAGAGGGCCAAGCAATCCTAAAGCCATAAAACGCAGTAAATTGTAGGGCACAGTTACTGTATAATCTATAATGATATTAGTGAGGTCCTGTCAGATAGTAAATACCAAGGCTAGTTGCAGTGCCCTGTGATGCATTACTAGTAGGAGTTGTGCTGATAAATAAACTGGGTTGCTCCCATGACAGGGAATGATTTTCAAGGTAAACCTGGCCTTATTTTTTTGTGCACGATTTGATTACTGTATGTATGCAACTGTCCTTCCTTTCAGAGAAATAAAACTGAATGACTAAACTATTTTCTGCTCTATATTCCTTTCCTTAATGAACATATTTGTGCTAAATAGCATTTCCTATTATTGGCCTTTACCTGCAACACAAATTTGCATTTAGTGTGTAAATCAAATTAATTACTCAACACTCAGTTTCTAAGCTTTTTTTTTTATTTCTCCTCCATCAGTACTTCACACACTGCTGATTACATGTGAATGTGAATTAAAAGCAGACTAACATTCTAACAGTACAATCCCCTCCACATAAACATACTCATGCAGAGCAGTCTTCTCTCATTAGTGTGGGGGTTTGAAAACACTCCATGCTCCTTTGATGTTCTCAGAGATATTCACTATTGCGGCTGGAACAAAGCATCACCCCACTGAGACCAAGAAGGCAAACTTTTCCTCAGGCATTTTAAGAGCTGCTTGTTAGGAAGAATCATTTTGTTTCAGTGCCCATGCCATCATCAATTCATTTACTTATTCCTGAGCTTTGTTTTTCTGGGATGCTGCATAGTGAAATTGCACTGGCCAGGAAAGATCCTATACTGAATGTAAATTGACAGTATTAAGTGTGCGCACCGGGACAAAAGACTGACAAATATGACATTTCCAAAGCTTGAGAAAATGAAATATAGATTGGGCTTATTGCTGTGATAACTTGATGGCAGACTCAGAGGATTACCGGAGCAGATATAAATCAGGATTTGAGGACTATGTAATCAATGTCTTTTAGAAATATGTAGTGTTCTGGGAGAAGTGGTTGGATGTTGCTGTGGCTGAATTCAGCCAACAAAGATGAAAAACTGGGTTTTTACCAAAAAAGCACCTTAGACCATGATTCTTTTTATATTAAAATGTTTGCGTATGTGTGTGTCTGGTTGAGATGTACAAATCGTATTTCTGAAAAAAAGAAAGGAAGAATTAACTTTTGTTAACTGCATCTGCCTCTCTTCACTTCTCTGCTAAAGCCTCAGAAATTTCTGTATGATTAAATATCAGACAAAAATGAACAAAAATGTTCAGTTATTTAGATCTCTTTATTTTCCTGCATATACACTTGGTTATTCTCCTCCATAAGTAGCTTAGTATCACAAATCTTTTGTTTCCTCTCTTGGTACTTGTCAGGCTGAATTCAGGCTATATATATATATATATATATATATATATATATATATATAATATGCACATTATAACCACACACTCACAGTAATGGATGTATTTAAGCATCCCAACATGGAAGTAAACTAGCAGCCTGGTTTACATCACTGCTCGACTATTATTATTGTGTATTATATTTATAATTAATTAAACATTTATTTAATTAATTATTTTCAGTAACTGCTTTATACTGTTCATGGTGACAGGTATCCAACACAGACATGAGAAGATCAAAGAAAACCACCACAGATACAGTAACCTGAGCCTAAGATTGAGTCAGAAACCCCAGAGCTATGAGAATGTAACATTGCTAGCTGCACAACTGCACCACCTTGGATATGATATGACAAAGTTAATTGTTTTGATGTTAAGCCAAAATCAACCATAGGAGGTGCTTTAGGCTTGTGATGGTTTTGCATTCTGAGGCAGCTGATGAGACCCTGAATGAAGCAGTAAGCATTTACATGCACAGCAGTATGCAGAGTTATCGACTGTGAGGAGAGATAGAGAGCCACGGAATGGGACTCGTCTCCAAGTCTTGATTACAGCTGCTTTGTGACACCTCGGAGAGTGATGTGGTGGACAGTTAAAACCACCATAAATATTCAGGACAAGTTTACAGTGTGTGCTGAAGTGCAGGTATAAAAATCACATCTTAATGGTTTCTCACTTGTGGGTGAATTGATTTTCTTAGCCTGGGCTTATTTTGCTGCCTTTGCTTATTCACTTGACTGGAACTACTTGGCACTCTCAATTTCTTGGCACTTCCCCATTTAAATAGCTTTTTTTTTATTTTGCTGTTTTTATTGCATGATACTCTTAGTATCTCTGACTTGTCATTGTGTGCCAGTCCTGAACTCCACACCTCCCCATGTTGCTATTGTGATCCCACTCTCCCACTGTTTTATTGACTATCACTAATTACAGCTTGCATATACAAGGCTCTTGAAGTTGGCTGTGAAGAACTCTCAGATGATTAGATTGAGGGAGGAGCTGAAATATTTCTCTCTCTCTCTCTGAAGTGAGCTCATGAAGGACCTTATAGATGGAGCTTCCAGGCAGTTATATCTTTCCCTCTGGCAGGTACACACTGCCTCTGATCATAGATCATTGATCCAGGCCATCAATATGTCCAGTCCCACTGGCATATCAGTGTTCTGTTCTTATTATGGATTAGGATGAATGGCTTTCTTTCTTCCAGAACTGCCCATGCATTGATTGAAGATGGCAGATTGTGATGTACTGGTAATTAGGCCACCAACTTCTTCCAGTATGATTGTTATGTTTCTGAGTCTTGGCACAGATGAGGCACAGACAGTTGGCAAGAGATGAAGAAATTAAGTAAAGCAATATTACGGTTTTAAGTTGGTACTGTGGTGTTGATTTTACCACATGCTGGGTTTGTGCTTGTTGTAGTGATGATGGCTAGCTGTGCCAAACTGGAGTGACTTTCACATATTGGCAATAATACTGACATAAAAAAACCCTCTTTGTTATTTTTAAGTCTAGTAGGGTCTGTGTTACATATGGGCATGTCATCAGCTCTAGTAGATTACTATTACATTTAGCCTGCATATATAATCAAGTTATTTTTGTTATACCACTCAGTACTTAAATAGTTTACGCTCTATTTTTTTTTTAGGTAAATGAATCTGTATCTGATCGTCCATAAATTTTATGAACAAATGGATTAGTCCTACCCCTGGATAATGCAGGCTTTTGACATTTCAGTCAGAAAGGCTGAATTTGTCAATAGTCAGATCCATTCAATCACTGCAAGAGTGGTGGCTGAAATGTTTAAAAAGGACTTGCAGTAAATCCTGATCTTTCAGGCATTGCCCATACAGCCAAATATTTATGCACTAGAAAGGTATTTCCTATCGCCAATCCCTATATACGTGGATCCTTGACTGTTTGCTTAAAACAAACAATACTTGTATAGAAGGACTAACTTGAATAACTGATTTAACAATAGTTCAAGTTATAAAATGTTGCTTCATATGTTAAAGTTGTCTTAAAATATTTAATTTAATATAAAATATGACAAGGATAATGAGTTGTTATTTCTTACTGTACTTTTTCATTCAAACTGAAGTGCACTGAAGTTCTTTTATTTAGAGCATTTACTTAGAGTAACCATGACTTACCCCGGAACATTACATAACATTTTACATTACATTTATCAGATTTTAAGTAATGACTCACCTCAATTGACCATAATTATTATTAATAATTATTTTATATTACACTAATGTGCTAACACAAACTGATAAAACTACTATAAAAACCCCAACCCCTAAGTAATAAGTATGAAACGGTGAAATTATCAACGTATATTAAAAAATAAATGGAAAATGAATTTCTATTGAAAACCACACACTTGTTCTGACAGCTGTGTTTACGATTCAGTGCACAAAAGGATAGAGTTCAATACATTTCAGGAGATTAATTGTAAAAGTTTGCATCATATTTAAGATATTTATCCACATTATTCACTTAATCAGACTGCATGATATTACTAACTGGTCCAATATGTTTGACCAAATTAAAGTAATACATAGCCATATGGCTGTGTGGTCTCCAATATAATGAGACATTTTCTCGTTTTTGTTCATTCTCCAATTTTAGTTTTCCTCAACCAATCCAGCCTTTTTCCCCAAAGGAGAAATAGGTTAAAAAGGGTCAGCACCTCCTCATCACCTGGGTGGCATGTGCTGAGGATGTCTCGAAGAAAACCATGTAGGGAAAAATGAGGCCCAATAGAGAAGAGAAGAATAAATGGGTGGGGGATTGACCTTGTACACAGAGGGAATGGGACCAGTCATGCAGCCATCTGTCCATGAGACTGAAGAGATGACCTGTCAGTATTGTCAGACCAGCAGGGGTCCTCACTAGGACCTTACTGAGGTGACATAGCAAAGACAATCTTCTCAAATTATACTGAACTGTAATTCTGCAGAAGCATTCTGTAGGTTTGTCATTTTTAACAGCAATAATGAACGCTGCAGGAGATAGTTTTGCCCTATGTCTTTGCATAACTATTTTACTGCAATTCTTAGGCAAGTGCTGTTGTCAAAAATTGAGTGACAGCTAAGGTTCAAGAGCCGTCACTCATTATACTAAGAGTGAGAAGAGCTGACCTCTAACCTTTTGAGTTACTGACACTTTTGTGACATTATCATCTGCTTATCATCTCTGTTCATCTTATCACCCACACTCTCATTATTGATGTCTAGACATGCATGTATACACATGAACAACTGGCACAAAATCTTAATTCCACTGACCTTTGCATAGGTACAAACATGTAACTGAACACTGCCAGTGCCTCCAAATGCTGCTATGCCATTTCAATAGCTTGTACCAATCACTTCAGTTGCACAATGCTCACCCTGTACAAAATGAGTCTATTCATAGGTAACACAGCTTCTGTCGTGACCTAAATCTGTTTAACTTACTCAGTTGAGACAATGTGAAGAGTTCAACCACTGGTCAGCCTAGTAAGACTGCTTTAATTTATGAGCTCAAAAATGATCAGACATGATCTTTCATTAGTGCAATCTCTGTACATCAAATGAATCCAGAAGAGAGTTTTAAAAATGCCATCTAGCCCATTCTACGCAGCACGCTCTATATTTCTTCTGCCCTCATAGAACTTACTCAACCCATAACTGCCCTTCAGAGACCATGCAAACCCCTAGATCTTTCAATATGAACAATGTTTGCACAGACTATGATCTATACCTATGCACTTCATGTATTCAATCACTACTGGTTTACTGGCTTCTGGTTTACTATTGCAACAATGTACAAAACACAGATGAGTGGCAATAAAATAATCTTGTATTCCCCAGCAGGGGACAGAAAGTAGTTTTGAAGCCTAAGTAGCTAAATGGAGTTCTGCATGTGCGCTTATTTCAAAGCTAACTATAAAAGGCAACACTTTCTATATTTGCTGGACACTGATATTAGAAACAGGTTTATGGCTGCCTTCTTAGTGTGAAAAGCAAGTATGTAATCTTCTGTAAATCTTTCCCTGCCACTGGTTCAGAAGCCCAAGAGTAAACATGATTTTCAGCAGGGAGGTTTTAAACAGTGATCAAATGTAGTGTGAGGCTAATAAACCCTACTATAAAATAGCTTTTACTGATTTGTGCTGCAAAAAATCCACTCCACTGGTTGCAGGTTCTATTTTATTATATAGTAATAGATGCAGTGGTCTAGAAATACTGGACTAAAACAGATGGGTATCAAGAGGAAATCATTTATCTCAGTCTGGGATCATCCTGTGCTCAAGTACCTACATTTGTTTTTAATGTTAGTTTTTATTCCCTGTCCTCCAGCATGAAGATATTTAATTTCTGACCCAGAATGTCAGCAAAATACAAGAAATTAGTGTCAAATACAGATCTTAAGATATTTACCTTCAAAATTTCAGATTCAACAAAAGTGAGTCCAAGCTGATTTCTATTTTTTTAAGCTGTTTGATAGTGAAGAGTAATTTTGCCGTATGATTAATGTTGTCACACCTGACTAATGGTGTCTGAACTCAAGCGACCCTACACTTGGAATAAATGAGGGACGCTGTGTCCACCTGTGTCCAGGGAGTGGATGTTTCACACTAAGGTTCCGAATTCATCTGTCTAATAATCCAACTCATCATTAAAGTAAGCTTTAGACATATGTTTCATTGGAATGGTAGAATAACCACATTATTCTTTAAAACATTTGCCATATGGGTAACACTTTACAATATGGTTCCCTTGACTGACGTTTATTTAACACTAATTTACATGACCAAAGCATGTACTTGAGAATTAATACACCATAACTGTTGCATTAACAAAGGCTTGCATCTTTTATTGTTTATCAGTGTTCAAACCTTTAATGAATAAATTTAATCCCAGATTGTTACCTGGCATCTTTCAGGACTGGGGTGGAGAATTCAGTAATTTATCAACATTAAGCAACATGCTGTATTTAATATCCAATAATTAATAAATGTGGATTTGTTCTTAGTCATGGGTAGAACAAGTGTTAGTTGGTGAAGGTGTATTGTTGCAATAAGTCAGTTAAATTAAATTTTAAAAAAATCAAATATGGTTTATTTATGCAGAGGTGTGTGATTTTTTTTTAAACAGTACACTTATAACATTAAAGCTCTTTAAGATTATTATGTCTACTTATTTAAAACAACTTTTTTAAATGTTATTTTTCTTCTACGACACTATTTTATGAGTATTCATCTAGATAGCATAATATTATTCTCCTCCAATTCTTAAAAGGACTCTTTCTTAAAATGTAAATATTGAAGATAACTCATGTAAAATGACAAAGTAGGCTCAAAAATAACAATTTAATTCTATTCACACCAATGCACAATAAAAAATATACTGTATGTGCAATGAGGTCGAAAGGTCTGTGACCACACTGAAAACCTGGTATTTTGTTTTTCAATTACAATTTTAAAAAGATATTTTCAATTTTTGAAATATTAGTATACTATTTAAATTATAAGTAAATGTCAAAATCATTTTAATATTTAAGATTCTGCACTACTTCTAGGTCCCCATTTAAATGTAAGCAAATTTATAATACTGACCATGTTAAGTGACATAATGTTGCAGCTGAAATTGATTTTTAAGACAATAATGTATATGTTTAAGTTGTTGGACAAGGCACAGTCTGGTGATGTGGCTTCAGTAATTTTGTCTTGCTTCTTGTCGTAGATAAATGTGAACTGTCTGAGAAAGAAAAATGTTTCCAATAAAACTAGAAGGCAACTTTAAGCAAACAGGACTTTGATCAACTGAGTTCAAGTTAAGCTTCTAACAGTTAGAATAGCTGTCATGTGTTGTGCCAGGTACTGTGCAATAAACAAACCTGTATATGCATCAATAAACCATCTGCTTAATATAGACTGTTACATATTTCTATTTAAATGATATATTTTGGCATTGTATTTGTGTGTCAGTGCTTCAGTATGTTTTCCCATTTCAAGCTTGGTCACTGTACAGCTTATATGCAGCACATTTTCCTTGAGCAGACCCCTGCAGACTTGCATCCTGCTGATATATTTTAGTCTGACAGTCACTGCCATATTTAATGGAATGCCATATTTAATGGAATACATTTAAGTATGTGCTGCTGCTGTCTGTGATTTTTTTTTCTGTTTTGTCTAATTGTGAAGATATACATCACAATGAAAGTTGTCGTTTTTAATTTGTCAGGTATGCATGAAAGCATTCAATTTATCAGCATTGTTCTTGTATTATAATGATAATGAGCTTCATCTGAAAGATTGTTGGGTGGGTGTTATATACATTTTTACTGTGGTAATGTATCATATCATACAAAAAAAGAACTCTTCAGATCACTTAGAAGTAAAGCATTAACAGGAACTGATTTCTGTTTGTTTAGCAAAGACAATGCTGATGGTTATGATTTCACTGTCCAGTGTAAACCTGACTACAGCATACAGGGAAAAGTCAATCTTCGTGTGGGTTTCTGTGGTCTCTCTCTAGATGCTGAATTTGGAAGAATGTTGTCCTTGTATCTGGGGTCATGTTAAGGCTCCAGCAGTAGAAACGAGTATCTGGAATAGAGGATTTGTCCTTTAAGTACCTCCATGTGTTCCTCTAGGTCATGTACACTTTACAGGTTTCATTAGAAGGAAGGCTGTGCAGCTAAATGCACTAAATAGCAGATGCTTGTGCAGGTGCAAAATAAAAAGAGTCATTCATTTTCATTTTCCTTTTCTACTTACTGCTGGTGAGATTGAAGGCCAACACATGCCCATTTTATTTTTCTACAAAACTTGCTGACTGGAGAATTCACTTGACTCGGATATGAACCATGTATGCAATAAAGCACAATCATACATTAGATAACAGAGAAAGGCATCTTCTCAGAGATACAGACTCACATGAATGACTAACTTGAGAGCTTGACCCTGGGACTTATTTTCACAGAACTCTTCTCCAGTACACAGTAGAATCTTTGCTTACAATAAACAGATATATTCATAGGCTGTAAAGGCTGATTAATAATAGAGAATGATTCTAGTTTATTCTCTGTAAGCTAGATACATATTTATGCCATTTTTAAAACGTATGCATAAGCAGATAGTTGACCACAACGATTTTTAAAATTACTTCAAAATATGTTGCCTTCCACTGGGCTGCCTAAAACCATGTTCTACATCAGCATATTAAGAGAATTTTCAGTTATATTGAATCAGGCATGTTGAATTATAATTCCCAACAATGTAGCCCTAAGCCCCAGTTTTACTGTAACCCTGACATAATTACATGAACATATTTGATTTAATGTGTTTGTGGATTTAAAATTACTGTAGGTGCCACCAACTTATAATTATAGCACAGCAAGTTCAGTTCAGCAGGTTTATGATGAAAAGGGGATTTTGTGAGCTACAGACCTGTAACTGATGGCATGCTAAATAATGCCCAAGAGAGAACACAACAAAGAGAGAGATTCCTGAATTTATGCATTGGCAGCCAGCATTTTACTGTAAGAACAGTGTGTCATGACTTGTCCTTTCAGTCCTCTGTAGCTTCACATCTCAGAGCACAGGAATGAGTGAGTGCACTCAGTCCTTACATATGGGGAGTGTACGCGCGTTGGCATTTAGGGCTTACAGATGTGCTGTGTAGGTGTGTGTGGCCCTGAGAGTGCTCATTAGAACTTTGTTTCTCATATATATCAGACTGAAGATGTAGCTAGCCACTGGTGTGCTGAGTGCGTCAAGGCCAGAAGGCTTGCCATATGGTGGACAATAAGACTCGGGCTGCAAACCTGTTATTACAGTGAGGATTTGGGTCTCAGTAAAAAGTCTCTGGTGAAGACGAGAATGCTGTGTAAGCAGCAAATTGTGTGTGTGTGTGTGTGTGTGTGTGTGTGTGTGTGTGTGTGTGTGAGAGAGAGAGAGATAGGGGGGGACTTGAACAGTCTTAGATAATGTACAGTGGTTGCAGACTTATGAGCCAGATGTGCCTTTTTCTCCTTGCATGTGAGAGACCTATAATTAAGCCAAACTGCCTCAATAACATCACCAATCATCCAGTTTTTCATCCTTTGTTTCTGCTGATACCTTCAGAGTGAGCTGATTGGTGTTTAGGAGGCTCTCTGTGCCGAGTTCCTGCTGTGAGGTGGCATACAAATGAAGTGGAAACGGGTGGTGTTGTAGACTTGTTTTATGCTTGTTTCCTCTTGGAGATCTAAGAGAAAGGGCTTAACACCTCTTAGGCTCTGCCTCAGGTTGTACCCTGTGCATTCTGCAGACACACCCCCACACACACACACTTTTACGTTTAGTTACACATACTCTTTCTGAAAAAATTGCAGGTATTAAAAAAAAAGAACACGAAAGTGCTTCTGTTTAGAAGAATGTTTCAGGCTACAAGTGAACTTGTAAATCTTTATACATCTGCAGTGAACCAGCAAGGTTCTGAAAGCCCCCTTCCCTTGGCCTTGTTTTGCAGAGCTCTGGGTAACAGACATGCCAGAAGCGACAGATATAGAGCCAAGTCGGATAAGCTTGTAAAACCACCAAGGAATCAAGAGCACATTTTTAGCTAAATGTTCAGGATGTGTCTATGAGTCAACCTTAGGCCCTGAAACACTGGCAAAGCCATAAGAATGTAAGAGGAAGATGAAAGTGTTTCTGTAATTCAGCTAAGGATCAGGAAAAATCTCAAAGATTGATATTTACATTATAAATGAAGAATCATTATGATGTATTGTGATAGTAATAAAAATACAGCATTTTAAACGTATAAGAGGCTCTTTTATGATAGCATGCAAACAAAGCAAAATTTCTGGTTCTTGGCCTGATGACAACAGTGATTGAGTATTCATTACTTGGTCATTTATTTTGGCATCTGACAATGCAATTGTACGTTGACATCATCACAGCTCTCTTGTACTACAGATGTATGAAAATATGTTTTATTGTGTTCATCAATATGACTGTCACAGTTACTAATACTAACGGTTTTCCAGACACTGTGACAGCTCCAGAATTAAATTATCTTAACAATAAAAATATTTAAATTATCAAATATCATAATTATATCCCAAACGTTGAACATTATTTGGAGCACCATAAATCCATTATCTGTCTATCCAAATCCACCACTAACAATTGGAAAGCATAGTCTGGATGCTGAAAGAGCCAAGTAAGGAGGACGTTATTCAGAGAAGCAACCGAGAGGCCATGGGTAACAAGACAACCAAAGCTAATTAAAGACTGTTTAGGGTGTGCTAAAAATTCACATTGGAGATTCAAACATGTGGACAAAAGTCCACTGCTTTAATTAGACCAAAACTGAACTATTGAACCCTTAGAATACTATCCCCACAGTGAAGCAAGCTGGTGGTAGCATCATGTTGTCAGTTGTCCTTGGCTGCTTGGTTATTTTTAGTGGATAACCTCCTCTTGGCAGAGTTTCCTCAAAGGTCCTGCCATATTCTTTCAGTCTTTTAATAATGGATTTGATAGTGCTCTGTGGGATGTTCAACTTTTACAAGATTGTTTAACCAAAATCTCATTTTGTGACACTATTTGAATCTGAATATCTTGCACCAGTTACATAGACGTTTTAAATTAGTATGATGTGACATTTTATAGATTCATTGACATAGATTGGTTTTATACAAGCTCACTGCTGTTGCAAAGAAATAGCAAGTCTGTCACCCTGCAAAGCTTTGTAAAACCAGAAAGCTCTGAAAATGTCCTGTTCTTTCTAGCCTTCAGTTTGTCTATCTTCCCATGAGAACAGGTATTTGTCATCATCTCCTTATTAACATTCTCTCTTTCACTCTGTCACCTCTCTCCCTCTGTTCTATCTCTTACCGCCTCTTTTTCATTTTCACCGTCTGAAAACAATAGCCAGGGGCTATGCGGTGCCCCAGGGGACTTGACTAGAGTGGACCAGACAATTATATGCAGCATGATGGCAGCTGCCCATGGTGACACTTTTTTTTTCTTTTTTTTTTTGTAAGACATCACCTTGTCTGTCAGTGCTGGGGGAGTAAATGAGGTAAAGCATTACCTAAGCCTTGTGTCATAAAACTGTGTGTCATAGAGTCCTATGATTATTCATCAGTATGTCAACTAGATCATTTACAGTTCAATCCCTGTTCAATGTCATGTGACTGAAATTGGCAAACAATATTATGTGTATATCATCATTTCATGAGTTACAGCCAGTATACTATAACAGTCCTCCAACAAAATAATTTTGTCAGTCAGTAAGTTATGTTCAAATCCACTTCATTCGTCAGGGTCGTTGTTTGTCTGGAGCTCACCCAGAATTACTGGGCCCAAGGCAAAATAATTAAACTAAACAAAAATCATGTCCAGGGTGTATTCATTTGACTATAGTGTAGACAAATATAGTTCAGAATGCTGATGAAAAGAAGAGCTAACAAGGTCATGCATGTCAGACTCTGATGCACAGAATGTACCATTGCCAGCATGATACTCATTATACTGTCTTTGGGTATGTTCTCCCAATGTCCATAAGGGTTTACAGTCTATAGTCTGCTAGTACAGTCCATTGCTGTAACACACCTGATTCACATCTTAAATGGCTTAATTAACTTAGATCTGATACAAGAACCAATAAGCCTTACCTTCTCATTCCACTTTAAAGGAACACTATTGCTTTCCTTCCCCTTTCTGTCTCTGGGGCCTTCACACAGACATATTTAATTGAGTATGGCATGTTAATGTTTTAGTAAGGCAGTCCTTCATTCAAGAGTGATGTTTTTTTAATTGAAACACTAGCAGAAAGCACAAGAATTAAACACAATAATGGCCCTTTATTAAAGTGTCCATCATGAGGAATTAAACCAAACTTTAATCATAGCCATAAGCAGACTATGCATTTGCTTATTTTGTTTCATTAAAAGAACATGAACGCAAACAATTAGCAAAGAAGCTAGTTAATTACCTGTATGAGAGTTATATATGAGAAATATCACACTTACTAACTGAAGGTGGTGAACAGGTGTAGTTCTTTTTATATTCGTCCCTACAACCCATGTCTTACCCAGGTCGTTATAAGCTTGAAATCTCTCTAGGTAGGTCAACACCACGGTTTCCATGTCTGCACGACTAGATCATGAAATTCAGAGTGTGTAGATGAGTAATTAAATAGATATACACTATAAATACACACTATATAGCTTGTTTAAAATATTTTATACAAGTGGTTAAATTTAGCCTGAGGTGACCATAATTTTCCATATCAAGGTAACAAATTCACATTTTATGTTATAAAAGCTCAACAATGAGAATTATATTAAGGCTTCATTTGCTGTATGAATTATTTTATTGTGCTGTATCATGCTCAAGTGACAGTCCCAGTGTCTCCTACCTACCGATATGTTGTTTAATACACTGTATTTTAAAGAAACATATTGTTGCCAGTTTTCAGATAATTATTCTACAATCTTTGCTGTCTTTTTTCACTCTTAAATATATTTTATACAATATACATTTTCCTCCCACTTCCTTTTTACTGGAAAACAAACAAGCATGTAGCACCATACAGGCCTAATTACTTTTACCTGAAGTCTCTCTTCATAATGATGCTTCAAATGTTAGTATTTTATTAATGTTTATTCTTCTGCTGGAACACACAGATATGCCACTATACAGCCATAGAATCCTCCTGTAGAGAGCTATTTCTGTCTAACACAGTGTGCTGTATAGCCCTATGATGAGTTTTGGTTTCTTACATCCACCCATAAAAGGATTACTTCCCCGTTGTGTGTGATTGGCTCTCTGTGCAGCAGAATTACTAAACACACTGTATGGTTAGTCATAAGGCTCTGGCATGGTTGACCCACTGACCAGGCACAGATGTTGCTTTGGACAGTGTTAATCATTAAATTTTCAGATAATCACTTTCTTAGTTCATAAGAAAATTACACGTTCTCTAGTATGTTATTACAGTCATTCTCATTTAAGCGTTTTACTAAACCAAGATGCTCCCCCTCCATGCTTTACAGCTGGGATTAGGTTTAAGTTTAGACTTTAAATAACATTAGTTCATTTCCTTTATTTACACATACTGTGGATTGGTGAAAACCCACGTTTAAATGTTGAAATCTCCTTTGAGCACGGTTTGCACAAAAAACTACTTCCTGAGAAGCACTGATGCTATAACTAACCAGACTTTTGTATAAACAAACCAGTGCTTCTTACATATAAGACATGATACCTCTATTTTCAATCGTTTGACAGCCTATGTATGTGTGTGTGTGTGTGTGTGTGTGTGTATATATATATATATAGTAGTATAACAGTAATACATTACTTCATGCAATATTTATCCAATTAATCCGTTACACACATTAGAAGTTTACTTGTGTGTGACTGCACTAAATGTTTTTTGTGGCTTTACACTGAAGTCATCCTGCTTCCACAAGATGTCTACTAAACCTGTGAATTTGAGCTATTTTCTCAAGTACATAAAATATTTGTAGATAATATAATTGTTTGGTATAGATAAGGAAATATAAACTTCAGTTGTCCGACTTTAAAATTGTGCCATTTGGTGAAGATACTTCATTAAAAAATACATGTACAGTGTGTTCTGTGATATGCTATTAACATTTAGAGATGGGGGTCAGGACATGCTCATACTTTGAGTAGTATAACATGTATTGTTTGGGCAACTTTCAGTGTAAACAGTCCTTACAACATTATATGTACTAAAAATTGCTTTGTTATTGGACATTATATAAGCAAACACCACCTGAAAAATGTCATCATCGTGTCAATTGTCAGTAACACATGGAGCCCTATGTTCATATTGAATAAGCAACAATTGACCATAATTGAAGCTATTAGAGGGCATTAACAGAGCACTTGTGTGGCACTCCTAGGGTTTATTCTCTTCTATGCTGGTCCATTACTGCTAAACACTTAAGCAAGGCAGCATGCATAGTTCATTATTCTTTTAATTGCTTGTTTGTTTGTTAATTACAACCCCATCTAACGCCACATTGTGTTCAAACCATATTCCAAAATCAGACACAAATCATTAAAGCAGGAGTGGTACAGTTGACAGGAGTGCTCCCGTCATCTCTCATTTCCATCCAGGAGCCAGTCAATAAACAATCTGCATATCATTAGACCATCAATATTTAATACCAGCCTACTAAAGGTCTTTTTCTCCCACATTCACAGAGGTCTGATGTTTAATGATTTGAAATATGCCATAAACAACAGCCACACAGTCGCCACAGGGAATGTGGGTGCTTGTGTGTAAGCAGTCTGCTCCTTTGAACATGTTTGTGTGTATTTATATGTAGACTGTCTCTGTGTGGTGATGTGGATTTACTGTGTATGTGTGTGTGTCTGTGTGTGTGTGTGTCTGTGTGCACGCATGCACGTATCCTCCTTTTTATTTAAGGGAGGCCCAGAAAAGCTTTTCCAACCCACAGTCTTTTACTGATGATGGTAGTGTATCTATTTGTGTGTCTGCGTATGCGTGAGAAGGAGTTTGTATCTCAGGCTGAATGTTAATGACCAAAACAAATGAGCCAGCTAAGGCACAATTAGGGGAAGTCACTGCTATATGTCGCCTGTAAATGAGCAACATGATGGCCTCTTTACTGGAGGAAGGCTGTAGGCTGAGAGGAGGCTCATTAGAGTGGCCTCACTTTAGGGGGGTGACAAGGTTGTGGTGCCTTTAAAGCTTACGAACTTTGGACTGCCCAAGTCACAAGTTATTTTATATAACAGGGAGCTTCGATGGCAGTCAATTTTCACTTTTGGCTCTCATTGTTTTTTTTTTTTTTTGTTTTTTTTTTTTTTTTTTTAATGGGTTAAATCTGATTAATTTATTATTTCAGTACTTCTTTGTGTGAAACTGAAGCACAATATTTTCTATTAAAATAAAACAAATACAAATTTACAAGTTCATTTGTCTTAATTTGATTGTGCATGATTTATAATTATCAATAATGCGTTATGGCAGTAATGAGGCATCACTTTTACAGTCAGTCTGTTTTTTTTCACAAATCTTTTAATATACCATAACAGAATCCATCATTCACTCGGCAATATACTGTAAGGTATAACCAAATAATTCATATTGAATATGAAGGAATGTAATTTTCAATTATTGTAATATTTCCTGCTTGTATTATGAAATATGTGAGTGTAGCTAGTAGTGCAGTGGATTAGCTTGTTGTGGATTTAACCCACGTATCATGGATTCAGCACTCCCAGGGAGAGACACTGATAACTGCACGGTGGAGGAAATCCGTCCATTAACATGTAAATGGTCTTCTCGCTATGAGATAATATTATCAAAGAAAATGAAGAATTATTGTAGCACTTAGATCTTAGTCAGTCCAGATGAGCTCTTACTTTCCTCAGAAGGTAATGAAAGCCTCTTGAAATGACTTTTAATGAGTTCTAATGTCTTTCTATCATTCCAAGTCTCACGTGTATGTATACACATAAAATCTCATTCTCAGCTTGGTGCGAAATGCAGTGTGAGGAGAATACTTCCTCGGACTTTTTTCATTTTTTTTTTTAAAGTAATCTAAGCAGAGGATGTCGCGTAGGATACTTAGCTTTTTTACATTATTTCAAAACATATACTGTATGACCTAAAGTCATGGTTTTTTTTAAACAATGCTTTAAAACATATACTGTATGTGTCTGAGCTAAAAGTGTGCTGTTACTGCTGCTTTTAAGTACAGCTCCACAGTTCACATCAATACACTTCCAGTTTGTTATGTGTTGAACATAAATGGTTTAATCTTTGTGTTCGACTGGTGGTTATTTTTCTCTGGATTAAAATGGTCCAGTGCAACACTTGACATGCCATGTGTGTAGCACTGTATCAAGATGAATTTCACTGTGACTGGCAGCTGTAATGCGACTCAGTGTTTCCTTTGTTCGCCTGGGCAGCGGCTTATAAAAGACTGGTGGGAACTAGTGGGCTTTGATTAGATTGAATTGGAACACTGCCACCAGATGGCTGAGCAGCAAACATTACTTTTACAGTAATTTATTGTATATATTTCTATACAACAAATAAAAAAAATGATTTCTACAGTTTGGAATAATGCTATAGACTATAAATGTGCTGTTATCTCAGTTTTGGGTACTCTGAGAAAGGATAATGCTTTTTTTCTGTCAGATCTGATCTAAACACACATGATGGAACGAGCCAAATTTTGAAAAGGATGTTCTGTGAAATTGCTTTTAAGGAACTAGTTTTGAAACCCTCTTAAAAAAGCTGATGCTGAAATTATCCATTACAAACTGTATGGAATAAACATTACCTTTGAAATGACCTCCACGCTTTACTTCACACAGGCGAATCTGGCTGTTTCTCCTTTCTCCTGTTGAGCGAGCTCTTGACTGTTAGCTTTGGAATGGAGCACACTCCACAGGCATTTAAATAACCTGCTAATCAAGACGCAAGTAAGTGTTTCTAATCTGATTAAAAAAATAAATGGCTTTCTTCCCATCACCAGTTAATAGTCTGTATAATTAATCACCAAAATTATATCATATTTCTTGGCCACCCACACAATTTTATAAGAATCATCACTGGTGTTCAGGCTTTTTTGCAGAACTTTGTGAAAATCTCCTAGAGAGTATGCAAGCAATGTCGAGTTTACGTAGCATGGAAATATATCATTTACCAATATTATTATTAGTCTGTTTCTGTAAAACAGAATCTTTTTCATGCCTTTCTCTTTAGAAAGGGTGTTCAATGAGAGTGGATGTTTGTGAAAATGCAAATCAACTCTGGAAGTCTGCACTTCAGAGAGACAGAATGCTGTGAATATTCAGGGCCTTGATTCAACCGAGCCATTTGTGTGGCTCCTTTTGTTTCGTTTAATCTATTACCTAGTTCCTGTAAACCTGGGAAATAACTCTCACAGCTCAAAGCAACCACTCAGTGATGTCTATGCTGAAAACGTACTTTATATGCATGTGTTCATTTATGGCTCCCCAGACTGTCAGTCTGACACTGTATTTCTAGAGGTGGCATCATTTTTCAGGTTAATGGTGCATTTTGGGATGATTTGATGTCTTTAACCTGGGGGTGGTGGTGGTGAGGTGGGATCTGTGATAGAGCAGTTGCTTGGCTCCCAGACTCTCTTCCTTCACCATGGATGATGGATGTGCTCATTGGTCTGTCACAAAAAGAAAATGCTTTCTAATATTCATATTAATTATTGATCAAATAGACTCCCCCACACTTCAACCCCAGAGGCAAGTTTGTTCTGTCACCGGCAGAGACATAAAGGCCACCATATTGTATCACATTTCCTTTCCATAATGACTGTCTATGTTCGCTAACACCCACACCACTTATTGATGTTAGAAAGACCAAGTCCATAGTTCATCATCTTTCTTTGAAAAACAATGAGGCAATAGGATTTGCTGTGCTGACAGTATGACCTACTGAACAGCCCCAGGTGCCCTATTCTACAGTAGAAAAAACCCTTACAGTTTTCTCTTATAAACTCACCATGAAGCAGCATGTCCCCAGAGAGGATTCAATTAACCACTCGGTACATTTAAGAGAGTTTAATCCCCCAGGCTCCGTTTATCTCCATAGCCACACCACGCTTGGGCCAGAGTCTGGAACAGTAACGCTTGGATTAGCACTTTGCGCCTGACGCTTTGTGCACCATACCTCTCTTCTGTAGACAGATTAGGTGAATTCAAACAAATATGTAAATATGGAGGATTAACCGTTGCATACTTTTTGAAAGTGAAGCTACACCTCAGTGTCCACAACCCAGTGACTGTTTAGCTTTTTATGTTGACTTTCTTATGTTGTTTGACTTCCAAACTGACTGTGTGTGTGTGCATGTGTTCGTTTTTTTAATATCTTTGTGGGGAGCAAAGACCTTGTGAAGACATTTTGCTGGACCCCATAAGGAATGCATTTTGTTGTTTACTTTAATATTAAACAAACAAACCAGCAACTAAAGCTCAAGGCTGAAGTGAAGAAATCAGATAGCTTAGGGCACAAGTGCCAGGGGAACCTAGTCAACACATATCAACACATTCAATCAAAACATATCTGTTTTCATGCTGTTTAAATATAATACAATTTACCTATATTAATCTGATCTGTTTGTACTTAGCACAGTCCCTGATTTTGTCTTCACACTTCACATGATAAAGCACTGATTTTGTTGTTGCTGAGTCTGTTGGGTGGAACAGATAAATCTTTTCTTTAATATCTGATTTATAATATCAATATTGAGAAAATAACATTTGTTCATTCAAACAGAAAATAGATTTTTGTTTTTTGATCTGGTTTAAAGCATGTTGCTCTTGTGCTGTCACAGTTGGCTGCTTATTACACTCACATAGCGCCAAAGACAAAATATTCATTAAAAAGAAATCGGTGAAGCAACTACCTTCTCCTTTGTGAATGTCTGTGCAACCTGTGCACTTTAGATGTGCCTGCACACTAGAACGAACAAAGGTGACATTTCAGGTTACCACTAACCTCGACTTATATTTGTTGACACAAATTCATGGGAATTGGTATGAATGTGCAAGTACAATCACATGTAATTTGCATTACTGTACATATTTATATTGAGGTCTAATGCAATTGACCTTTCCCCTCAGTCATTCTTAATAAATCATTTTAAACCTAAGTGCTACAAAGAACCATAGGAAACTCTTCACTGTTTCTTTAAAAGTCCTGCCACTCTAATCCAGTGTGACATGTCCTCTCAGAGCTTTACATATGAATTAGAGGATTACCAGCACCTGTCCATCATGTACCTGGATCTATTTTATAATGGACTTATTATTGGATGGGCAGCTGAGAGGAAGCATAGCCTTAAGGAGCCCCCTTTACTTCAAGATGATCCTCATCAGTTCTCATGGAGGATGATGAGCTAAAGCTGCACTAATGTATTTTTATCCTGTTGTGCTTTTGTCTGATGGGAATGGCTTGATAAGTGTGATGTTATTGATAAGGGAAATCCACTCACAATCCCAGTGTAAGTAGCCGTATGTCTGATTATGTACCACAGAAAAATTTGTACCTAATGTGTTTACAGTCACTTGATATAATTTAATTGATTCTTTTTCGAGAGAGAATGAGAGGTTGAAAGGATATTAATGATGGGTAACCAACATGTACAAAATAATTTCCTGTAAAGGTTACTGTCATTTTTGTTAGGCATTTTCCACATTTCCTTTACATATATATTTACATTAGACATCATAGGTTTCTAAGAAGCAATTTTTAAATGTCTAAATTATGTTATTTATATTTTTATTTTGAAAATTGATGATGAATTTGGCTCATTTTTGCACAATTGCACACTATATGGCCATACATATGTGGACACCTGACAGTGACACCCATATGTAGGCTTCCCCAGAGAGTTGCCATAAAGTTAACGTACAATTGTCTAAAATGTGTCTGCGTGCTATAACGTGATGATCAGGTGCCCACAAACCTTTAGCCATATAGTGTGTGCCAGCTTCAAATAATAAAATAAGTGGAAAACTATTTGGTTAGCTTGTTGTTGTTGTTGTTGTTGTTGTTATTATTATTATTATTATTATTATTATATTTGTAGGTAAATGGAAAAATGTCTATGCTTGTACATGTATCTTGTGCAACAACCAAACTCTCCTTGCCGAATTCTCAGAGAACGTTACTACTGTGAAATCCTCTTTCTACAGAGAGAAGCTTGAAGCATCAGATCAGCATCAGATCCTTGCAAGATTTTCAGCATCTTTTCTTCTCTCCTCAACCCTTCCCCCCAACTTTCTCTGCTCTCTGAGGCCACCATCTGTGTCTCCTCTCTTTCAACAAAAGAAGTACTTCAGTTGCTGACATTCAGCAGTCCCACAACCTGTCCACTTGATTCCATCCCTTGTACATTGCTCCAGACAATCTCCCTGGTTCACTTCATCTCCTCCATCAACACCTCTTTATTATCAGGAATCGTACCAGCTTCATTCAAGATTGCTAGGGTGATTCCCGTCTTAAAAAAGTCCAGTCTTGACAGCACTATCATCAGCAGATACAGACCGGTACCTCTCCTTACATTCCTCTCTCAAATCCTTAAATGAGCTGTCTATAAACAATTATCTGTCTTTCTCTCCCAAAACCAACTTCAGGACCCCGATCAGTCTGGCTTCAAACCAGCGTGCTTTACTGAAACTATACTCATAGCAGTATCTGAGAAGCTGCATGGCGCAAAATCAGCTGGTTTGTCATCGTTCCTGATTCTTCTTGACCTGTCTGATACCGTCAACCACACTATCCTCCTATCCATTCTTTCCAACCTTGGCATCTCCGGCACTGCATGAAAGTGGTTCCAGGCCTACCTGGAGGAACTCTCCTATCAGGTACCATGGAGGGGCTCCACATCCACACCATGCAAACTCTCCACAGGCATCCCACAAGGCTCAATGCTTAGTCTCCTTCTGTTTTCTCTCTATACCCGCTCTCTGGGAAATGTCATCACTTCTCATGGCTTCTCCTACCACTGTTATGCTGTTGACACCCAAATCATCCTTTCCTTTCCTCCCTCCGATATGCAGGTCTCAGTTCGGATCTCAGCATGTCTGGCAGACATTGCCTTATGTGCCTCATGGACGGCTGCCCATCATCTCAAGCTCAACTCCAACAAGACAGAGCTGCTCTACATCCCAAGAATAACTGGTTGTTGTCCTTCAAAAACACCAGAATCGTGCAGTCAACTTGTTTGCATATTGTATTTGTCTTGTTCTTTCAGATTGTCCATAGTGATTATTGTAGTTATTGTCTTGTTCTCTCTACAGGTTGTCTAGTTTAGAAAGTTGTTACAATTGATTCTACATTGCTCTTTTCTAGTAGTATTCTGGTTTAAATTCTTGAATCCTGATCTACTTTCACTAATCATCGACTAAACACTTTTGTAAGTCATTCTGATAAGGGCGTCTGCTAAATGCTGTAAATGTAAACGTAACCGCAACCCTGTAGGTTAAGGTTAAGTGCTATTAGCGGCCCTTAGATTTCTCTTTAGTCTTGGTGATGCCTGTTATACTTGACTGAAGTGACCTCTGTGGGTTGTATAACATGAAAAATATAAATCCATGGTGATAATTCTTCTTTTAATTCAGTTTATTAGGTGGTTAGGTTTTGAAAGCCAGTTGTCCTCTGATCTATAACATTTCCATCATAAAATCACTCTTTGTCTAATGAACTGAAGATTTGTTTATTAATCCACAAGCCTGATGTGCACAGAAGACACAGGAGTAGTCATAGCATGTTATAAACGTAAGAAAGAAAAGATAACATTCCTGGCAGATTCCCAGTATTGTGCATTGCATCCCTTACCTAAATAAAATAATTCCTCTTTAAATCCTCACACAGCTTTACACCTCAGGCAAATGTGATTATTATCTCAACCACCAAATGCATGTTCAGTCCTATCCCTATACCACACCGATCTCTTCTTAACCACAGGCTAAAATTATGCTATGTTCTGAACTTTTGTGAGTGTATAATTTTCAGACACCCATCTTCTAAACTTTCACCCTTTGTTTAAAACAAAATGTTCACATGCATCTACAGGAATATGATTTCACTATGCTAACTGCATGCATCCATCTCTGGACAAAAAAAATGATCCTAGTGAAAGGAGAGCAATGAGTTTCATTTAAACAAATGGCGACAAGGTTGACACATTCAGGATATTAATATGTCCAATAATAAAACTACTGCATGCATCCTGTCTGGTGCAAGGACTAAGTAAGGACTGAGGTCCTAAATCACGTTATTACTCAATGCATGTTATTGCCTGAGCATTGTTTAAATACCGTGTGAAGGGCATGAGGCTGAATGTAATCCTGAATATGATTAGGTGTTAGGGTTTAAGTGTACTTGCAAAAGATTAGCATTTTCTGTCATGAATTTTTAACCTTCCAAACTTCTACTGCAATAGCCTTCTAATGCACATTTTGGACTATGACAGGGGGTGTGCAATTTCCACCCCAGGGCCAAATGCAGAAAAAAAGGAACATACTGGAATTCAGTATGTTCTGGTACTCCTTTGACTCATTTTATTACCACACAATGTTGGTAAGCCTAAACATGACCCATTAAAGCAACCCCAGATGATAGACTTCAGGGGCTTCAAATCCAAACATTGACTTTATTGCCTATGCAAACACATACAGACTACAGCATTACATTTTATGAATGTATTTATGAACTGATCAATGACTGGCAGACAGTCAGTATTAAAACTGATTTTAAAAATACACATTAAACACATGAAAACATTTCACCTGGCACTGCATTATCAAACCTATTCTGAATTGCATTGCTGAGCATAAAATAGTAACAGTCAATAGCTTTGTTAGCCAAGAGTAATAATTAAAAGAAGCATTTATTATGTATTTGACTTGTTTCTTATATTACATCTGCACATAATTATTAGTGGAGGAGCCTATTTATTTTTGCTTGTGCAAAATATAAAACTAAAGATGTGTAGAACAGAATTCACAGCATCCTTGACTGTTCAGCTGAGAAAGGGGAGAGCTGAACTGGAAATATTAAGAGACATAATACCTAATATAAAATAAATAACACATGGTCATTATGGGGAAAAAGGCTAGTGTTAATTCAAGGCCATGTCCAGCAGAGCATCTCAAAAACATATCATCCAACAGGAAATAAAAATTTGTGGTCTGTATGTGGTCTGTACTGTGCTACATGGACACTATATGATATTTTACAAGGTCCCCTGAGCTTTTCATTATCGAAAGTCTCTAAATCTTTCTGTATCCCATTAAAACCATTTATATTTACTATAATTACTCCTTATTCAATTATTCATCATTTGACTATAATTGCAGTATACAGCGACACTGATTTAAGCTGCACAATTAACCACAAGGTCCATGATAGCAAAGAAACAGTGATTTTCTTCTATAGTTATCAGCCCTGCACTTCATCTTATAGGTTTTATCGTTCACTGTACCCTGCACATGGCTAGACCCGTTTTCTCATCATGATTACCACTCATTTACATATGTAATAATGGGGCAAGGGCTTCAAGAGTGGTTCACTAGAAATCTTTATGCAAATCATAATTAACAATAATTAAACTATTGAAAGCAATCTATGGTTCTGAATAGCAGCAATTTACGAGGCCTAAATTCAATCTAATTGTTGGACTCCAATGTATTATGTAGAGGTAGGTGATTTAAAAGAAGACCTATCCTGTTGCAAATAGATGGAAAATCTAGCACTGGACCATTGCCCAGTTCATCTGTGTTAACTTAGGCTTACATGATTCCTAGGGTTATCCAGTGGTCCATAAAGGAAAAACTACAGCCCAAAAATCCTTCAACTAAATGTGCTCCAGAAAGCAGATGATAATGTTTAGCTTCCCTTTCTTCACCATTTTAGGTGTGAATTTAAATGTGTGTACTTTGCTGCCAATTAACATATGGCCCAGGTGCAATATCTGTCCCGCAGAGTATTTTAACGGATAATGCACATGAAGGTCAAATCACTTGAATGGCACATGAAGGCCTCATAATAGCTTTTCCCACATCGCACCCTATTTTTCTTTACTGTGGCATCAAATCCTAGCTGGAAATTCAAGCATTGGATTTCATAAAAAGAAATGCTAGAGTGGAGCTAATGGGATTACTGCTGTTTCTTATCCATGTTTTCATGATGTGAAGAAGACTCCTGCAAGAATTATGTATCCGAATATTTGTCCGAGTTTTTCACTAATGACATTTCTGCAGCACTATTGGTAAAGTAAAATCTTGTTCAGCATGT
>JAOVVF010000002.1:13374730-13420729 GCA_028565595.1 Duopalatinus emarginatus | reverse complement strand
CTGCCACTATGCCTAAACCCCAACTTTATCTGTCTATCTATCTATCTATCTATCTATCTATCTATCTATCTATCTATCTATCTATCTATATATTTATCTGTCTGTCTATAGAAAACAGTTTTGATTTTGTACATAAACTAGATCAATAAAGCAAATAAAAATATTTTATGAATGTTTAGATGTGCATATTATAAGTCTATTAATACATTACGGTTCAGTTCATTCTGATCCTGATCTGTACATATTGACTTAGATACTGTGGCTGTAACTATAGTTATCCCTCTCAGGTGACTGGGTGAAACATATGAAGCAGCCAAAGCAATGTGACACTGAATATTTTGGGAGAGCTATTGACTGATGCACCTCATTGATGCCAATTATTTCTTTGAGGCTAAATAAGTAACCCACTCAATCACCATCTTCTCTTGTGGAAAAACAGCAACACATAGTACACCTCCATTTTGCACAGAGTGTAAATTACCCCACCTGACCCATCCATCAAGCCATCAATGATGGCATCTTAGGCCATTAGTATCCATGTGGTAAACTGAAGACAGCCTTATTTGGTTTATATCATTGTTTGATTAGTTTATCTAATGGAGGACTTGCTTGCTTGTGTGTCTCTTGCTGACAGCAAATAAATTGGCTTCCACCAACCTTTTCTGAAAGCCTGAGTCTAATGCAATGACAGCCATTAGCTTTGTTGGGCCAAATTGATTATGGTGTCTCCATGCAGCGAGCCAACCCACTTATTAACCAGTGTGAAGCAATTGGTGATTTCAACATTTTCCATGATGATGCCTCATGATTAGATTATTTTGTGTTTATAGACCCATAAGGTGATACTATATCAATGTCATGAGCCATCCTGTTCAGTTTCATTTAAAATATAATCATTTTTCGTTATTATCTTATGCGACAAATGTATGAGGAAAAAAAAAGTTGCCATTCATTATATTAAGATTACAGTTTGGATTCATTTCTGAATCAACAGACAAGGGACAGCAGTAGAAAGTTTAGAAATTTAGTGTTAAAAACATTATCTGTTTTAAAAGTATGCTAATTAATGGCTGTCCCATTCTCCCATGTCATCTGTTCTGATTTCACAGCCATCATTTTTTAAAATCATAATTAGACTCAATATAGGATGGCACTTGGAGCATTTTTCCATTGTCCTTGGCTTGATCCTTGATTCCTCCCACCTCCCAAAACATGCCAGTATGTGGATTAGCTAAACTAAATCATGCCTATGTGTGAACCAGTGTGTGAATGTATATTATACGGCCAAAGCATATCACTGACTTCCAAATCATCCTAATGGTGTTCAGTGGGGTTAAGGTTAGGGCTCCGTTCAGGTCACTCAAGTTTCCCACACCAACCTTGGCAAACCATATTATAATAGACCTTGTTTTATTCATAATGGCACTGTCATGATAAAACAGGTCTCTTAGTTCCAGTGAGGAGATATTAAATACAGCATACAAATACACTTATGGAGCATGTCACTTGCTACACTGTCCTAATGCTTTCTTTAAACTCAAAACAGCCTTAATTTATTGTGGCATGGATTCTGCGAAATATTGTAAATCTTTGATGTTCTGGTTCATGTTGACATGATTGCATCACAATTTTTGCAGATATTTTCAGGTGCACTTTCATGCTGAGAATCTCCCATTCTTCTTAATCTCTAAGGTGATTTATTGTACTCAGACTGAGGGGTAGGGAGGACCAAACTAGTTTGTAATCTTTTGTGCTTTGTGGCCTGGTAGGTTATTATCCTGAATGTAGAAATTGTGACCATAAAGGGATGCAATCAATACAGCAACAATACTCACACAGGCTGTGCAGTGATTGACTAGTATTAACAGGCACAAAGTTTGCAAAGAAAACATTCCCCAAACCACCTTACACCTCCACATCACACCACCTCCACCGGTCTGAACTGTTCACACAAGGCAAGCTGGATTCATGCTGCTGTGTCCAAATTTTTTAACCAACTACCATGTAGTGTATGTGTGTAGGTGGTGCTCTATAGTACACTTGCATTCACTTCAGGGTGTATTCCTGCCCAGTTTTCCCTATATGCTCTTTTATCCTCCAGATCCACTATTACCCTGATCAGAATATAGAAGTCACTGAAAGTAATAGAAAGCATATACAACATACCCAATATAAATAGTATTGATATAAACTAGGCAACACCTGTTTGGAGACAAGCTTAGTGGCATCTTTACACTTTTTACTTTTTACACTTTTTACTTTTTTAACTTGTTACCCTTGGTGAAAAATGAGCTGAGATTTTGCAGTTGTATATTGTATTGTAAGCTCTAATCCCTCTTATATTCACCACATGAATAATATTCAAATTATCTCAAGTACACAAACATTCAGAGTGAAAAGCTGTTTATTAGAGAAAAGTAACTTAATATCACTTCTTTAAATACCACTCTCAGTAAAACTTCAAAATGGGTCATTTTGACCCCAATAGAACAGAAAGGTTAAGGCTTGGGAATAATACATTCAATGTAAATGCATTCTGTTGTTCAGAGAGAGTATAAAGCTCTTGTTTTGGCCATTTCTTTTAAACTCTGAGACCCTGGAGTAGGTCGAGGACTCTACAATGGCAGCACTTGTTAGGGTACAGCGGATCAGTGTCTTGTGTATTCTCCGGTGGCATTAAGCACCCACTAACAGCATGCTAACACAGTCTGTCTTTTAGTGGCCTTAGTAAGGCTTCTGCCTCCATGCTGCTTTTATCTTTCTGCCTTTGCCCTCTGCATTCAAATTCTGCACGAGGACATGGTTGACTAGCGCAGCTCCCATGAGAGGCTGCAGTCTTTAAGATTATGCTGTCGTTTCACATTGTCATGCAGTCTGCCTCTTTCACTTGCTTCCTCCTGTCATTTGTTCTAACACTCTTCGTCTTGGTATCAACTAGCCTTTCACCCCATTCTCCCTTTTCCAGTCATCTGCATGATTGTCTTCATTTTCTCTTTGCCTCAGGGTTCACCCTGCTCATATGTTTGAAAATCACTGAAGTTGCTGTATTGTCTTTTTGTAAGGTCTCTTTTCCCTTCACATTTTCCTCGAAGTGCCCTTTATCCTTTTTTTTCTAAATTTACTTAAGAGCCTTAACAACACTTACCCTAAATATGATAAAAATTATGATTTCTCATAATTAAGTATTTCTCCTTCACTTACCTTTTTTCATCCTAACACTTTCTTTCTTTAGCCTCTGTACATTTTTGTTGCTCAGGATCCTGACCCTCCTATCAGGCTCTCCTGGATTTAAAGGAGGAGCTGGCGACCTTTGCTTAACTAATGGCTTTTTCATCTTAGGCTGCTCACCGTCAGTGCAGACTTCCTTTTTATTGCTCTTTATTTCAAATTAAAGCAGCAGAAGCAGCCATCCATCATGGCCAGGCCTGACCTTTATGAGACAAGATGCCTGGGTGCTTGCACATAACACACACACTACGTACACACACACTGCATACAGAGTGCCTCCAAAGGTGGTCCTGAGGTACAAAAAAGACACATGTTTACAAGACTCACCTACAAACATATGGCTCAGTAGTAGACGACCACAGCACTGCACAGTTTGATATTTAGCTAATCACTGCTTATGTACTTAGTTAATGAGTCGAATCATGTGACTGCATGCTCTGTATGTGAATCAGGTCACTGTGCAAGAATAGTCACACTCATGTTCCTCTGTTTGCATGGGAATATTGAGTATTTTTCAAATTTTTAAAGGGTTATAAGTAATTCTGCATTCCATTGTTCACTTCACTTTAGAGTCATTAAGTACTCTAAAATATTCTTGCATCAAATTTCCTTTTCATTGTAACCTCTTTAAACTGTGAAAAGCACTTTGCGTTAAGTGCTTTGTCCGTTATACCTTTTATGCAGAGTGTGTGTGAGTATGAGAGAGAGACAGAAGGAGTGAGGGAAAATGGGGAAAATTGCGCTGACTATTTGCAAGTAGAATTACAATTACAATGTTAAAAGCAGAACTGAGTGACTTTGTCTGTCTGGATAATTGCAGATGTGATGATACACAAAGGCAGCAGCATAGCAATACACTTAGCATCAATTGTGTTATAATGACTACTATCATCACAAAAGTCTGTGCAATGCAACACAAGAACGGATAGAAGAGATACAATATTCTCTCAGAGTTCATATTTGCTGCAGAGTTTCCTCAGTGAATTTCTTAACTGATTGTGAACCGTTTATCCAAATCAAGCCATAGCTGAGTCACAGGCTAAGAAGAATGCAATAAGAAAGTGTTATCCAATGTACTTTTAGGAAAACACTGGTGAACAGTTGTTTTTTTTTTTTTTGTTTTTTTTAATATTCTGCTAAACTGTTAGAAAATATTATGTTACGAAAATTCAGTGAAGGAACAAACCCTACAAAAAACAGTCCTCAGGTATATTAATGATGGTACACCTTAGATGCATGTTAAAATCCGCTTGTACCCACTGGCCATGTCTAATCCAATTCCCTTTTATTGTTTATTTCCTCTATTATCAAAAATGGCGTGTGTTTACAAGCTCAGTGTTTAATGACCTGGTTGCTCCATATTATAGAAAGTAGATGGCTTGTGAATAATAAAAGAAGGCCTTTTTAAGAAAGCTCAATATTGAATGCTATCTTTACAACCCCCCCCAGTGTATCTTTATAATGATGAGGTTAATGAGGTGACTGCACAAATTCATTTTGCAAATGGATGTGAACCCTTTTTATTTTCCGTTCTCTGGTTTATTCGGTGATGTTTCTGAAGGTTGGTTTGAGATGTAAGACGCCAAGAAAGACATCACAAGAATTTAATGTTTAGGAACTTAATGAGGGAAATAATCACATGTGAATCATACCTGATGTGGGCTAATAGTAGCAACTTAATTAGGTGGAAAGCAATTTTTTCTTATTTAAACAGTATTTTCAGTTTTCATAGCTAATTGAACTCAGTCACCTGGATTTAATGTTTTATCACTGTGTCACTTCTGCATGTTTGATAAGCCAGACATTATTTCAAAGAGTAGTCTGCAGTATGATGATTTAGTGTGTTTTCAATATTTTGGTGATTTGGTTGGTATAAATTATATACAAGAAAAGAGAGAATTGTTTTATAACCTTTTAAGGCTGCTGTAATTGTTGTTGGCGATAATGCTAATGCCATGGTAACACTACAGTCTATTTAGGGCTCCATTTAATTTCCACAACACACCTCCACACATGCCTTCTCCAGAATATTGCTTGGACTCACACACACTAATTAAGAGACGTTTAACTCATTGTGAATAATGCTCAGTACACTTGTGTATATGTTCTTACCAAGCCTTTGTTTTTCTGCTTTGACTGTGGCATGTTTTTCTAGTTTATGATTTAATTCATGGTCTATATTATCTTTTGTCCCATTTGCCTAACCCTGTCTGTATTGTGAATGATTCATGCTTTCGATTTAGACTCCTTTGCCCTTGTATTCCATGAACTTTCTGCACTTGCATCAGGACTGCTAACTTCTGCCAAACTTAGCCACTCTCCATTTTACCCAGTGCTAGCTATGTGCTCTGTCATGTTACAAATCAAATATTCAAGAGAATAACAAATTACACCAAAAGCATCCAGGCAGAGCCATGCATAATCTACAGGGTCTGTCACACATGCTCAAAGTAATTATCAGGCACAGATGCCCAATTGCTTGTAGAAACTGCTGTCCGAGTGTAAAACCACAGAAAGACTGACAGAATGTATGACAGAAACACCAGCCTGTCTATTAATCTACAGTGCTTATAGATAAAGGACACAGGCATACAACTATCATTCTGTTTCATCAGGGACCTGCAGTGTCTGCATTAGGTATGTGTGTGTGTGTATGTGTGTGTGTGTGAGAGAGAGAGAGAGAGAGAGAGAGAGGCGAAATTGAACATAAAAAGCAAGTCACAGTTCAGAGACAGGCGCTATCTTGAACAGAGCAGCAGTTTCCATGCTGTCACTGATACAGGCCAAGATATCTGTTCTTCTACCTTATGTGTTTTGGTGAAAGAGATGTTAAGGTTGAAATGCGTCTGTTGGTCATTTTAAGAAACGTTTACTTTAAACAGATCTATTTTGTGCACCTGTGGTTTCACATACAAGGAAACCTTGTTAAACTGCAAGACATATTTCAGTTTTAAATATTTGTGTTATTGTAAAGACGTACAATCCTAGTTTTACTATAAATAACTGTGCCATGTACAAACCGTGGTCCATCTGCGCCTCTGTAACTGCCATCAAATTTTACCGCGTACCTTGATTGAGAAAAGGCAATCTCACATGGTCTATATAGTTTAAATCATATTTCCTTACTTTATGAAGTAGGAACTCATTTCCTTTACATCAGGCATATTTGGCAAAGATTATATTTTGTGGGAGAAAGGGTTTATGCACCAGAGAAAAAACCCATCTGCATACCCAATATCTAGAAGATACTTTAGAAAGCAGTTATAAGTGGGGAAGGCCTGCTGCCAATTATGAATTTAAACCAGAGGTTATAAATAAACATAACAAATGTTACATATGCCCAGTGTCTCCAGCCAACTCTATTCTCAAATAATTTAATTTGTGAATCATCCCATTCACATTAATCTTATGCATTGGTAGTTTTTCTATAAAAGTAAAATTATTATTATTACGGTTGTACATAAGCATTTATATAACAGTTATCTCATATACTGTATATACCACTGAAGCATCATGAATTATTATCTGTTGCTTTTGTGTTGTGTCCCTGAATCTTTAATAGAGACATGAGCCTCTGTCACATTCATGGATTAAGTTGCTTTGCTTTTTTTGCTGGAATAATTGTTTACATGGCTGCTCACTGGCAGTCAAACCTGAGCTATTGTTCCCCTGCTCTGTGCACACCACAGTGATGCACTCATCCAAAGCCTTATTACAATTATCTCTTCTACGCAGAGCACAGCCATGCAAGTCCTCCTGTATAAGTGCAGGCTTCTTTTCTCTTTGAGGATCCCTGTATAATTTGTCAAGAGCATATTTGGGAGGAAACAGAAGAAGCAGAGGAGTGGAGACACACATCTGATCTGGCATGAGGCCCGAAAACTGAGACGCCCTTAGCCAGAGTGGGAGGAAGACCAGCATGGGTTCACTCTGGGTTTTATTATATAACCTGCCTCAAGTTTAGTCTGTCAGCCTAGAATAAAGTGTTTTTACTCTATTTCATTTTATTACACCCAGGTTTGTACTGGACATGACTTGAGTGCCATTAGAAGTGCCTGCCTGATGCTATAAATTAGTATATGTTTAAAGTTTAAATGTGACTCTCTCCAGTGCATGTGTGAGTGACAGCTTTATGATTTCAGTGTAAACTAAGTCACCCTATGCCTCTCACCCCCGCTGTAACCTTGCCACTGACAGCAGCCCTGTGTGGCACGTTCAGGGGGAGGTTTGGAGGAAACAGAGCACTTCCTTGGGATTGCTTTTCAATCATATCACATCTCAAGCTTTAACCCACATGCATATGCCAAATGTACACTCCACCATAGAGTTATAGTCAAACTTCCTCCTTACTCAATCTCTGAAAGCAAGAAGGCATTGAGTCACATCGGAATCTAAAGTCTAATCTAATCTAATGCTTCTGATGAAGCTTTATGTGGCAGGATAGACAGCAAGACATCAAGGCAGCTGCTGTCTGCTTCAGACACGTGTTCATCCAAAAATATTCTGTTTACTCACCGCCTAACTTCTTAAATGTGTTCATGTTTATAAATGTTAGCTTTGTTTGCTTTGTAATATACATAATGTCACATTTGTGATTAGCCCCACCCCTTATTTGATTGACATGGTCACATACCAGTTAATTAAACAAAGCTATGTCCAACAAAAGCAATGGCACATGAAATGCTTGAATTTCCTTTTTTCTCAAACTTGCTAACATTAACTTGTCATCTTCTGTGATCTTCATTCAGTGTCACAATGGTCCTTGCTTTTCTTTGCTCATGCAGTGTTATTGTCTTCAGCTGACATGTTTGCAGCAGCCACGTTAACGCATGCTAGGACTAATCACTGAATAAGCCCTCCCCTTCCTTTTTATGTAAAATGTGTTCCACAACACCCCTGAGCACTATATTTTGGGGAACACATGATGTGCAAATTCTAAGGACCCAGTTTTATCTGTTATGTGTCACTACGGGTCAAAACATCAAGGTGGGAATGTGGTTCAAAACAATAAGTCAGAATAAAATTTTAATGTCATGCTGTATTTGCTAGGTTAAAAACTGAATAATGCAATTATTCTTACAGGTCTAGGATCCATATTATTCACTGTGATGCAGGGAAGATACACAAAGAACAAGAGCACTTATGCTTGTGGGCAGAACAAGCACTTGGCTTAAGGAATTGAGCTCTGTGTCTGTTTTGAAGCTGGGTACAAGCACTAGACGCTGTGTGGGTGTTAGACACTATCAACATGTGTCTAGTCAGTAAAAAAAATAGTTTGTGTTGTTGTAGATTGGCTCATGTGTAGTGTTGTGTATAATTCTGTGCTTGTTCCAACCCATAGAGATCCAGCATTGTAGTTCGCCCTGCTCTCAATAATTGGGCTGGGACTACATCATCCCCACTACAGGGCACTGGGTTGGTATTTATGCTAATGGTTAGAACAATTAGCCACAATATTCAAATAACAGAATAGAGACAGATAATACTCTAGAAAGAAATATGAACATTTTTCATTGCTGGATTATTTGTCTTTTATTTTATATGGTGTTGAATTTTTCACATGGAGGCTTTCCTCCATAGCCCTTTTCATTTTGAACAGTTATAATATTATACAATGTATAGGTCAGGTTAATAAAATACTGGGATGGGGGGGGATTAGGTGAAAGTGATAATAGCATCTATAAATTAGGTAAAATTAAGGAGTTATAGTCAAAAATGTATGTATAAAGATTAATAGCTATGTGTTTACCCACAGCACTTGGTTGACCATGTTCACCTAGAGCAGTAATAGTAATGAACCAAATCTCCAGCTAACCATGTTAATTTAGCAGAACATTTGTAAAGTTTAGGTCTAGTATATTTTAGGCATTCTGGGAACATTTTTATACATTATAAATGTTCCTACAAGATTGTTTTTGTTGTATGACATCCTTGTGATATTATACATATACCTATACCTAAAGGGGGTTTGCTTGTTGTTTGTATCTAAATCAGTGAGTAAATAAAAAATGTCTTTTCATTAATAAGATTAAGGTTAGGGTTAGATTTATGCATAGTGTCAATTAGCTGCATTAATAGTCAATGGAAGGTCCTCACAAGAATAGCAAGACAAACATGTTTGTGTGTGTTCGTGTGCATGTGTAGGTCAGTCACTCAGTCTGCCAGTCTCCGGGGACATTGATGGCAGAGGGAGACTATTGACCGCCAAGTTCCACAGAGGAGACTTTGATGCGGTGGCCTCTTGACAATGATAATTGGAAAGTGTTTATGCGCAGCTGACATTTAAATATTTGTGGAGCGACTCCAAATAATCCATGAAGGCCCTTCACAGAGGGTGTTGCACATGTGATCGCATGTGACATTTAAGTTTGTTACAGGCCAGTGCACAGCAAAATCACATGAGCATGACTTATTAACACCAGTGAGTGCAACAAATTACTTAAATATTCCATTATTTGTTAGCGTCTTACTTTGTCCAAAGTGATGTCTTTTTGAGGAATGTGACCTTGATCTGTGTGACGGTGAAACCACTTCATTGAGCTCAAGAAGACGAAATTCAAGAGGTGTGTTTTGCAAAATGTATAACGTTCAGGTATGTGAAGTGATACTCATGGGCATCTTTATGAAGAAGCAGTGGTACCTGAAATGACTTTTCATTTATGTACTTATGACTGGTAGCATTGTTCCTGTAATGATAACAGCAGACAGTTATGTTTGCATCCCAGGTATCCTCTCACTATTAGAATTTTTAGATTAGGATAAAAGTGCTTACTCAGGGCTTGGATGTGTTGCCTGAACATGTTTCCTGTCATTTTCAGGATCTGTTATATTCTAACCCATCTTGCTGCTCTTATCATTTCTCATCACACTCTTTCAACTCACTTATTAAGTGTTTTTGTGTTCTTACTCCAAGCTTTTCTGAAGGCATATTTGAGAATAGGGTTTTTTAGAGGACTTGTAACATGATCTTTCTTTATATACTCATCATTAATGGGTGCTACAAGAGAGCATTATGCAAATAAGCAAAACATCAGTACCCAGTAACTACATGTATGTCAATTAATGGTTTCAATTACAGTCCAAAGACTATCATACATCACATCAAAAATAGGCTTGTTGATTATGTAATGTGCAAACTTAGAAAAGGAGCAAGGATTTCTAACCAAGAGAGAACCATTTACTACTAAAATTCATTTATTTGTATTCACTGACTGATTTATCCTGCTCAGTATGGCCTAGTCTAGTGGCATGCACTGAATTGGACATAGTCCTTCAATGAAGTGCATACATAACACAAAAGACAATCAATAACAAGAAAGAACAATTTTATACCCAAATGCATAATAATAAGTTAAAAACCAACAAAAACAAAAAGTACTATGCAGGGTAATGCAGGGTAAAAGGTAATATCGTCTTTCCATTAATTAGCGGGCTGTAATTTAAAGTGTTACCATGCCGGCGGATGTGAGGATATAGGGCACTAAAGCAGTGAGATAAGTGGCCAAGCCAAGCACCCTGAAGTTTAGTTTTGTATGTAGTTCTGAATCTGCTTGCACAGATAGTGTGTTGCAGAGCCCTTTGGTTTAGTTGATTGTTGTAAAAGGAAGGAAGAAAGGCAGTGCTCTAACCTCAGTAGGGAAAGTCACGTGAAAGAACTTCAGGAGGTTATAAATCAAGTGGGGAGAGAAGGTGATACTCTGTAAAGACAAGATGGCATATGAAGGGAGAGCAGCATGAAGAGATCTTTAGTTGTTCAGTAGTGCAAGCCTACTAATGTTTACCCTGACTTGTATTGTAATGGCTTGTATCATCAGTTACACAATTAGATTAATGTAAAGAAAATACATTCTACTGATGTTATGGAGAAGCAATCTGGTGGCTGATGAAATCTAGTCCATGATCTAAAACCACACCAAGATTAATATTGTTCATGGTTGAGTTTCAGTAAATGATTCTTCATCCAAGAAGCAACACATTCCCATATCTTCTGAACAATGTGAAGGTGAAAGGAGAAAAAACGGGTCCACAAAGTAATGTTCAAAGAAGCACTGAGACCTGATAACTGAGCCCAGTGATGGAAAATAAAGAACTGACCCCTGCAGCAATTTGTGGCTGTGATGAAAATGTGATGAAACTAAACCTTTCTATGCTACCCAGGAAGATCGATTATCTAAATAAGAGGAGAATCGGATCAGAGCAAACTTCCTACTCACCAAGTTGGGAAAGTGGAGTCTGGTGATTCACAGTGCCCAAGGCAACAGAAAGGTCAAGGAGGATGAGGCCAGAAGAGTTTCTCTGGCATTTTGTAAACTAGGTAACTGGCAGGAGATCACTAAGTTATAGATATTAAGACGGCTTTGTGGTGATAGTATCCTGAGTCTTGAGTCACAATAAAAGCAGGCAAACAGATTGTGTAGTGAGAAACCAGTCTACTTGATAAAGATGCACTAATCATAGTCACCTACAGTCTTGTACTGTATTGGTGGACTGAGTGAGCAGGTTGTCAACAATGAGTGACCTGAATGTGTTCAAAGTTGAACTCTCTGCATATGAGTTTATTCAACCTTGCCTGGATGAATGATGAAGGTTACTAGATGAATGTGACAGTCTGTGCAAAATCTGTGATGCACTCAGTAGTGAAAAGAACAGTGTGAGTGGGATGATGCAGGAGGTAAGTAGGGATGGCTATTTATATCAGCCAGAGATGCTTAGGTTGATGTGGAAGGAGGTGAGTGTTGTTGATGACAAAAAAATGGAATGATGCATGAAGAGGACTTGTCGGTGAAGATGAATCCTGTAAGTGATCCTGTGAGAAACTAACTGGTCATGTGGCCATGGTGCTGGTGGTTTGGTGATTTAAGTGTTTTGTAAAGGTTTCCAAACATGAACAGCATAAAAATTAAAAACTTTGAGCACTTTGGGGCAATACCAGATGCCTCCATAAAAGTGGAGCACCAAGATGGTTGGACATATAATATGGATGAGGTCACGTCTGGGCATAAAGAGCTGTCTATAATGAGAAGCAGTGATGCTGGGAATCTGCCAGCAACACACAACTGACCGATTTGGAAATTATGCTGAGTTGTTATGATGGGAAGTAGGTCAAAAAGAACAAACAAACTGGAAAGGTGCCATCTTTACTGCTTGTAATTTCTTGCAGATAAACTCCCTGGGGTCTAAATGCTTACCAGAAACACTGATCTCACATCATAGTTTTGACTATGACATCAACATTGGAGAATTTTGTTTGTGTAACCATGTGTTTAAATAAATAAATAAATAACAAAAGAAAGAAAAAAAGAAAGAAAGAAATAAGTACTGTATATACAGATAGGGGACAAATTAAAGGAAAAACCAATTGCTCTGCTATGCTTCAGAGGTGCTTCTTTATTTCACTGGTGTGGTTTGCCTCTACTTGAGCACAAATTAATTCTTCCAACTAATCACTTTTATCTTACAATGGAACATTTCTGTCTTGATGGACACGATCACTTACACGAGGACTTCACCAACGTCCACAGGGCCTGAGGTCTCACTGAATAGTTTAATGAAAATAGAAAATGATGAATTACATGCTATGGTTTTCACACTCATTAGATCTCAACCAAGTTGAACACCTTTGAAAGCTTTCGTTAGACATGCATTAGACAGCATCTCCACAACTATTATCAAAACACCAAATGACTAACTGAAAATCTTTAGGAGGAACAGGGTTCATCACTTCAGGTCAATTCCAGAGACTTGAACTGACACCAAGACACAATGAAGCTGTTCTTGTGGATTGTGTCAGCCCAATACCTTACTAAAACAATTTACATTGGCTTTTTCTTCAGTTTGTCCTATAGCTGTATTATAATGTGATAGCTGAGAGAGCTACGTTTATTGGTAAACTACCTTAAACTACATCTAAATTAGTTAAAACCAAGAACAACAAAGGAAACTTACTTTATTATGCTGCACACATAGAATTTGCATCCATTATAGTGAAATAACTATTAACCTTCACAATTATTCTTCTGCATATGCATCACTGCTTTAGATCACTGTGTTTGTTAGGTGTTGAGGAGATTGCAACAATGTTCCAAAGCTCACAAAGGCTATATTGCGTGGCTAAATTGGACCTGCTAATATTGGCACAGATATACAAAGTACAAAGTATGTCAGGTATATCTTTTCCCAAATTTATAGCAGGAATTCCTCTAGTTCAGAATTTATGTACTATTAACTTTTTATTTATGCCCATGCTGTAATCAAATGCAGAAAATTCTTCATGAAAAGTGTCTATTGATGAATGACACTATACGAAATTATAATATGAAAGAAAACCATTAATCCATAATTCTTTCTTGTAGATTCCAGTTTCAAGGGTATTCCACATTAAAGACATGAGTGGATTTCTCAGCAAAAACAAGGTCAATACTTCGTGTTTTTTATGGTGTTTTGGGGGAGGGGAAGGGGGTGTTATTTTTTGCCTTTTAGCACCTTTTCGGTCCAAAGAACAATCTAAATGAATGGGCAGCTTGTGTAAAAAATAAATGCTCCTGGCCATTTTGGGCCGTATTTACATTATATTTAATGGATTTGCTGTTAGCATACATATAGTATCTTTTGCACACTAATAATATAATCTGAGCCTTTTAATGTCACTTCTTAATTTGTTGGTCTCAAGGACTTCAACAGGTCAGATTTGAACCTACTGCTGGTTTACTATGAAAACATACATGTTCAGTGATGCTGTCGTGAAATACAATAACCTTGGATGAAATGCGTGACCCCCAGAGGTCATAAGAAGTGTAAAAGCCCAGCAGGTGTGTGAATATTTGAGAGGGAATGGGAATGGCCCATTACAAGGAGCATGCACCCAGAAGATAATCAGACACTGGCTAAATTACGCACAGCTGGAGGCCAAGATGCCATTTCGAGGGGAATGGACATATTTTCTCTCTCTCTCTCTTTTTTTTCTGTTTGGCTTTGCAATTATCATTTTGAGCAGAACACAGATTTTGACCCTGACCCAGTGAGCAAGTTTGATGGTTTACGGACCACTCAAGTACATTTAATTATGCACGCGCACACACACACACACACACACACACCTTGGTGGATAATTAAGGGAGCAACTGTTGGGTCTTCCTTTCCATGAACTTCTGAGTTAAAATTCACATAATGCACATTTATGAAGATTTGCTGGTATAAAATGAATAACAATTCTCACAAGATATGGAACATTCATACTATATTTATTTTGTGGCCTCTGAATCTTTAAAGCTAAGAAGTACACTGTACATTATACATCACATTATTTTTTTTACATTCCTTTCACTGGTGTTTGACAATTTGTCTACCCACAAGAAGTATGCTGTGAAATGACTCATAAAGCTAGTTTTGCCTGCTGTTCTCCCCTCCCGCTGATGGCTGGGAAATCAGCACTGTAGAGAGGGGGAGAAATTCAGTCCATTCTCTTCTGATTTACTGAGACCTGTAAACCACTCCCTGGCTGCAAGATTATAGATGCCCCTAGATTATAGGTGCAAGGTGTGGTGTGCACTGCTTTTTTTTAAGTATAGA
The DNA here is from genome assembly GCA_028565595.1 of Duopalatinus emarginatus. Lineage (NCBI taxonomy): Eukaryota > Metazoa > Chordata > Actinopteri > Siluriformes > Pimelodidae > Duopalatinus > Duopalatinus emarginatus. The sequence continues at coordinate 13,405,933 of JAOVVF010000002.1, read as the reverse complement.
GAGTGAAAGACATATAAGGAGGGGGTGGGGGTTGGGAGATGTGTGGGGGGTGTGGGTTGGGTTTCGGGAATGTCAGTTTTCCATTGACATGCATGGACAGCGCCACAGTAGTGAGTATCTATGAGGAAGGGAGATGGGAATGCCAAGTGCAGAATAGAGTTTGTGTGGAGGAGAGTAGTGTGCATACTTTAGAGCTAGTGTAACTGATTGTTATAAGAAGAGAAGGATATGCTGACACATTTACAAGAGAGCAGCTTTGTAATTATGGTTGTGAGTTATTATTTATACAGCCAGATGACTTCTTTTATATTCAGACTATATCCTACAATTTGGAAGGAATTTACAAGATGCAAGTGATTTTTGTATGTGAGGGTATGCATATAAAGGCAGTTTGGCACAACTGACATTAAACTCCCTGACCCCAGGATGCGAACTCAGCAGAAATATGCATACATTAAAGTATGGCAAAGCAAAATGTTCATTCTTCATTGTACATGATAACACTGAAAATTGATTTGGCTGTCTGTGATATAGAGCTGGTGCAGCTGACTATTCTTGCAGAGAGCCATGTTCATCTTCAGTAGTATGCACAGGCAGAAGGCAGGCTTTAGATTCTCAAGCACCTGCCCCTTTTCCCCTTGAATGACATTGGAGCCCATGTGGGCAAGGCCTTTATTGAGAATAATTTTCCAATTAATAGTGTTTAAACTTAAAAGTTAAAAATGTCTATCTGTCTGCCATATCTAAGCTTAAGGGTAAAGTTGCCAGTTACTAAGTGTTGTTACATTACCTATTTGCTCGTCTTCTATCTTCCATCTTTGAATGAAGGGGCATTAGCAAGTAGAAATATAACCACCTCACATTTACCCATGAATTTGAAGAAGCAGCAGGCACTGACCCCGGAAAACAGGAATGAAAGCAGTTTCTTGTTTTCCATCACTGCCAGTTTAAATAGCAGATTAAAATCTGAACCGTTATAATGTCTGATGTGACACAACAAGTGAGCTCTTCATGCACTTTATACAGACTGTTACTCTGCAATGTTAAGAGATTGTTTAGGTCAGGTTGTCTTTCACCTTTTTGCTTGTTGTGATGTTATATTTAGGCTTCTTGTATTATACTTTATTACGAGATCCTGCAGTAGCCACCCACATTCAGTCACATTTAGCCCCACATAGATCATATTTTATACTGGTTAGTTCTTTGATTGTTTTGCTAGTTTGGACCGCATGTGTTTAGCAGTGAAATTCCAAATGTCCCATGATGTTCTTGTTACAACCTGTCAGTAAGTCCATACAGTTGTACATACAAGTGTTCGCTTGTTAATGTAATAAAGCTAGTTTGTGTATTATTCCATAGTTCACAGTGTGCACTTATTGATTATTGGTTGCTCTAGTTTTGCAGGTTATGCTGTAGTTGCTGTTCTAATATCAAAATCTATGTGTCCCTTTTAAAATTTTACCACTTGTCCCTCTCTGCATGGCCCTGATCTCTTGAGTAGTCAGTCTTTTCCACACCGCATTGGAAATACGGGCCATTTGACCAGAGGTGATAGTGTGCAACCGCATTATATATCTCAAACTGACCATGTAGCAAGGCTCAAATTGAAAATCGATGCAGAGCTGTCTACGGATTAGGCAGGAAATATGATGTCTCAGGAGGACGGCACTAGATTGGATCGGAAATACATATCATACAAAATAAACAAAATGCTCTTGTTCAGCATGAAATGGAAATCAGCAAAGAAAACCAATGAATAATCAGATGACCTTTTATACAACAGCAGGCTGTATGTTGCAAAGTGAGCAAGCTGCTCAATCCTGAACCCGGATTGAGGCTGGTGGGCAAGTAAGTGGAAAACACAATCCCCCAAACATGTCTTTCTTGTAAATCCATGTTAGCAGTGATTTATCTTAGCTATAGCAGCAACACCCTCCTCCATCTAATCTCAAAACCTGCTCACTCCAAGATGCTGGATTGGCATTTTCTTCCATTTGACTTTGGGTTTGTCTGGCAAAAGAACATTCTCCTTCTCTTTGGAAATAATAATAATGAGACCATTTGTCTTTCGCCTTTTCGCTATCTGCTTCTTTTGTCTGGCGATCATGTGATGTTTAATTAAAAATGACGCATGGTGGCAATGTTGGAAGAAATAAAGATCATTTCTCTGTATCATTTGTATAAATTACACAAGAAGGTCACCTTGTGTTATGTCCTGCAGATATTTTGTTTCTGAATGTAAACCCAGTGGTCTGAGGACTAGTTTGTACCCTGCATCACATTGTGTAAAGGCCGTTGATGTAAAAAGATCGTTGTGCTGAAGATTAGCTCATAAAACCCCTTAGACCAGTGTGGATGAGTCCATTACTCTGGCTAAGGCATTGTGCTCCTGATGTGATCTCTCTTATAACGATCTTTAATGTTTCCCGTGACTCCATGGCCAGGAGTTTTGCTAATATCCTGTCTTTACAGCAGTATCACTAGAGTTGAGCTGGTCTGTGAAATGTCTTTTTTTTAATGCTCATTTTTCTTTGACACAATTGTTTATTGGTTTTTCTCTACCTCTCTTTTACTAATTTCTCTATATTATGGTGTATAATTCTGGCAAGGTTTAATGTACACTGTACCATTTTGTATGATCATAGTCTCATTGGCAGTCTATTTAGCTTTTATTTGTACAGGTATAACAGTGTCTCACAGAGGACCCCCTGGTGTCGCCAAAACAGCTCTAAGGTATGGACTCCACAAGATCTCTGAAGGTGTGCTCTGGCACCAAGATGATATTAGCAGAGCATGTCCTATAAGTTTTGAGGTAAGGCTACCATGGAATCTGGGTCAGCATGGCTTCTTTTTTTTCTCGACATGCAGCCACCCAGCTCTCCACATAATGTAAAAGAAACTGTCATCCACCAGACCAGCCCCCCTTGAGTATGAGTATGTATATCTTTGTACTTGCCGATATCAATATATACACCAAATTATCAACCTGATCCCAGGGGTTATCCTCCTCATCCTCTTCCTCCTCATATCGTTCTGGATCTACCTCTGCTTCAGGATTTGGGCCATCAGAGCCTACGAGAGGCATCATGTAGGCAGGAGGATCTCCCCTGAGATCCTTCTTTTCAATTGCAGTAGTTATCAATTTTTGAATCAGTGCCCTTATGCGGGGATGCAACAGCACCCACAAGTAACTAAAATGGCAGCAAATATGGCAAATGACGCGAACAGTGGCATAAAGAGGGCTTTCCACTTACCAAACATACTTACTGTCCAATCTTCGAAGGGATTGTTGATGCCCGAAGCGTCATGCATTTCTTTGGAGAGGGTTCTCAGTCCTTCCAGGGCTCTGGCCACTGAGCCATCGGGGGCTGTGTTATTGGGGATAAAGGTGCAACACGCTTCTCCAAACATATATATATATTGTATCCTTTGTAAAGTGTCCTTGAGTGCTAGAAAGGCGCTATCTGACACACATTGACCTGGTCCACCTGTTTCACCTGTTCTCCTCTCTAGTATCAGGCTTCCAGTGTGGAGACAGTACTTTACCCCCTTCCTCCCCCTCCCCTTCTCCTGCTTCTCAGTGTGTGTGAATAAAGAGGCAAGCGCTGGACTGCTGGACTTTTATTACAGTTAACTGAAGGTAAAGCAATCAAACACCAAGTTAGTGAAGAGATCTATACTAAAAATCAGACAGAGTGATCTGAGGTGTGATTATAATGTAAAGAGGAACACGTGGTGTACGTGACAGGAGAATAGACATGGGGGATCTGTATGACTGATGTGAAAATGATGACAAAGGGGTCTGCTCCAAAACACCTCATTCACATACATTCTTTAACTGTGTTCATTAGTCACATGATGCACAAATATCACTGTTCCTATTTTCTTAACGCCATGCACCGCCCTTCCAGACAATTTTGAGTTGTCTGTTAATTAGTGCTGCAATGTGTACTAGGCACAAGGTATCAGATCTCGGGATTGGAGCCTCATTTGCGAGTACGACTACAAGTACCTGAACATGGTATCAAGCCAAAACCTGATACCAGTATCGGTATTCATGCATCTCTAGTCAGAATGTACACTCTCCTACACACTTTTTTTAACCCTATTCCTGGTGTCTGGTAGAACACATGAATACATCATTATAAGTGTGTGTGTGTGTGTGTGTGTGTGTGTGTGTGTGTGGGTGGGTATGTTTTTCAAGAGGGAGAAAGGGCAAGGCCACAGAATAACACATGCCAAGCATAAACACCCCTGCCACTCAGAATGAGTGATTACCTCACCTCACCAGTGAGGAAAAGTCAATTTCACACTTTCACCCCACCCCCAACACACACATGTCAAATTTGTAATATATTTAAATATAGCCAAGTCAGTACTGTTTGTTCCAGATATACCTGTTGGAAATCATTGCACTTGTTCCTTGACTGACTGAGGTTGTTGAATCATGAACACAGCATGAAAGTAAAGCTATACAGGGGTTGCCTGCATTTGTTTTAACCATAACTGTAACGTTTCAGTAGTCATTCAACATATTCTGACATATTTTGTCATTCAGAGCATTCACTTCTTGGGTCATATTTGCTTTAGACTGTGAAAATTTGACCTGTTAGAAAAAGGGCAACACCTTTTCCACATAACATTAAAGGGCTAATAAGCGACAAGGTGTTACTGTAGTGTATGACAGGTCTATTTTAAATACTTTGGCAATGTGTGGCTTTATGTTGGCTATAAGAAGGTGAATTGGTTTACTGATGAACCTCGATCCTGGGTATGAATGTTTAATGCTAAAGATATAGCGCTGAAGCTGCAGTTTTCCTTTTCACAACCTCACTGTTGCTGTTCACAATTTAATTTCATACATTTTTAAAATCATTTCAGATTACTGCTTGGACCCATGGCTAAACTAAACCCTCCAGGGGGAAACCCGCTCATATTAGCTTTTCTCACCATGCAGCTTTCTCAGAGACAAAGCTGTGACCGGAGATGCACCTAATCAGCACTCTGTAAGCCATAATAGTTGCTATTTTACTGAGGATTGGTCCATACCTAAAACTCCCCTTTCTTCACATTACAGAGACCCCATTCCCTCCCTATTAAGGCAAATCTGCCCCCAGGCATGACTCTTGGCAGCCTTCTATAATGGCCACCCATGGTTCCCTTACACTCTGTGATTTATGCAGTTTTCCACAAATAACGGGCACCAAGGCTGCATGCACACAGATTTCCAACCACTTCAATCCTGCAGAGTCGCAGAACCTGCCTCACTAATGTCCTGTGGGGTCAAAGGCCATGCAGGAGATGTCAGTGAAGCATGACAAGAGTAACAGGGGTCCAGTGGGAATACTGCCCACTAGTACAACCCTGGTTGTGTGTGCAGGGGGATGGACATTAATGATAACTCTGGATAAAGTGAAAACGTGCGTGTACATATTGGTCCCACATGCTGGATTCTGTTTGAGTATGTGTGGCTTCCCACATCCTTCTGTTTTTATGTACACAGCAAACCCTCCCTCGGAACAACCCAGGGCTTTACAAGGCCATGAATTGTGCCGTGTTTAATTGGTCCGGTGTGAGGAGAGAGAAGCCTGAAGCTCCTATAAGCTTATCAGATCCTTGCCTCCATCAATAATGCATGTATAGAGTATTAATGTTCCCTGTTCTGCCTGTTAGCAAGAACAGCAGAGTTCTAGCAGGCTTTATCGCTCAGGAGAGAGATGGAGGGATCAGCTGCTGCTGCTCACATACAGAGGAGTTAGGGAATAGATGCCATCTCTCCTGAAGCCTTCCCAGAGGCACGCTGGATATGAACCCAGATCTACAGTGTTTCAAAGAGCTTGGTTTGAACGTGAATTAACAGGCAATTGGATCTTGTTTTATATGCAGCATAAATAACGTCTGGCACCATTTTAATCACTTTGTCACAATGTGACCGTTAACAGAGATCTTATACTACAGAGATATACCACTCTATGAAAAATGAATGGAGAAACCTGTAACGCCAAGATGGTGACTGCTTCACATTAGTCTCTCCTGCCAATAGAAAGAACCAATCAGCATATTAGTAAAGGTGTCAAATGGAGGAATATGGGCCTATCATAGTCTTTCATTAATACATTCACAGATTAGGGAAGCTTTGACAGCTTTAACTGGTTTCCGACGCATTTTGTTAGGATGGTATTGTACAAGAATGTTTTACATAATATGACATTTTATTGTTTTATTCCAAGATATATATATATATATATTGATATTGCATCAAGCATCTTATGTTGTCATGGAAACGTCCATGAACCGGAAAGGTGTTGTAATCTTGGCTCCTCTTATGCGCATACGTAGTAGCTGGACAAACATAAATAATCTTATTTTTCAGTGTTATATTAATCCAAGAGCAAAGGTAAAGCATACCATTTTCATCTGATTTTACCAGTGATTTTGAACATGTGTTTTTTCAGTAATTACTAGTTTAGTTTCAGAGAAATAAACATCTCCCAATTCAAAGAGATAGGAGTTTGGTCTTGTATGGCTAACCGGAGACATTACCAAAAATGGTGGCAAGTGAACAGACTTGTCTTATATTGACTTTGCTGTTAAGCAAACTAAAACTACAGTGACAAATTAACAACTGATTCAAACCATAGCTTTTGATCAATGTGATATTTTTCCAAACCCACACAAGTAACATTTAGCAAACATTTAGAAAGAAAAAAAAGTATAAAGGCAAATCCCTTTTTAGCTCATGCTTTAGACACACTGATACTGAGCGCAGATGCAACAGAATGTGGCACACACTTGTACATCAAAGGTATGGCAAGCACCCAGAAACCTGATGCATGGTGGGAAGAGAACCCCCCTTAAAATGGGAGGCCAATCAATTATGGTAATGCTTTTGTGCACAAGGAGAACTCAGCCTGAGGTTAGAAGGGGGATCAAAGCTTCGGGTTTTCTCTCTCTGGACCTTGTGTGGCTTGTCTGAACCCCCCTTCCTCTGCAGTAAAACCCTGTGGCTGCAGAGCATCTGCTTGAAAGGTAGCATTAGCTAACCTGCTGTACAGAATAGTAATAGTTTCTGCTGGAGAGGACATGTGTGGGAATAAATTCCTGTAAAAAAAAGCAGTGCAACATGGTAAGGTTATAAACCTGACAACAGCATTATTTGTACCATGTTTAGTAGTAAAAGAAAAGACAATGTGAGGATATTTTTTTTTTACATGAAAGCAAACACATACTAGTAGTTTCTTTTGCATAGATTTGTGATTTGTCTTATTCATAGGGCTACTGAAGACCAGTATATGACAAAACAAGTGTGTTACCCTGAAGCCAAATGTGGCAAAACTAATCAGTACAAATGTCATAGGCATATGCACAGAACATATGTGACATAAAAAAATGGTTTCATGAAATGTCTGTACAGTTTCTAAAGTTTCTCTATATCAGATTCATTACTATAAATAGCTGTAAATGAATAAAATCTATTTTTTATGCGACAAGCCTTTTCTCTTTAAAACTGCATTGCTCATATTACATATTTTGGCTCTTTCACTTCAGCATGTGGAGGTAATTATGGACATCCTCAATTTATCGGAAAGGTGGTCTTTTTACCTAAAGTTTCAGTGAAAAAATATTGTATAATATGATGGTTCTGAGATGTGAGTCACCCTGACAATCATGTAATTGTAATTGCAAATTATTTGTAATCAGTGGGAAGCTAGTGAATAAATAATGGCTGATTTATCTTTGTTGTGAAGGTTGTACTGTTATCAATGGTACCCATTACTGTTATTGCTTAATTAGATAGGTAAAGATTCAGAGACTACCACACTGTACACTGTTATATTTAGGTCTAGAATGAGTAATTTAAAGTATCTGCTTATCTTGGTGTGCATATTTATTTAGGAAAATAAAATACACAGATAAGATAACAATATATACAGAGATCACAAATCAGATAAAAAAAATACAGTGTGAAGCACCTACATTTGGATCCACATACCAAATATGTCAGTACACCATGTCATTACTTATTAGGCATACCAGTAAGTACTTTGGGACACAGTCCTGAGTTCTCTCAAAGGGTGTGTTGGTTTGGCAATCACTGTCATATAATTAATATGCACAGTGTGAAACTATTCAGCACAACCCATGCTCCAAAATATTCTTATGGGAGTAGCTGAAATCTTGCATCTTGTATTTAACAGCTCTGCATAATCCCTTATTTAAAATTGTATGTTTTGTTTTACTTTTTGTTTCCAAAATGAATGTTTGGAAATTTATCATTATTTCAATAATGATATCATTATTTATTTTAAAATAATATCTAAAAATAATATCATTATTTTATATTCTTTACAGCAAGCAAATTGTCATACAAGCGGAGAACAGAAGTACACTTCCCAGAAAATACTGTTGCCTACAAACAAGGTTGCCATTGACTACAGTCATCAGTACAACACTCCACTGACACATTTATGGGCCACGTTTAAGAGAACATATTTAAACAGTACGCACTAGGCTGGATCCATTGGATGTGCACTGCTCAAACCCAATAAAGTAGTAGGCTCTTTCAGTGCATATGCAGCAAAATCCTCAGGGTTGACTGGAACCGGACCCATATAAACACTGTAAGGTGTTAATTTAATTAAATTTCTAAAGTATGTTAATGTTACGTTAGGTTGTACATAATCATGATTTTAATTTGAATTTTAATTATTATTTTAGCCGACTCACTGCTTTCCACCATTATTGTTATTCAGCATTAAACGCCTTCGTAGCTTAGGTTGAATTAAGGGATAGATTATCAGACCACAGTGTGCTGTGTTTGGATACTTTGAAATATATCCGTATGCAGTATGTCATCGGCGGACTTAAAAGAATAAATGCTTTTGAACACGTTACTAGTTCTCACCTACTGTTGATTGGATACAGCATAGTCTCATTATCATGCACACCCAGTTACACTTACACCCTATATAAACAGAATTTGGCCACCATTTGCTAACACTCAGTGTGCTTATGCTTTTCCTAACTTAACTTACCAACTCTTCCAATTTGCAATTTCTATTGTGGTTTTAATGAGTTTTGAATTTGACATGCAGTGTTTTTTACAGATTGTTTGATTTCTAGCCTATCTCAGTTTATGATTATTGATTTTTTGGTTTCAACTCCACTGCATGACCATTTCATGTAAGAAACTAAAATGTATTTATTTACAGTAAATGTATAATTTATTTTTAAATGTATAATTTAACATTAAAAACTGCCCTCTGAAGCTTCCAGAAGGAAAAAAAAAACAAATAAAGATTTTCCCATTAAAACAAAAACAAAGAAAACAAGGATCAGCACTACACCATTAATGAGGATTGCTGTGCTGTACTGTCTAGTCGAAAATTAATTATAGCAAGATCCATTATCAGGACAATTCTGTGCTGATTGACCCACTGACCAATCAGTAATCTGACTTGCTCTTACAGTCTTGCATCAGTTACTTATCCTCTAAATTAATTTCTAATTCAAACCCCCTAATTATCTTTTTAAGTTAATCAGATCTGTTCAGAGAAAAAAAAAACAGTGAAGAACTGCATTTACAATAGTTTTTTAAGCCAAAGCCATGATCATGAATACAAGTTTGTCTTTCCAGACTGAAAAACATGAAAGAAGAAAAATGTCTTCTCTTTGGAGCAGGATATGAGTGGGTTTTACTCTATTACTCATCCATGACATGAATAAGCCTCTCATGGTACCACAGGCTCCTAAAGAACTGGTCTGCTACAAAAGGCTGGAGTGTACAAGACCCCAGTGCACACACAGACCTTTTCACTATGTGAGGGCCTTAGAGAAAGGATCAACTATTGCTGCCTTGACTGTTAACTGCATGCTGGTGTATAAAAGAAAGAGAGAAAAATGTGGGGAAATGAGAACTCTGGTGAGTGAGTAATGCTCATATGGCATTGTTAAGCAGCGCTAAACAATTGGTGATGCACATGCTGCCATCATTCTTATTTAATCAAAGAAATACCAGGTACAGTGATGAGGACCTGTGCTACTGATTGAACATAGTGCAACTGAGAATAAAACTCACCTCTGCATTCTAAAAGGAAAGCTGCATGAGCCGTGGGGCCTTACTATAATTGCAACATGTTTAGTCTGGTCTTCACATACCTTTGCATAAACACACACACACACACAAAAAACCAGCCAGCTCTGGCAGGAGAAAACTCCCTGCTCTCCAACTCTCCCTGATGATTTATCTAGTGCAGCTGGGGAGGAACAGGAGTTAGAAAAAGAACGTACTTTCTTTCAGTGCAACTTGTTCTCCTTGTTTGTGTTCTTGTGTGTGAAAGAGCATGGCTGATAATTCATTGCACTTGCTGATTGAAAGGATTAACTGTTGCCATTATATAATGTTTTAGAATAGATAGTCTGTTCTGGGTAAATAAAGGTAATGGCACAAGGCCCATTTTTGTTTCTCACCTCAGCTGTCACTCGACCATTGACGCCATCACTAAAGAGCCCACAATACTTGACAGGTATTCATACATCTTGTTTTTTAAAAACATTAATCTGTCCTATTTTGTCCGTATTTCATCCTGACTTTGCTTTGCACCAGGAGCTTTGGCATGCCCTGTTAAAAGGTGATACATTACGGTTTCACATGCTATAAGACAACCGCCTCTTGATATGAGCAGGCAGCATATATTTCTCTGAAACAAAGCCACACAAGGGTGAAGGGATTAGCAAGCTAATTAGTTGGCCTTCTGGTTTAGTCAGAGCAAATCCATCATGTTGTTCACACTAGGCAGTGAACCCTCACACATTTCTCTTATTGTGCAACACTGGCATGTAAATCATTTTTCATAATCATATTTAATGGACGTGAGAGCAGGTTTGATGTAGGAGTAGACATAATGAAGCCAGTGGTTTTGCTTTAGAGCTCCTCAGAGGAGAATCACAAACTGACGATTCCTGCCTTATGAATTTGAAATGTGCTGCAGTAAATTTTGCTACGCTCCGAACAAGGCCTACTACTTTCACAGTTGAGATGTGCCTGAAGGTGAACAAGAGCTTCTGATGAAAAACAACTACTTACTTTATTCTTTTACTGTAGTTTGTTTAAAGTACTGTAGGATCTTATTTTAGAGGATTTTTGTGGATAAGAAGACCAGGTCTACATATGTAGGATCAGAATTTACTATTATTATTATTTATTATACTATTTACTATTTCAAAAATACAACTAAACAATCATTAGCTTAGTTTAAGTATGTTTCCTTATTGACCAGAGTGAACTAAAGTGTGTAATTTTAATTGCTCAGAAACTGAAACTGTGCAGACATTTGCAGTCTCCAGATTCTTATGCACAGTAGTATGATTACACAAAGCACCTGAAATCCCTCTTATCCCTCTTTTATGTCTCCTTCATCCCTCTCACACAGAAGGTCACCTACAGAATCTTATCCTCCTCTTTTTCAATCCCCCCCCCCTCCTTCTCCAAAGGCTTGGAACCCCACTTTTATTCAAAGGTATTGATGAGATCTGTAAAATACATAACGTATGCATGAGGCTCATCCAGTTTGTTTGTTTGTTTGTTTATAATGCCATTATTCTTAGGATTTACACAGACTCAGTAGATTTTTACAGCTTCTAACATTTGTCCCTCAACAGAGAGGATAAAAAATAGTATAATATTATGTATAGTAGTATTTATTAAGGTTTAAAAGTATAAGGTTTATTTAGTATGTTGAGTATAAGCTGTATTTACACACATTGTTCTTAATTTTTATGCAAAACATGGTACTATTAATGCATGGATGTGGAAAACCACATTGAACACATTCAGGAACCATCGTTTATGCATTCAAACAAACAAGAATCATTCAATGTTATAGCCTTCACATTTAAAAATATATATTATGGATACTGAAATCGAATAATAATTTACGCTACAGCAGTTCTGTAATCCAAATTTTGGAAATCGGATTCAAATAGTAAAAGTACTTTGATACAGAGCACTCAGGGTTTAGTTCATGCATATAAAAGTCACATGTAATTGAAAGTGAAATAAAGCTGTTTTATTTGTTATTGACAGGCAGTAACACTAATCCTTGCCCCAGAGTATGTAATTAAACCTTAGTGACTCTATTGTTCTTCACAGGGAATAGTATAAATGTGTTGCACAATGAATCATATTTTAATCAGAATAAATTAAACGTTATAGACTGTCATGTGGCACGGTGGCACAGTGGGTAGCCTTGCTGCCTCACTCTCTGACAGCTCTTCTGATTGTAAGCTGGGGCTGCTTTTTCTGGGGAGTTTTGTCTCATGTTCAGTTCAGGGTTCTTCAGTTTACTCACACCACCCTGGGGATGAACTGGCTACTGTAAATTGCCTCTAGGTGTGAGTGCATGTGTGAATATATGTGTGCACGGTGCCCATATGTCTCATCCAGGGCATATTTCCACAGAGGATCCAGAATGGCTCTGTGACCCTGAGCAGGATAAACATGCTACTGGAGATGACTGAATAAATAGATTGTGATAACGGTGAGCTTATCTGAAATTAGAAAATAAACTCTATAATGTTAAGTTATATTATTTATGCTGAGGTGGGATGTTTATTTATTTATTTTTATTTTATTCATACCGTTATAAAGATTATGATTTAATATATTTGAACAGTCTGTGTGTCATGGTGGACCAGTGAATAGTGCTTCCACCTCACTGCAACAAGGACCTGGGTTTCCTTTCCGGGTGGAGTTTGCATACTCTCCTCATGTCAGTGTGGATTTTCCTTTGGGTTCTCCCTTTTTCCCATCCATAGATATGTAGTCAGGTGTACTGGAGAGATTAAGTTGCCCCTAGGTGTGACTGTGTCTGTCTGTGCATGTGCCCTGCAATAGCAACCTATCCAGGGTGTTTCTCTGCCTACCTCCTAGTGAGTGCTGGGACAGACTCCAGCACTGTTTTCTAGATGTTTTCTGTTGATTTAAAATACCAGAATGATAAAGAAAATTTAAATGATATCCTGTGTTCATTGGCTGAATGATTTTGACAATTATTCATAGTTGAAATAATAATTTTAGTAGTCAATGTTACTTTAGCAAATACACCATTACACATAAACACTTGGTTTTGACAGAGGCTCAGAATCTCTTGTAGATTCTGGATGCCCACTTAGCTCCTCAACCTTGACTTAATACTATTGATTTAGACCTGCCAGACATATGTCTCAGGAGAACATGGAGTAAACATTTGATTTTTATCTTTTTCAGCATGTGTGGGGAATTTAATCAAGCTCTGATGATGGCTGAGTAAAGTGTGGAAGAGTCATCTCCAGAGATTTCAGGGAGTAGGTGTTTTCAATCAGCTAAATCTGAAGCATGCTTTCAGTTTGAATACCAGGGTTGTGTATCTCCCCTCAATAAGGAGTTGTCATGATGTGTGAAGATAAAATAGCTGCCTAGAATAAGAGCTGAAAGAGGGTGCTTTGGGAGGTACACCTCACAACATGTTACAAACAGCATGAAGTGGAGTTGTTCTGATCAAACCTCAGGGCTGTCACTGTAATAGCAGTAATCTGCACAAGACGTGTCTCTATTGGGAAAACACCAGCGTTTCAGGGGAAACTTCTATTACTGGGAGACTGTGATCTAAGTCTTTCAGTTTATTGTGGAGTTTCATGTGCTAAATCGTTCAATAACAATTATTTATTAATAATAAACAATTATTATATTTGTGTGTGGAAATTTTATGCATTCAATATCTCTGTAGTTTAGCCCACTTCAAAATTATTTGAAGTAAGTAACACATAGCAAAATGACAATTTAAGAAGCATCTATTCAATTTCAGTTTCACTGAAGGTTCCTTTATCTGGATTTGAGTTATTTCTTTGTTCATCCATTATGAGCCCACCAAGGGTGTGCAAAGGTTGCTTGGCCAGGAAATGATGCTGCACATTGACTTCAGAATAGATCTTCGCTCATGTGGTCTAGTGTGTCCCAGCCAATTCCAGTCTTGACCAGCCATCAGACAGGTAGTCGGGACCTGCATGCCAATGACCTTTATTCCAATTCAGTCCCAGCTCTGAATATAGGTGATGTTGCTGCAATGACTTTTACTAAGCACACAATGACCTGAATTGTGCTTTCTTACTGAGATATGGAACATCTCATATTGCATCAGGGTATCTTGGTGTTGAATTGTGCAGGTGATAAAATCAGTGTTATATGAAGCTTATGTCTGGTGACTCCCTGTCTTGCTTCTGTGCCCCTTTATCAGCTTTGCAGTGTATTAGAGGTAAAATACTGGTCCTCAGAAAGCCATTTGGCACCTAATTGAGCAATCATATTACTTACTACTCCCACTAGGCAGTGGTGGTGGTGTGTGTGTGTGTGTGTGTGTGTGTGTGTGTGTGTGTGTGTGTGTGTCTGTCTGTCCGTGTAGGCATGTTTTTATATCTTGGTGGGGACCAAAAATCCCCACAAAAATAGGAATATCTGATAATTTTGACCTTGTGGCAAAATTTGGCTGGTCCTATGAGGGGTAGTCGTGGCCTTGTGGTTAGGGAACCAGTCTTGTGATCAGAAGGTCCTAGGTTTAATCGCCGCAATGGGCAAGACATGAGTGAAGTGCCCTTAAGCAAGACATCTAACCCCCAACTCCTCCCTAGGCACTGTTGTTTGGAGCTGCCACAAAACCTACACCCCCTCCCCCCAATTCAAGTTCGAGTTATTTTATTTCTTTGTTTATTTATTTTAAGCCAAAAGTAATTAGCCAAAAATTTGACTTTTTATAAATAAGGTTAAGTTAGAATATAGATTTAACAATCATCATGTCAGTGTATAACTAGAGAAAAACTTGTAAATGTGTGGAAGAGAGTGACAGCGAAAATGATTTTGATCTTTTTGTCCGTATGCCACTTCTGCTGAAAGGAAATCACAAATGCCAGACTGGGTAAAGATTGCAATGACGTATAGCTGCAGACAAATCATTCCATGAATATATTTTCCAAATTTGTAATAACAGCTAAGAAAGTGCCAATGCTGCTTCACTGTTGCAGACCAGCAGCCTAATTTGCCGTGATTAGTGTTAAATCACTGTATAGTATCCCAAGACATGATCTCTTCATTTTGTGCTCAGAATGTTCCTGTCTTTATTACATGCCCATTTATATCCCCAGCTGTATCTGAAGTAATTGTTTCTATGATTATAGATAACTTTTTTTAACTCCTTTTCTTTTTTTGTATCAACCATGCATTTACTATATACATGAATATTCTGCTTAGAGTTTTACAAGAGTCATTGACATTGTCAGAATCCATCATGTGATTTTCCATAGTAGTTTGTAAATTAAACTGAAACAGGTCCATTTCTCAATAATGATAAATCTTCATTTCTCAATAATAAACGATATATTCCACATGTAGGTTATGCAATCTGTATGCTACATAGCCTGTTTTGCAAGTGTTTTCCAACACCAAGTCCTTCTTTGTTGACTCAGCCCTAGTCAAGTCATGTGGAAAGCAGACAAAGTCAATAGTCAATCGATCAACAGTATGCAGGCAAATTCTGTGCATGGATCAGCATCTAAAACAGTTATAAATACATGCTGATAGACAGTCTTTTTAAATGAATGTTAGCATGAGTACTATCAACAATTCACACCAGCACTTATGTTTACAGGACAAGAAAGAACATGTTTTCTATTTTTTTTAATCCTGTGGCAGGTTGGCAGTCAGTGAATAAAAGGAAAAGGGGAAACAGATGATTTCGACAATATAATACCAAGTAGGTGGTAATAGAAAAAGAGACATATCTACAGGGAGAGGAAAGCTATGAGTAAAATGAAAGAAGGTTTTAGTAAAGACCTAATGGATCTGGTTATGTAATAAAACTTATTCTTGTTAAAATGTATCTTATTCATGCTGTAGTTTATTATAGTATTGTGTTGAATAAGAGTCTTTGTTGGTCCTGGTTTAGTTTGTTAGATAAATATGATAGCAACTAGCTGACATTAAAGTTAGGTAGCATGCACACTAGAACACTATATAATATTTGACACTTCTATAGACAATGTTAGACCTCTTTTACTGGGTACCCATATTGATCTGCTGTGCCCCTGTAAAAATCTCCTGTTCAAACTCCTATACAGTATTAGGCAGTATTCATTTGGATTGAAAGTAATGGATTTTTCTTTATACCCACAAAGCAAAGCACCACAGTTTAACCCAAAATACAAGCTGAGGCAAGAACTCCAAACACTATGGTGTGCACATTACTGTACAGACATAGCAGTGTGCATGTTGTAGCCAGTGCATCAGTTTGATTTCTGAAGGTGAACATCAGAAAATGTTTGGATGTAGCGGAGACAGGGAAGCAGTAAGGAGAGATGAGACAGAGAGGTAAGAAGCGGTTATAGTTGGTGATAAAAAAAGGAGGGTGATTACCTAGTTGTAGGTCTAGTTGTAATATATAAGCCTGAATGATGATATAAATTTGGGATGTCTTTAAGTTGATTGGTTTTTACAAAAAACAGAATCTGATCAAGGAAACCAGGCTTACCGGTACTTGTATTCGGTTCCGTAGCATGGCAGAGGCAGTAATCATGGGCTTAGTAAAGGACGTTTATATAGCACACTGTATAGCAGTTATTCAAGACAAAATTGTGTAGTCTAGTAATCAGATTCGAGTAAATGGGGAGCCTGTGCCCTTGAAGAGCTTTATCACACTCCTCCTGCCTACTTTGCACCAACATAGTGCAATCAGAGGTGTAGTTACTGCTTCTAAAATCATCTATGGGATCTGAATAATAGTGCACCATCCCGACCAATACTAAAACTATTTCCTAAAATAATGGTTGGAAATGGTTGGAATACTCTGTTGAACTAGATGTCTGCTATGTTCCTGGTTACTACAGAGCTAATTAACCAGTAGAAGCAAAATCCTAGGGCATGCCCCACTTCTAAATTAGCGTAATCACTGAAATATAACATAATAGGTAACCCACAGTGATTTGATCCAAAAAAGCTGGTGC
Organism: Duopalatinus emarginatus; assembly: GCA_028565595.1. Taxonomy (NCBI): domain Eukaryota; kingdom Metazoa; phylum Chordata; class Actinopteri; order Siluriformes; family Pimelodidae; genus Duopalatinus; species Duopalatinus emarginatus. The sequence goes on along the minus strand of JAOVVF010000002.1, from coordinate 13,388,905 downwards.
TTTTCCACTCCGCTGTGCCACCATGATAGTTTTGACCAAGTGGAAAACCCAATTTCCCTCTCGCTTCAGTGGCTCAGCGTGCACTGGGGACCGCATCACTCACACCATTTGCTTGCTGGGAATAATTGTGCCAGGACAAGATACAATGTTTATTCATGCAGTCATGCGTTTATGGCCTTTCACCTGCCTGAATCTGTTGAATATGAAAATGTGCTCACCCTCTGTGACTCCTTGCTGCCACACACACACACACACACACACACACACACACACACACACACACACACACATACATAAATATAAATATATATAAAAACATATATAATTGCACTTTTCTGTGGCTTTGGGTCTGCATTAGTGACATTATTCTTATTCAGGTCAGTATGTTTTTTGTGGGACAAACCTTTGTATGACAAGAGTAGAATGATTGCATCTGATAAATAGGTTTTCACTTCAGACAGTACCATATGCTCTTGTTTTTGCTTCTCTCCTTCGATAAGAAAGAGATAAATAAGTAATAGGCAAATAAAATGTAATGTAGTAACAATAATCTGTAAATTAGCAGGGAAATGCTAATTCCCTTCATTGGCCTGGATCCCAGTGGCTTCAGCACTAAACACAGGATGCAATCTTCCGAAAGCAGCTGCTGTTACAGGGGTCAGGCTGAGCAGCTGGCAGCATGGATGAAGAGCAGAGGCTGCAGGTGGCACAGGGCAACAGGAGGGACAGACTGTGTCTCCAGGTGGCACTTGGTGCCATTTTCTGGTTTGAGGTCAATGGCCTTGTGTCAAAGTAAAAGCTGATTGCTGCCCAACAACACAGTCAAACCTTAGAAAAGACCAGACGGTCAACTTTACGTGACCTAAAGCACTTAACACTGCTTCTCATTAGATGTTTCTTGAGGCATGACGTTTTCTCTGGGATTTGCTGCTGGAAAAATTCTAATCTGTATAGGCGTGTTCAACTTATTCGTCAATTAATTATACCGTAAAGCAGCAGAAAACAATACATTAATACATTTAGTATTGTATGCTTTTACCCTAGTGGGATTTTTGAGTCAGGTATGACTATAATGAGAATAAAGAAAAAGCCAAAATAGAGGGTTTGGACCACAGTTTTGCCCGACCAGATAAGCTATGTTGAGTCATTTTCCCTGCTTGTAAGTAGTTACACTGAACAACTGTTCAGCTCAAGAAAGAAAATTTTAATCAAATCTGTAGTATCACTGCAATATTTAAGATCTGGAGTACAAGCTCAATCCTCTCAGGCTTCATCAACCCACTTAAGGGAGAAATAAAAGTAATGTAGATCAAATTTTCCTTTATTGTTTAAGAGGTAGATTGTGCTTGTGATAAAAAGGAAAGAAAAGGCTGACACAGAAAAAAAAGGGAGTAGGATGGAGAAGCAAGAGCAAGCAGAATACCAAATAGATAAATTCGTATAGTAGAGGGAAAACTATGGGAGAAGGGCTAGACATGAGGTGGAATCTGATTGGATTATGAGAGAGTGCAAAAGTTCAAGAGTGAGAGAGAGCTTGACTGAGAGAAAGAAAAAGCAGAATAAGGAAACAGCAGAACGGGGTGGGATCTAGCAGCAGACGAGAGAACATTAATTACTCATGATAAACCACAGTGCTGGAGCTGTCAGTGCCACCACCGCTCAGGACTCTCAAGGTCAGACTGACACCCCTGTATAAATCGGATTGGTTATATTTCATGCCTTAACTCATTGGTGTCCTACCTTGACAGAACATAAGTAAGCTTAAAATTAAAATGATTCATGAGTGAAGTCTATAATGAGTCACCCGTGAGTGATTTCTCAGTCATAAGCCGAAGCTTCCTGGTGTCAGAGACCAGATGAATAGATGAACTAGCACATTCTAGTAAGGAAATAAATGAATAACTGACACTGGTTCAATAATACTGCAATTCCAGACGGCCTGTTTTTCTAAATGAAAGGCTAAGAGGATTAGAGGTTGTTTGTTGATATTTGAGACTGGCAGAGGATGATAAAGTTGGAAATCAGTGTTCAGGTACAGCAGCTCAAGCCTGGCTTACTACACTGGCATCTATGCAAATATGGACCAAATGCCACATTGGGCCTTGTTTTCGGAAGTGGATTTTATTTATAGGGGTCACAAATAGTTTCCAGAGAATTCCTAGTGGTACAGACTTTCCAGTGATGGAAGATGCAGTATGTTATTACTGGGGTATTTCAGTTTGACATATTTAACCTCTAATCCCCCTGTTTATCAGCCATAGGCTAGTGGTTAAGGAAACATCCTTGTGACTAGAAGGTTGCAGGTTTGATCCCCCATATTAACAAGACATGACTGAAGTGCCCTTGAGCAAGGCACCTAACCCCCAACTGCTTCCTTGCACCATGGATAGTGTTGCCCACTGCTCAGGGAAAGTGTGTTCACTGACCCCTAAGTGTATGCATTCACTAGTGTGTTTCACTGCACAGATGGGTTAAATGCAGAGGTCAAATTCCTCAGTGTGTACAGGCACAATGGTCAATGAGTGATTCACAGTTTCCATGAATATGTCAGCCACGCCTTCGAATTATGAGGTTTTTTTTGTATTATTAACTGTCAGATAATGCTTTATCTTTTCTACTAGACGTTATTTTCCATGTCAAAAACAATTTCCTGAACCTCATCAATAATATCTTTAGGTTCAATCAGCTTGCCTGTGTGTCATTTCTAGGCAGTCTTTTGCCACATTCCAGGGCTAACAGCCATGTGGTACAAGCACATCCTTTGAACTAGAGCTGCCTGACTGACTGCAGTGATGGAAGCTGAGACTGGCTCCTGGTGTGTCCTTAGCAAGGAGACAAATTACCCATAATCAGGGATAGGGGAATTCCCCTTAGCACAGAACAACCTCCTTTTCCCCTCCAGCAGAAAGAAAGACTGATGCATACCCCGACCTGTCATATGGTCCACCACATGTTGTGTTAGAGTGTATTTAAATATCCAGAGTTTTTTATGTTTGTTTATCTGAGTGCATGAACTGATAAAGTGCATTTCATTCTGATGTTTGTGTGTTTGAGGCTGTGTGCACTTTCATGTCTAAAATTTATGGGTTTTGCCAATTGCAATCCATCCTACAGACTGTCACAAAAGCCTTCAGACACAGTCTAATCTCCTCACCCTTCTCTGTCCATATAATACTTCAGACACTTAAAGTACTCCAGATCGACTTTGGTAAGAAATGGAGGAGCCTTACAGTGCTCGGATTACTGGCCCATTCTTTGTTGTAGGATTGCTGCGCAGTGAATGAAGCCTGCTATTTAACAAAGCGCTCAGAAAGCTGTAAAGCTGTGCCTTAGACACAATAGCTGTCTCCTTGAACGGAATTACAGGGTCATGCTAAATGCAGTGAATCCCCATTGCTTTGCTGCAGTAGCTTGGAAATAAATCAATTTATATCAATCATGCTCCTGAATGCAAACATGTTATTCTATCAAGATTGATAGGTGTGGTTTTGGATTTTATCGATTAATTAAGCAATTGATCACTGCCTACCATCCAATCCATCCTTCACTAGCAGGTGATGTAGCTGTCTGAACTATTCACATATTCATCCGTCATCCACCTAATGAATCGATCAATGGAATGTATGAACACATTCACATACACATGGATCAATTTAACCCTGGCTCACCATAAACATTACACACATCTGAGTGTCAGGTCAGGGCCTCTTGATGTTGGTTCCTGTAGATTTTGCAAGAAATCAGAAGCAACCATCAGACATCATCTGTTCAATCAGGCTTCTTATTTTCCATGATACTTCTGTCCAAATTGTTCTCATAATTAAAATGGCACTGGAAGGTGGTCTTTTCAGGATCAGTATAACAGAATCCATGAGGGTGTACAGCAACAGTTTCAGTGGCCAGCTGTGTCCAACTGGAGGAAACTAGAACTGGGATATTTGCTTTTAAAGCCACGATGGCATGACAGTCCAAACTGGTATAAGTCAGACATAACAACATATTTCACTTGATCTCTAATCACAAATAACAAAGCACACACTTTTTAAAACATCTTTGTCACAAAATGCTGAATTTGAACAATGCAATCGGTCAAAGGATAAAATTATTCTCAGTGTTTTATATATGTAATAAAAATTATTTGAACATTCAACAGATACTATGAGCAGTCGTCATCAATTCCTGAGCACTCTTGCTGTACTCAGGAAATAAACAGACACCATACTCCCACACTGCATGCATCCTGTTTGAAGTCATTTGTTTTTGTATTCCAGTGTCTGTGTTTCTTTTCTTTTTCTTGGTCTGGATAATAGCAACAACCTTGAATAAAGGTGTATTCTGTTTTTATGGCTGATTTATCCATTCCATCCACCTTTATTTTTTTAAAGCCAGGTACCACATGTTTCTTTCAGACTGTAATATTTAAATAAAGTATGTTTTACTTTTTACCCAGAACTGTCAGTTATATATGATCCATAGTCCAGATTTTTCATTTCTTTAATAACCCGATTCACTGAAATTGTTTTGATATCTAAAATTGTATCTCAGGCTGCTTTTTATAGAGGGGTTGTGTCACCTGTTTTCCTCTCTATATACATTATTCTTTTCATACTGCATACATGGCCAGCATACTAAGTCAATTCCCACCCTGTAACCACCAATCTCACTTGAGATTTCCACTGTCATACTTTCATTGGCTCATTCAATAAATTGCTTTAGGGTTGTGTCGTCACTGACCCTTTCCATTCCTTACTGTCCCTTATATTGATCGAATCAACATATCCTATATAGACACTGCTAGAGAAAATCAGTGGAATGAAGTCCATGTCACAATCCTGGAAAAGCCAAGGTTTTTTATATTTAAAATTATTTGCATTTAGATCTTTCAGTCTCTCTGGGCATAAGGAATCTTACAGAATCTGCTGCTTGAATGAATGATTTCTTTCTAAAGCTAGGTGGTATAGTCTGCACGTAATTGACCAATCTTAACAAATTGTTCATGTATTAAATGAAGAGAACATAACCTTTCTGCTCTGACAGTCTGACATCTATAATCAGTCATCAATACAAGACATACCCTGTCATATAGTGACAACGGTGTCATATACAATGTAGATAGGCTTAAATGTCAAGCAAATCCATCTAAGATGACTGTCTCCCCCTTGTGGTCATCTATCCTTAAAGTTTGCTTTTCCTACCAATTTCCTTAAAGTGTGAAAATAACAGGTTTGGATTTTTTCCCTGCAAGCTATTATAAACAAGTATATGCTGAAATGCTATTTTGGACATATTATAGTACACAAATGTTTTATCATACTAGGAAATATGTCTCGTAATTTTCTTTATTCATCTCTTTCCTTTGCCTCGCCTCTTCTGTCTCCCTCTAACCTAGTCCACAACCAATGCTCTGTGCCTAATGAATGACATTTATCAAAGTCATAACTGCTTTGATAACAGATAAGACACACTGCCATGCATGCATTTCTTCTCTTTCTCACAGACTGAGATTAACAGTCAGGCAAACTCCACAAATATCACCATTTAATAGCCCTTGTCTGGGTTTTGGTTTACTGTGTTGTATGAGTAATTGCAAACTGAGTGATTGTATGTCCTTAAGAAAACATATCCATCACAGGTCCTGCATGAACTTCCACACACCACATAATGTGCCACACTGTCATGCTAGTCATGTACAGAGAGCTGTCTTTTTTCCCCAAGGCTCCTTATTCCCTGTTGCTCTAATGAGTCGTGTACTATAGCAGCTAATGTGGCATTGATGAGTCTGACTTAGGGAGTAGAAAATAACTCATCCACAGAGAGACAGGGAAGGAAAAAAATGAGCGATAGGAGAAAATGTGCATAGATTACTCTGGGGTCTAATTGATCTGACCTGCACAATTATGAATGGGCACTTAAGTAACTACTGAGCCATCCATTTGAATCTTTATAGTTATTTCCCAAGACATACTTAGAGGGAGAAATGCTTCAAGAGTGCTTTAGGACTGTCCTCTTTGCCTTAAAACTTAGAATGATGCTTATTAGTGCTACTGATACTGCTTAATGTATGGATATAAAGAGTGGAAATAAATGTGTGAAAACCTTGTAGATCATTTCCACAGGTTTTGCTGTATCTGGGTATCTGCTTACACATTTTCAAAGAGAAGGATATTGTAAATAAGAAGGATAAAATATATAATGCAGTACTGCAAATATTTAATGATTTGGTAAGGGAAGCTTCCTGCCAGCATTCTGTGTTTTATCGAACCAGTGCAGAAATACAGTTATGACCATTTCGACTGGGTTAGCATAACCTTAACAGCACAACAAGTTAAAAGACTTCCTTATCACAGTGTACCAGTACACCGTCACACCTGAATGTTCATGACATTCATGTTCATATCAGTTTTCTTTCCTAGGGTTAAAAGAAGACCAGTTAATGTTTTTTTTTCCACCTGTCACTCTGCTTGCCAGTGCATTGTGAAAAGTGTGCATTAGCAGAAAGTAGCTCATGCCCATTTTGATTTTGCTTGTTTTCCAGAGCCGTCTCATATGTCTTTTGTGAAGAGTTCGTTTGCCATCTCTGGAGCAGTGTGGGATCGATACAAACATATCTCGCCCATTCAGCACACAGCATGGAGAAGACAATTCAGCAAACATACATTTTTAATAAAGTGGAATTTCATCTCCAATCTCTGACCTTCAGCCCCGAAAACTCTTCTTAATAATTCATTATTTTTTGCTTTCCATCCCATATTGCAGGGGAGTCAGGCCCCAGGTCCTAGAACCCACAAGCCTACACAGATCTGCTTTACCCATTTCTAACACTCCAAATTCAGCCTATGATGGGTTTGATGATAAGTTGAATCAGGTATGTTAAATATGATGGTGTATCCTTGCCCAGTCAGTAGTATACACCATACAGACACACACACACACACATTTGTCTTATTATCATTGTGAGGACCTTGATGAAGAGAATTAATGCTATGCCTACACCTGAACCTGAACATTTAATGTATTTTAAAGCTACAGTTTTTAGGTGTTATAAAGCATCCCACACTAGATTAAATGGTGTGTGATATGTCTACTGTATTTCAGTACTCTGTTCGAGAGATTCAGATTCAGGGCATATATGTTCAACTGTTGTTTATTTTATCAATCTGCCAGGATTTAATAAATGTTGCAGTTGTTTCCATCAATAAAGAAACACACTTCTGCTGAATGGAAAAGCGCGGTTTAAGTGACTCGTCTCCATTTTTCCATTGACATCGCGTGGCATTTCTTTTAAACAAACACGACTCGTGTGGCAGTGACTAGTCCAAATGCCAGGCTGTATACAGCGGTTGTATCTGAATGTTGGCCTCATATTGAATTTCACAGCTGAATGAGTTCTAACCCAAAGGCACAAAAAAGAGATTTCTTTTTCACCATGCTTTCATGTGTGTGTGTGGGGGTGTGGGTGTGTGTATGTGTGGGGGTGGGGGTGTGTATGTGTGTGTGGGTCTGTGTTTGTGTGTATGAGTGTTGAACTTTACCTGCATATTCTAGTAGTCTTTATGAGACACAAATCCACAGCTGCATCTACCTGAAGCAAAGAAACCAAAATAATTCCCATAATCATTCATGCATAACTGTGAAGTCTTTAACATGCAGTATGCATTGAGATACTAAACATCATACAGCCCTCCAACTGATGAAATGTAGTAATGCATTAAATGCACACAACAGTGGTATACAAGTAACTGATTCTTTGTATGTGTGTGTATTTTGCATTTATAATGCAGCATCTGTTTATACACTTGGTTTTCACATTCAGCTTTGTTGAATAAGGAGGTGATCCCAAGGGATATTCTGAAGCTTCCTAAACTAGCTAGCAATAAATATCTTGTATTATAATTTCACAAAAAAAAAAATTAATTGCACTCATCCATATTTTTGTCCTGTAGTATACCTGAGTCTTTTATCCGAGTCCATCCTCCATTCCTCCCTGAGGTAACGCTGGCCATTACACAGCTCACTGGTGCCTTGCCATCACCACAGGCTGCCTGCTGTCTTTTATTGCAGTTAGCATAAAGAGGCCATTATTGCACCTGTGGGTGCCCATGAATGCTACATTAAATTAGGTACAGAATACAAAAAGGAAGTTGTACCACAGGATTTAATAAACAAAAAGAAAAATAAAATCTGTGCAGGAAGGAAATAAGCATTTTTAATGAATAATTTTGTTTATCTGTATAAAAAGTCATTTATTTTACAAGAGAAAGTTACAGAAAGTTAGAAAGTTATTGCCATTGTTATTCTAGTCAGGTATGTACAGTTCTTTGCTCTTCTCTTATTTAGCATCAGTGACTGAGAGATGGGTGAGTGCTTGGCAAAACAAGAGAATTGTAATAAAGTATTATCCAGGCATAAATGTTGCATTTAGTCATTTTTTACTGCAATATTCCAAAGTAGCCAACAGCATTTAATTTTATAAATATTTTAGCTAGTGAACAACCAAATGTTTATTGACATAGACTTTTGCCAGAATATTCCAAAGGTCTGTCTATATACTACTTCAGAGTAAAAGCCTTCATACTTTGTTGATAACATCCATTATTTTAATAATTCACACTGTTCTAATTGAACATATTTAATTCACTAACGCAGGGCCTCAAGTGCATTGAAGGAGCATTTGAGTGAAAAAGGCAATAAAATGCTATTAAATAAACAAATGTTTTTAAAATGTATTTTTAAAATGTTGTAAATGCAAAATTAGAACCTGATAGTTGAACAACCCCAGACATTTAAAGCTTTTTTCTATTAATAAATCTTAGTTGTACCTTGAATTGTTTTGGTTTTTTTCATAATGTTTTTTTTCCATACATAAATAAAATTTTCCATGTTCAAGCAAACGTCTTCACATCACTTTCAAAAATTGCAGATTTTTGTCATTCAAATTTAAAATGAAAAACAAATAAAAACATTTAGAGAAGAAATGGTGTACAATAAACTTTAACTTTGTTAAAGCACCTTTTTGCCTGTAATACAGCATCTAGATTTGGAAATTTTTAATTTGGCAAATTTCTCTAATTGTGAGGGGATGTCCTATGCACAGCCAACTTCACATAAGTTTTTCAGTTCATTAACTCAAACTGGGCCAATAAAAAACCTTAATTAACTTATATTTGTGTTTGGTTCATTACCATGCTGGAAAGTGTCGACATACAACACAATCTCTTGACTTACCAAGCCTTACTATCGTAACTATACATCTGGCATTTTACACTGCTGACACTTCATAGCATGATGCTACCACCAGCATGCTTCACTGCAGTATGGTGTTCATTGGGTAATAGCCTGTCTTCTTTTTATGCCAAAGACATCTTGGTTTCATTTTGTACATTCTACAAAACCTGCAAATTTAATACAGATGTGCAAACATTTTATCTAATATCTAGTATGTGATATGCTTTAGAAAGCAATGTATTTGGTGTGTACAGTCCTGGTGTCCTCAATGCATCCTCTTTATACAGAGAGTAAAAAAAAACTTTGAATAAGAGGATTGCAAGTGCAGGTTCATTTCAAGACACAGAGTGTGTGGAATGTTCTATGAGATGTATGAAACATCTGGACCATAGATAGGCCCTCATTCTCAACTAGGCATGAATAAAGATGAATAAAGATTTTTATACAGTTTCTTCTCTGTACATAACCTAAGAACGTTTTGCATTGTTTAGGAATTAGAATAAATTCCACAGACCCCCCCCGAGTCATTTATTTTATGAACTTTAAAATGAGGCTTGTTATGAAATGAAAAATCAGACCCCCTGGCTTTACTTCACAGACCTCTGTGGTTCCCCAGATCCCACTTTGAGAATCACTGCCCTAAGCTAAGTTTATTTCTATGCATTAACATTTATTAGATATTATATATAGTTACCATGTGAGAATTTTAATACAGACATCATGAATGATAAATAAGAAAACATCATATCAATTTATACTGGTGCTGTACATCAGTAATTTTAGTTAGTAATTTACTTTTGTATTCTGTACTAATGAGTATTCTGACTGATTCTCCAAGTAAATTACTGAAAGAGAATCCACACACACCATTAAAAGCTTCAATTTACCTATTAAATTTGCTGTGTACACTTCCTGAAACACTAGTTTTGGTTGTAGGTGATTAGGTGATGTATTTTACAGTGAAAAATTACAGTTTACAGTGAAAAGTTTCCTTCGGTGTCTGGTCCTCTCAAGTTTCTTATGACTACTTTCACCTCTACTCTTCCAGGAATAGCACAGACAGATTAGGTTAGGATAAATCCATCATAGTATATAGTAGGAGGTTTGATAATACACAGGCCTGTGATGTAAGACATGCTGACTTTTACCAACCATCTCCCTTTTGGTACATTTCATCTTCTGAGTAAAATTATCATAGACGTCAGTAAGAAGAGGAAGGACAGTGCTAAATAATTGAACAGAAACATCTTAGCGCACAAACATGCAGGGGATGCTGAAAAAAGTTGGATGATGTCATCCCTACAGTATCATCTGACACGGACATGATTTCTTTTGATGTCTTCTAGTCCATGGTCATCTTTTAGTGTCCATCAGCAGGATTGTCATGACTACAGCTTTCTTCTGTGTTTAGATTGTTCTGTGCAGGTTATATGGTTATAATTAAAATGGAATGAATTAGTACATGCAGTGGTGTATCATTACAAATAAAAAACTGCAATTACAGTACATAAATATGGGGGGAAGAAGACCAGTGTTTATTGTATAAATGCAGCTGGTTTACTAATTATGTGTTCATTATTTATTATGCCATATTAATCAAATGAGACAATTGAAGGTTTTAATACTGATTCTTCTGTTAAATGTGTCAAAACATTATGTTATAATATCAGATTAGATATTGTCTGGCAACTGTACTGATAATAATGGAGCTTCAGATAGAGTTTAGGAAGATCATGTATTTAGAGTTGGGCTAGTTTCAACTAGTCAATATGGTTTTGGTTTCAACACAGAGATAAGGTAACTCTTGGCAACATGAATATAGACTGCTTCCTCCTCAATAATGCAAACATCATTTCCTCATAATATGAAATTATTCTCAGCAAAAATGAATTAACTGATATCCTATACAATGTTATCTTAAATAAAGTATAAATAGTAAAATGTAGTTAGAGAGCAAGCATAGGGATACCTCTTATTTAGGGAGAGTTTATCTCCATAAATAAATGTATATATGTAATATATATATATTTATCAGGGGCAGCCAGGAATGGCGATCTGCTGTCTCCGTCACTCTTAATAGAACAGGGAGAAATTGCTTACACTGGTCTGGACCAATGACTCAAAGGATGGTCATATGACTCAGACTCATGTCTGGCTTTATCATGCTGATTTATTTGGAAATAGTGCAGTCAGGATTGTAGTAATATGTTTATTAAAATATTTTTACAACCTCAAACCTTAATTTCACTCATGCACTGCTGACATCTAAGCCTTCTAATCTATTTATTTAATGATCTTGGACTTAAGCTTCATATTAGAGATGTCTCACATCCTCACCCGGTAAAGGTTCTCTCATCTCCAGCAGAGTGTTTATCATCAGTCTGTGTGCAGATGCGTGTTGACAGGGCAACTTTTAAAGACACGAGAATATTTAGGTCAGACAGCCATTAGGAATGTCTAGTGTGCCAGAGACATGCCCATTACAGTCTTCCAGACACATGGGTCAATACTTACCATGCAGGAGGGGATCATGTATGTTTATCTATGGAGCAACAAAAAGTATCTCAAAGACACACCACACAAAAATATGTGAATGCCTTTATTGCGCCTTATACTGAGATAAAGTGAAAGTAAAGGATCCTACAGTTTTCACTTAATGACTAACTTGATGAAAAGTATACTCATTTGGAGTTACCAGGACCAGGACACTCATTTGAAGCACAGGCCCAAAGATGGGTCTCACAAGAAATGTACTGGAACATGTAATTCCCCTGTAACCCTTTGGGGTTGCCATGTCACTCCCTATTATCTTCACTTGAATGGTAATGCCTTAAATGGCTTATTTTCCTCCTTTTTTTCTCTTTTTCTCTCCTTCACTCTTATTGACTTTAACAGGATTTTGTCTATCTTTGTTCCTCTGAGGTTGTGCAATGCTGATAAGCTTTGCCCTGTAGTGATGCTTAAAGCAACAGTTTGCGTGCAGTTAAAATACATATTGATACCACTTGAATAAAACAATTAAAAGTTGTCAGAAAATAATTAGCTCTATTATATGCCAAAAACTAAACAAAAAAGACTACATATAATGGTGGAAAAGTTGTTCACACTAAATATTTTTCAAGATACTTGCAGCTCTGCAGGGATTTTTCTAATAAAATCATGCTGTTTCAGGAAGCAATAATAATAATCTTTTATTTGTCTTTTTATTCCCCTATTTAATTTTTATTTCATCCATTATGCTTTGTTATACCTTTTGGGGTCTTTGTGCATCTACTAAATGCAACATCATTGGTGAGATCATCACACTGAGTAATAGTAATCTAGATTGCAGACTAGGGCTAAATGTCTTTTCATAACCTGCCTGCACATTGTAGTAGTACCAAACTGCCTCCGAGGTGATTTGTTATTTAATTAGAAATGGTGTAGCTAACATGATTTTTTAATGAGAGGACCAGTTTCACCAGACTCAGAAAGTCATTTAGCGTCCATGGATCACTCTGGGGAGTGCTCACTCTTGTCTGTGGGGTTTAAGTGATTTGGGATAAAGTCATTTTATGCAATTTTTTTGTTTATTAAAGATATTTGCACTGAAATTAAAACTACATAGTCTGGGCTATCCATAGTCTTATGGGGACCCTAAGCAGAATGTGATTTGCATGCCCATGCCACAGCCAATTACCAACCCTCTGCACCTCATTGACACAGAATATAGCACTGACATGATGTATTTGTAAAACCTGTAAAAAATCAAGTTACCTTAGAAATACTAGACAGGGTGTAGAGTAAATAATTAGATTAGTAGACAATTAGTTTAACAAAGTAGAAAATTACATTATAGTACATGTGTGGTAATCACAGAAACAAATAATCCCAGACACAGTACAATTTTATTTATGGTCCCAGAGAATAAACTTTGTTAAATTAAGTTTTAACATGCTCCTAAAGAATATTAACAGTCTTACAATTAAATGCCTGCAGCATGTCTTTTGCAAGGTTATTTGTACAACTGGTAGCCTAATTATATATAAACACAATCAAAGATTAGCTAGATCATGTGTGATAATGTACTCTCTCCATCCAGCAAACTAAAGTCTTCCCCAGTCTGTCCTCCTGGGAGAATGCTTGAAAGTTATATGTAAAATCCAATAACAGTTGGAGTGTTTTCTGTTCTGAAGGGATTTTACTTACAATTTTGCAAGTTAAGCAAAACCATTTATTTTCCAAACACCCCAAAATACCTATTTGGGTAGTTTCATATTTAAAATAGTAATAAAATATTCACCTAATATTTACCTATCAATATATTATTATAAATATTAATATAGTAATATTTAAGTAATTAAATTTTCATTCTTACCTAACCAGACATCCGACTTGTTATGTAAAGGACAATATGAATACAGTATAGTATGATTATTTTTTATACTTCAAGCCTTATTTCCAGCTAAGAGAGTGATGAGTTTCATTTATTTATAATGTTTGTACAAGAATAGATAGCTGTGAAATGTGAGCATATGTGCATGTGACATTGGGGGTGCCACACACACATAATTCCTGTCAGTGTCTGATTTCTAAATGAACATCACACAAGGCCTCCTGCCTGGTCCTAAGCCCATAATGTGATATAAATATCCATCACTGTCCATGTGACAATTTTTTGTCCTGTTAAGTCAGTGTTCCTCTGGCAGTTAGTATTACACTGTTTGCTGAGAAAATGCCTTGTTTACTTTACAAATGTGTGTATTCATTTTCCCATGGCTGTTGCATATTTCGCTACTTCAGCATTCTATACATACATTATTATGTTCCTATGGTAGTAAGAATGGACTACTGCTTGTGACTATTCTATGCCCAGTAAGGTAAAGTTTGGTGTTCCACAAGGTACTGTTTTAGGCCCGTTATTATTTTCTCTACAGTATATACACTGCCTATGGGTAATATTATTCATAA